>JAQOWM010000077.1:262500-557500 GCA_029041755.1 Resseliella maxima | reverse complement strand
CGATGAAGACGACGACAACGTCGTCATCATCGTCGTGTTCATCCGCAGTAGTAGCATGAGGCGTTGGGTAAGAATGCCGATATCCTTGTAAAATTGAAAATACGGCAAATAAATGGAAATTCGGTATTTGATTTTTCCATTTTTCGGCACGGAAATGCATGCTCATTGTTAACTACACAAAAAACAGAAAGAAAGAAAGCGACAAAGAGAGAGAGAGAGAGAGAGAGAGAGAGAGAGAAGAGAGAAAAAGAGAGAAAAAAAAATGTCTGAAGATGCGCTCCGATCGAAAAATTGAATTATTTTTTGAATAGCGTATCGAGTGCACATGCATATATGCTGGTGCATTGTTGGAATCTAATTATGGAAGCAACTCAAGTATCGTCTGTAATCAATCAAAATCAAGTTTCCAATTTTCCAATGTATGTGAGTATGTGCAAAGAAACAAGACCTGTCCATCGATGATTTAAGTATAAAACATTCGAACGAAAATTATTTGCCAAATGCATGGCTTCAGTTTATAATTATCATATTGCACCTCATTCAATTACCTTCCAATTGATGGATGGAAGAAAAAAGACCCAGGAAATTGTGAATGTTGAAACTACACAATAGCAATTAGTAGTAATGCTATTGCAAAATGATGATGATGATGATGATGATGATGATGATGAAGAAGAAGAAGCAGAAACAGAAATAAAAAAAGCTTCCTCGATGATATTTACCACAACAAAATGTTCGAAATTTCACATTTTGTATGTTTTTCACAGTTCGTAAATGATTCACATTCTGTGTATGGCAGTGATTTAATTAGCATGACATCGAAACAGGTTCCATTTCGATGGAAAATCGACACAACCGCACATCCTCACGACGAACACTATTTACTGTATGCCATTATGATGTTCTTTTGGTTCGAGTAAAAATCAAATTAACTGTCAGCAAGTGTATGCATTGCCCTCAATTTTCAATAAAAACAAATGTTTCCTTTCTTGTTTACTATGTTCGAGGTTGACAACAATATCTATTGCTTTTACTCTTTCTCTTTCTTTCTTTCTTCCTTTCTTTATTCCTTTTCAAATGAATTATCTGAAATGATTGCCCGACGTATCCAAGTGGCATTTTTCTGTATTCTTCTCCCACTTCTTTGAAGAATAGAGTGTAATTTTAGAGCATCTTTCTTATGTTCTTTGTTTTGTTGAAACGAGAAAGCCGAACAACGACTTTTAAATGACGCACATTTTTCTCTAATGGCATCTCGTTGCTGAAGCGCTTGCCATACGGGGGTTTTTTGTTTTTCATAATTTTTTTCTTTTTCTTCTTCTTCTTCTTCTTCTCCTTCTTCTCTGTTCCAAATCAAATTCAATTACCAAGCACTATCAGATATTTTCAAATGAAATTTTCATTGTAAACACTAATTTCATTACACATTTCGGTGCTCATCATCGGCACTCATTTTTGTTACTGATATTGTCATTGCTTCGCAATTTTTGCCATTTTGCAACCGCATTCGCGTCATTTTTGCCGTTTTGTCGTCAATGTGAATTTTAGTGTATGTATGTGTGTGTGTTTGTATATCTTTATCATTCACTTTAAATGTCCAAAACATAATTTCTAATGAATTTCTTTGTGCACATTTTCAACATTGTGTGTTGATGGCACAGCGAAAATCCATTAAAATTCCCAGGCGTAATCAAAGCTAGACAGCAAAAGACAATACATAATAGTTTATATTTTCAGTAGATCAAAATTCATGCAATTCATTTATGATGTTTTTGAAAAGTGATGAAATCGCTTGTCGCCATTTTTCACATTTTCTTCTAAGAAATTTACATTAAATAGATCACCAAAATGAAAATTAGATGGTGGATGTTTACGCTAAGATAATTTTGCATATTATCAAGATCACACGATAATTATTACAACAAAAAAATGAAGAACATTTTTGACAAGAAGTTAAGAATGATACAGACGGATAGAGAGCGAGAAAGAGAGAGAAATAAAGAGACAGAAAGAAAAAGAGAGAGAGAGAGGAAGAGAGAGAGAGAGAGAGAGGAGAGAGAGAGAGAGAGAGAGAGAGAGAGAGAGAGAGAGAGAGAGAGAGAGAGAGAGAGAGAGAGAGAGAGAGAGAGAGAAAGAGAGAGAGAGGAAGAGAGAGAAAGAGAGAGAAAAAGAGAGAAAAAGAGAGAAAGAGAGAGAGAGAGAGAAAGAAAGAGAAAGAGAGAGAGAGAGATAGATTACGGATGAAAAAGCACTGGGAAAACAGGGTGTTCCTAGATATAAACCGATGGACTATTTGTTTCGTTGTGGTGAAGAATGTCAAAGGATTTTTCTGTTTTTAAAATCAATGAATCTCATCCGAAATTGATTTTCTGCTCCGTTTTACCCTCAAATTTAGAATATACATTGCAATTGCCGATCGAGTAATGTATGCTGACTTCAATAGTGTTCCTAAAAAAAAAATAAATGAAAAAAGATTGTAAAGCAACTTGTAAAATCAAATATCCAGAATGTCACAATGAATTTTTATACAAATAAGGTGGCAATAAGTATCATTCACTCACAATTGTGTGAGCGATTCACTTGAAATTAATGATTTTCAAATAAATTATTTGTACAACGGACAATTTACACGGAATTTGGTAAATTTCCATCAAATTAATTAATGTTTATGATTTTTTTTGATGCTTTTAATCTTACAAAACATATTTCGTGTTTGGAGGCATTCTTTCAAATTGTTGACAAAAATCGTAGTGACTGAGTTATGAGAGCTAAAACAGAGCTTTTCCATTATTATATTTGAATCTATGGAGATTTTGTAACCTTAAAATTAAGCTCTTGTTCTCATCTTACACACATAACATGGTTGTTGGAAAAATGCTTGATGCTTACAGTTTAGCCTGAAGGCAAATTCCAATTTAATACACATAACACATGACTCAAAAAGTCCCCGGACTGACATATAGAGGGCGCCACTTTTAAGAAACCCATTTCATTATTCGATAGTACCAACCTTTCTAAGGTATATGTCAAAATTTCATGACAATCGCTAAACGTGTTCTCAAGTATAGAGACGTCAAAGTGAAGCTACCTCAGTGTTTTTGTTAAAAATGGAAAAAAAAAGAATTTCGTGTGCTAATTAAGCATTGCTTTTTAACCGGAAAAAATACGGTAGAAGCTAAACAGTGGCTTGATAAACATTATTTGGACTCTGCCCCAGGAAAATCGACCATTTGTGATTGGTATAATGAATTCAAACGTGGTCGTACAGACGTCGAAGACGCTGCTCGTAGTGGTCGCCCAAATACGGCTGTTACGGAACAAAACATCATAAAAATCCGAAAAATCGTTTTGATTGACCGAAAATTGAAATTGAGGGAAATAGCTGAAGCCTCAAAGTTATCGGAAGGCAGCGTGTTTACAATTTTGCATGAACATTTGGGCATGAAAAAGCTCATGGCAAAGTGGGTGCCGCGTTTGTTGACACCAGACCAAAAACAACAACGAATCGACGATTCTGAGGCCTGTCTGGTGCTTTTTAACCGCAACAAAGCCGAATTTTTGCGTCGTTATGTGACAATGGATGAAACATGGATCCATCATTATACTCCGGAGTCAAATCGGCAGTCAGCTGAGTGGACAGCAGCCGGTGAAAGCCGACCAAAGCGTTCAAAGACACAACAGTCGGCTGGCAAGGTAATGGCCTCAGTTTTTTGGGATGCTCACGGTATTTTGTTCATAGACTACCTTGAAGAAGGAAGAACGATCAATAGTGATTACTACATAGCATTATTGGATCGATTGGCCGAAGAAATAAAGAAAAAACGGCCCCATATGGAGAAGAAAAAACCGCTGTTTCACCAAGACAATGCACCGTGTCATAAGTCGATGAAAACGATGGTCAAATTTCATGAATTGCGCTTCGAATTGCTTCCGCACCCACCGTATTCTCCAGATCTAGCCCCCAGCGACTACTGGCTCTTTGCTGATCTCAAAAGGAAAAAAATTTACCAGCAACGAGGAAGTAATTGCCGCAACTGAAGCTCATTTTGAGGGGAAAAATCAAGACTTCTACAAAAAAGGTATCGAGAAGCTAGAGAAGCGTTGGACCGATTATATTGTCTTAGATGGAAATTATGTTGATGAATAAAATCGAATTTCGCCAAAATATTGTGTTTTTCTTTGTTAGTCCGGAAACTTTTTGAGTCATGTGTTAAGATGTTTTCACTTGTATTTTATAGATATTGTCGGTTATTTCCATTTGAACATGCAAAAGCAATTAAGTTTTTGATTGTAAAACTATGAATATTCGAATATTAGAAAATGTAAAATATAAATATTTCATTTGAAATGCTCTAATGTTACGAGAATATTGAAATATTTTTGGAATTTTGCATTTTATTTAGATGAATAGTATTTTCAATTCTTAGAGAGAGGTTTTGTTTAAAACCACCATATTGTTGATCCAAACAGATACAAAATTCGCGAAAAATTCTAGCATCCATTGTAAGTAAAGTAAAGAATGTCCTAAAACGATATAGATATATTAAGCAATAATATTGAATGAACAACGTGGTTTTTATTCTGCAAATGGAGTCAACTTATTCGATGGAATAAAAAGATGAACAAAAAAAAAATAAATTTTTCATCAATTTTTGATTTGTAATTCACGTTGAATTTTATTTCAAATTAAATATTATTCAAAATAAAATGAAAAATTCAACAATAATAGTTAACAATAAGTTATAATAGAATAATTTTGTTTCGTCTAATTGATAACCGTATATAAAATTGATGAGATTTAAACAATTTTAAGCAATACATCGCCATTGTACACCATTTCGCCAACGCTAACCATTGTATTGATCACGATGCCGGAAATTGGAGCACGGACAGGTCGTTCTTCACGATTATTCATGATAATGGCTACTAAATCATCTTTATAAACTTTATCATCGTCATCAAATGGAAAACACACTACACGACCATCTATTGGTGATGTTACATTTCTGCTCGATTCCTATTTCAAAATGGAATGATTTTTTTTTCTCTATTTTCTATTTCTAACTTCAATATCAAAATAAAAAATAAAACCAAATACGTACAACATTTGTAAGAAACAGCTGTAAATGACGAATAAAATTAGAATAATTTTTTTTTTAGTAAAATTACAAAATAAAAATTTATTCATTACAATTAATGTAAATGTTCAATACTATGAAAAATTGTAATTAATTTTTATAAAAAGTTAATTTACCAAACAAATAATAAACACCGTAATGAAGAATAAAAATAATAATTTATTTGACATTTGGATCTGTTTTTATTGTTAGTCAAAGTTGTTAGTCAAATGCTTACTGAAACATCATCAAAAATACTTTTCGCCATATACGTTCTTGAGAGAGCGAGAGAAAATAAAAAAAAAACAATTTAATCGAATACATTGCAAAAACGAGAGAAAATTCAATGAATTATTTTTACGTCTAAATACAATAAATGTTTGTTTTTTCACATGAATTTATCACATGATTTCCATATCTTTTGTCAATACTATCTTTCATCAAACCAAACAGAATACATTTTTGGGGCAATTCTTGATTAATAATTAACTTGATTTAAAAAAAAAAAAATTATGACGTTTTGAATGTGCTCAATGAAAAATTTTCAAATTGAAAAGATCCAAAAATACATCGATAAATTGAGTTAATTTTTGGGCCAGAAGTCGAATTTATTTGTACGATTTTGTGAATTGGTTCAAATTGGAAATCAATAAAATCAAAATGAAAATAAATTTACGATTGACAAAGGATATCTTGAGAAAACATTTTCTTTTTGTCATTTGTTTGTGCCTTCATGAAAACCTACCTGTTTTTATTGTAAATAGTATCCATGTTAATATCCATGTCCATGGAAAATGTTGCTAAAATGACAACACTGATTATTATCGGCCAATTCTCGAAATTCATTTTTCATGTATCTTCAATTTAATAATATTGATGAAGAGTTGACATGTTTTGATGAGAATGGATTGCCATACACAATCAAGTGAAAATGGTTTGAGATTTTTTTTTTTCTTCTTTTTTTTTGGCAAAAGATATTTGTTGATTGGAATTCGAATTTCGAAATTGAGAGGAAATATATTGGGCAAAAATAGAAAACTGTCACAATTGTGTCGTTTGTATTTTTCTTTTGGTTTTCATTTAGTTCCTGAAATGTGCCAACAAATTGACAAGAAATCCATGATCGTACAAACAACAACAATAACAAACCCGATGTATTACAGTAAATTTTATGTAGACGAAATATATAATATTGTTCACATAACCGAAATTATATGCGAACGAGTAAAAGTTTCCTTTAGATTGTTTATTTATTTGTATGAATGTTGTCGACTGTATGGCATTTGATAGGAAATTTAATTCTGTATCCAATTCGAAACAAAAAAAAAACTATCAAAACATGGTATTAACACAATAACTGAAACTGAGTACATGCATTTCAACAGCTTCTTAAAGGAGAATTTAAACCAATCTCTTCCTCTCTCTCTCTCTCTCTCTCTCTCTCTCTTCTCTCACTCCCATTCTCACTCTCTATCTCTCTCTCTTTCTCTCACTCCCATTCTCACTATTTGTCTTATTTTCTCGACAAATTTCTCAAAACAATCTCTATTTTCGGTATTCAATTCAGGAGCATTTCATTTTTGATATTGTTTAAATTGTGTTTGCATGCAAATATTTGAAATCTTTGTTAATCTGTCAGTCGAAATCATAAGCACGTTTCAATCTGATTATTATTTATAAGCATGTATAATGTCATGTATACAACATGAACGAGACTCTCAATCTTATTTAAATCGCTGATTGTACATACAATCCAAAAGTAATTCATAAGCATACATATATATATGACGAAATGGACTCTCATGAACCAAATCTCATTCTTCTTTGTGCGTGTTTGTGATGTGCGTATGTTACATTTAATGTTATGATACGCATAAAAACAATTTTTTTCCCATTCTGTTTGAATGTTACAATTGTTGCAAATGATTTTCTGATTAAATCAACGATTATCTTGCATCTCAATGAATGGCAAATTATTTTTATGTGTTCAGTGTCACATTTTGTCAAGCTTATAAATGCAAAGAACCTTGACACTTTCTTTTGAATAAAATTGGTATCATCAAATATGTGTAACATAAAATACATACAGGAATAGAAAGAGTAAAAGATAAAAGGGATACGAGGGAGTGAGTGACGGAAATTCAAAGGAAACAAAGAAAGAGCGAAAGAGTAAAAAGGAAAGAAAAAAAGAGCTAAAGTTGAAAGAAAAAAAGAAAAAGATGAATGAAGAGAGATAGAGAAGAAGAGAGCGAATAAGAGGAAGAGAGAGCGGGCAAAAGAAAGCGAGTGGCAAAAAGAATGAGAGAAGGCGAATACAGCAGGCGAGAGAGAGAGAGAGAGAAAGGGAGAGTGGGGGAGAGAAAGAGAGAGAAAGAGAGAGAAAGAGAGAGAGAGAGAGAGTGGGAGAGAGAGAGAGAGTGGGAGAGAGAGAGAGAGTGGGAGAGAGAGAGAGAGAGAGAGAGAGAGAAGTGAGAGTGAGAGTGAGAGTGAGATTGAGAGTGAGAAAGAGATCAAGATTGCGAGTGAGCGTGCAACAAAATGTAACTGAATGAGAAACAAAGTGAATACGAGAAATTGAATGACTGACTATATTTTAACTAATGTGGCCATTGAAATGCAGGGTGCCCAACTCAGTTTCCTGTCGCATATGAGCATTGGAATGAGAGTGTTGAAGTGTTTACATTCGATTATGTGTCTGTCGTAGCCAAACAAAATGCTCAATCCCTTTTTTAATTGTCAGTCACGTTTTTCGATTAATACCTATTTGCTTTGCAATCGAAACATTCGTCACTTTTACATTAATACCACTTCAATTGATTTGCATTTGGAGTATATTGTGATTAGGATTGATCCATGTTCGTCTCGTTTTGTGGAAATGTGTGCTGATTGTTTTTTTTTTTTTTTTTTTTTTTTTTTTGTGTAAAAATGCTATAAAGTTCTTGTTTTGAAAGTGCGTTGAAAATATACCATCTTGTAATAAAACAAATTATACTCACCATAATTTGCAGATTTTGCATAAGAATAGAATGTCCACGATGTGTTTATTATTGGATGTAAGAATGTGAAAACAAATCTAATAATAGCTCATTGACATTCTGCTGTATCATTGGCATTCTTTTCTGTACAATCAAGAGAGCGAGAGAGAAAGAGAGAGAAAGAGAGAAAGAAATGCTTCCTATTTTACTTTCGACCATTACATTCAATCCAGTACAAAAACAATTGCCTTTATTTCATTCAATTGAGTTGACAACACTCAAAGCTGTTGGCACAGTAATATTCTGTTGTTAGATACTTAAAGAAAAAAAACTGAGAAAAAAAAAAAAAATCCAAAACCGAATCATCGTGCCAATTTACGTTCAAAATGTAAATATTCTTACAATTTAAATTGAGCTTTTGTGTTTGTTTTTCTTTGTATTTGTGCATTGATTCAGTTGTTAATGCGTTCCACAAAGAACATTTCAAAGAATTGTATAGTCGAGAAAAAAAAAGGCCACTACATAATCTTCAAATAAGTCCACTTACAATTACTATACAATCTTTGAATGAATGAATGAATGAATGAATGAATGAATGAATGCCGGAGACACGAAAGAGACTGAGAAGTAACAAGGAGAGAAAGAAAGAAAAAAGAACGAAGATAGAGGAAAAGAGAAAGAAAGCAAAGAACAGAAGAGAGCGGGAGAGAGAAAGAGAGATATAAAAGAAGAATGCAAAAGAAGGAGGAGAAAGAAAAAGAAAGAAAGTGAGAAAAAAAAGAGCCAGAGCGATAGCGAATGAAACAAAAATAGAAGGAAAAGAAAGTAAAAGAGAGAAAGACCAAGATCCAAAGTGCAAAAGAGAAACAACTAAGCAATAACTGTAGTGATGTCCGTTGTGAATCGTCGTAACACAGGAGACGAAAAAGCATTTGCGACACGATAAATATTTATTATCATTGGAGATTTTTCGGTTAGTTTAAAATTGAATAAAGACAACTTGACAAATACATAATATAATAAGGAATTGGGGCGGTTTTTGAAAGGAGAACAAAGCCCACAAACACAGTTAAAAAAAAAAAAAAGAATGAATTCAATGGGAATATTTGTAAATGTATAACAAACATTCGCATTTAAGCGAACAAAAAACGGAAGTCAACCAAACACCGAAAAAGCGACAAGAAATTGTAAGAGCGAGATAGATCATGCGATGAAGTGACAAGCATCAAAGTAATGAGAACAAACATAAACAAAGTTTGAATAAAGGAATTTTAAATTAAAACCATTTTACAAATTTATTGAGTGTACAAACGATAGAACAACAGAATGTTGAGTGTACGCAAGTGAGTTTGAAAACTATCTCGTGCTATCGTAAATACGTTGAATAAGTTCTTATTGTGTTGACTGCGTGCGTACAATTTATTTTTTAATATGCTTCGCATTAATCTTAAATTATGTAAAAATCCTGGTTGAAAATTTTTAAGTCAACATTTCAATGTAAACCGTCTCTGCCTCCCTTTAGCTCTCGCTCTCGCTCTCGCTCTCGCTCTCTCTCTCTCTCTCTCTCTCTCTCTTTCTCCATATTTTCCCAATTTAACTGTTGTTTGTGTCCGAACATTTCATTTCATTGACAATGCTTTAATAAATAAATAATAAACTTTTATTTGGCACAAAGTGTTGATGCAATAAATACTAAATAAATGACTTGTATTTGTATACAGGACGCTATCGTATTGTTGATGGATGTTGTTGATATTTTGTTTTTATTCACTGCATAATGCCATTGATGTGCTCAAATACAGTCACATGGTTTGGACAATGAGTACGACCTCGATCGCCGAAAATCTCATCGCTCTCATACCTTTATCAGAATTCAGCCACAACGCATTCACTTTCTCGCTCTCTCTCTCTCTCTCTCTCTCTCACTCTCTCTCACTCTCGTTCTCTTTCATATACACACATTGTGGCTTGAGCGTGTAACAATGATTTTTTTTTTCTGCCATTGTTATTGGGCGAATACAACCAAATAAATAATGCAATGCATTCAATAATAAAAATTTGTATTATGGTGTGTGCATCGGTAGCCAAACGAGCGAAACGAATGTGTCAGCACTCTCTCATTCAGTGGGTGTGTGTGTGATTTTAAATTGCTTTAGAAATGTGAAATTCATTTATTTATTAAACATTTTTGATTGCATTTTTATTTTTAAATTTAATCTCTGCTCTTTCTCTCTCTTCCTCTTTTCCACATCGTTGCGGTTTGTTGTATATATATATGTGTGTGTGTGCATGTGTGTGTTTTTCATTTTGTTTTCCAATAAATTGGTCACATTTCATTTCGTTACAAAAGACATAACACACACACACACACACACTCACTGTCAAATGCATTCAAATGATTTAAATGAATTCGAATTAATTCACACAATTGCATGATTTTCGATGCAGATAAAGTCGAGTTCCTTTCAAATGGATTTCACACAATGTGTGATGGCGGATGGAAAAATCGACAAAACAATTTTTAATTTTTTTGTTTTCTTTTATTTTTAATTTTTAGTATTCTCTTTATTCTTTTCCCATTTCATTTATCGGAAGAAGAGAAAAAAAAAAGACATGATTCATTGACGGACGCTATGATGTCATCGGAATTTCTGTGTGTTCCCATTCCATTTTTTACGAGTATGTTACAAATCATAAAAATTCTTAATCTAAATGCAATTATTACAGATTATTTTTTTTTTTTTTTTTTTTAAGAAATATAAGAAGGGTTTTTGTTTTTTTTTTTTCATCGTTTAAGTTATAAGGTTTTTGTATTTTTGTTTTTTTTCGTCTATGTGTATCTTTAAAATGCCCAAAAGATTCGCTTAAATGCTACTGTAAATGTTCATTTCATTCTTTACATTTTCATTTTTTTTTTTTCAATTTATTAAAATTTCAATCTACATTGACTTTTCATTTATTATGTACAGAATCCAAATATTGTATTTTTTTAATCGTTTAAAGGGAAAACAAATTTCATGCTTTTTGCACGTTTTGAAAATTTCCTGTTTTTGAAAATGTTCTCTTTTTTAGACATGGAACTGCATTTTGTTAGTTTCTTAAATGATAATTGAATCTCAACAAATGTGTCTTTTTTTTTTTTTTTTTGATAGAATCATCAATCTGTCAATTGTGTTTAAAAAGAAAAGGCATGTCTGTTTCATTAATGTATTGACGGCATTCTTTTAACATTTATAAAATAGGAGAGTTTAGGGACTAATCATGTTTACATTTTCACAGCTAATCTCACAATAGATTCATTTTTTCTTTTCTTGATAATGATTCATTTTTTTCCCCTTGAAATTTGATTGTTTGTCTAAATCGTGTTAATCGCTCAATAGACATATCTTAAATGGGCTTAACAAAATATACCATTAGAAATATTGAATTTTATTTGGATCTTATTTGCGTTTCAGATTAAAATGATCATATTGAAATGTATCATTGAACAATAATTTCAACGTTACGGTTAGACGTATGTTTGGAAGATCGTTCATTTGTGGATTGACGATAATGATTTCACGGTGTTAACCAGAATTATACTTTAATAAAAGAAATTCCAAAAAATTTCTTGAAAAACAAAAAGATATTTTCTACAAAATACTTGAAAAAAAAAAATAGATTTGTTGAAAGGAAAGACTCCGATTAAAATTGTTGGTCAATTAATTAAAATGATTTACACAAAAAAAAAAAGACTTTATTTTTATTTGCTTCTTGGATAGAAATTTTAAAAAAATTGTTCATTGAAATTGAAGATATTTCTGTTTATCAACTTCTTGAAAAGTTGTTCCTCATTCGGAAAATGAAATCCGCGTAAAAAGCCGTCAATGTTGAAAATTCTTTTGGATTTTTTTTTTTTTCATAATTATTCGACAGACAGACGGACAGACAGATGAATCTTTTTTAACCAAATGTATAATACATTCGATCTGACGCAATAAAAAAAAAACATAAATGAGAAAATTTTGGATTTTATTGTGTCGCCTGGAAAAAAGAATTCAATTATCTCGAAAAGGAAAACCGGATTTTGTGTCGGTGCGCTTAAATCTATTGTAAAACAGAGACATTTAAACAGACAAATTAAGCCCTGAAGCCTAGTTTTAAGGCAAAAATACTTTTTTCTCCATTTCTCTCTCTCTCTCTCTCTCTCTCTCTCTCTCTCTCTCTCTCTCTCTCTCTCGCTCTCTCTCTCTCTCTCTATCTCTATCTCTCTCTTTGTCTGTGTCTCTCTCACTCATTTTAATTTCGTTTGCGTCCAGCTTCAATATCTCTCTGGTTTTGTGGCGCTTGGTTTGTGGTCGAATGTGATGCAATGGTTTGCGCCTCTTCCAAGTCCGTTTCTTCAGCCTGCAAAAGTTTTCGATGTTTTTCTGTATACAAATAATGAAAAAGAAAAAACAATCGTATTAAGAAAGTTTCGTGTAATTTTTCGTTGTTTTTTATTTCTTTGCTTGTTTTGTAAATTGTAAAATAGTAAATTGCTTGTTATTTACTTGCTGTACGAAGCATAATCATGCCCCACCAAATTGACCATCCCCATCCAACTAAACAGAAGATTAGTGTGAATGCTTGTGCAATACCAACTATACAATTCACGAAAAATGAACCAATACGTGGACGGGCGCCGTCGTGTTGCGAGAATCTTGGTATGCCCAAGCATAGGCAAAACATCCCCGAAAAAATTGTACCTAGAAGAAATGAAGACGAGAAAAAGAACAAGAAGAAAGGAAAAAAATAGAGAGAGAGAGAGAGAGAGAGAGAGAGAGAGAGAGAGAGAGAGAAAGCAGCAGCAGCAGTAGCAGCAGCAACAACACAAAGTGGAAAAATGTGGAATGAGAAGAAAATGAAACGCACATGAATTTCCGTTCAGTATTCGTTTGATTCAGTATGAGTGGTCGGAAATGAAGCAATAAACATGTCAATAGCAATTACGTACCGGAACCAGGTATTAAACAATTGCAAATCAAGCAGAACCATGCCAAACCAACAGGCAATACAGGAATGGCAGCTTTCATCAGTGATGTATGGTCCACAAGTGATTCATCAAGTTTTGGTCGTGTATCTTCAGGTGGTAGCGTTGGTGCTATGCTCTGTTTTTTGCTATTCATGCTAGTCCGACGACTTTCTACCACCGTTTTCTTTTTACAGCACATCAATTTCTCGCACAATGCGGCACAGCAGCTCCTTAGGCGCAGGAAATATAAAACAATAATAGCAGAGAAAGAACGAGAACGAGAACGAACACGAAGAAACACGCAACAAAAATAAATAAATAAAATATGAATATGAATTTGGATTGGAGTTTATTTGTTTTTTTTTTTCTCATTTTTTTTTATTTTTATTTTTTTTTTTTATTTTTTCGGTGCAAAAATGCTAAAGCGAGAAAAGTGTGTAGAAAAAGACTAAAGAAAAGCGAAGCGCGTACACTCACTTTTTTGGAATATTTTCGGTGCTCGTTAGGCTGTCTTGTCTGCGTTCGCTCCATGCCATTGGCTCTTTCGTTTTACGTCGACATGGTAAACATGAACAACATTTTGTCTCACCATCATCCGATTCATTTCCAGTCATATTTCCGTCACTACTTGTTTGCACTTTATTCGTTTTTCGACAACAAAATATTTTTGCCAAACATAGTGCACATTTACCACGCTCTTTGGTAACAGCATCATTGACTTTTCGTGCTGCATCCTCTTCCATTGTCATTACTTCGTCCATAATTTTTTTGGTTGTTTGTTTACTTGTGCGATTACAACATTTCAATCGTTTCCAACAGGAATCGGTGGCCTCGGTGGCTTTCGTTTCACTTTCATGTAAAATTGATGTAGCAATTTCGTTTGCCTTCTGTTCATCGGCTAATTTTTTAGCGCGTTTACAGCATGACAATTTCTTCAATCGTCTGCATGGCAAACACAATGCTGATGCATAACATGGGGTACAACATTTACATAATTTACAGCATGTTGTCGGCTCATCCGATTCCGCATCACCATTTTCCGACCTGATAAAATAACAAATACAGCAAATACAAGCCGATATGCAAAATAAAAGAGAGAAGAAGAAAGAGAGAGAGAGAAAGAAAAAAGATAGAACGAAAACACATTTTTTTTTTTTTTTTTTTTTTTGGTGGAAAGTTAAAGAGAATTAGAGAAAATGAGAGAGAAAAAGATAGAGAACGAGAAAAATAGAAAGGAAAAATAAATAAACAATCTGTGTGTGCGTGAGTGGAGTCTTTTTTTTTTTTTTTGTTTGTTTGTGCGAAGCAATGATGTGAAACGGGAGCAAGAATAAAATACACCGAGAAAGAGAGCAGAAAAAAAAAAAGTTTTAAGAGAAACAGGAACTTTATACATTTTGTGAAGGCCTTTTTGCATAAAAAAATAAATTTAGCTCATAAAATTGGTCTTTTTGTTCCGAATTTAATTTTCATGCTCTTCCGATTCTGTGAGAAAAAAGAAAACTGTTTTTTTTTTGTTTTTGTTTTTGTTTTTGTTTTTGTTTTTGTTTTTTTTCTTCTGGAGAGTTTAAGTCGCAAAGCTTATAGATTAGGTTGACCATAATCGGCTTATTATCGGCATTTAAATGTGCGACAAATTCGATTGTTATTACTGCATAATTATATTAAAGGAATAAAATAAAGAGAATTTGGCTTTAAGCAAATAATTTGGTGCGGTGTGATTTAGTAAATTCAAAACAACAACAACAATCATAATAATATTGAAAAGTTTTCAAGCAAACCGCTTTGAGTGCTTTTCGCACCCTTCGTTTGACATTGCCGTGCATTCGATCGGTGCTAAAAGCTTACAAGCTTTTTATATTCTTTCATTCTAACATTACCGCGCACGCGGCCATAATTGTTTTCGCTAGTTTCAGAGCACCTATATTGTGCGTATGGACAACTAAACTAAATAAATGACGTTACATACGTGTGCTACGTATCGTGTACACGTTTTTGCTTCAACATCAACAACAACAACAACAATAGCAAAGAAAAATAAATTAGAACAATCGATCACTACAAAAAGGCTACTGGGACAAGGAAAAACGTCAGCAACAAAAATAACCAAAAATAGGAAAATCCCGTTTACGTTACAGCCAAAGTCTTTTTCTCTACGAATTTTCTCTAACACTAAGCCGTTTTTGACACCCAACTAGGTAGTTCAGTTCAAAATGATCTTAGTACATGAATTTCTTGTGCGATTTTTCATTTTTTTTTTTTTTTTTTTTTTTCTTTTTTTTTTTAATTTTTGAAGTTTGCTTATAAATTTGCAATCATGCGATAACACACCTTTCAATGATTCGAGACAAATCATCGTGTTCGGTTGGTAGTGATACGCTGAACACCACACTATTTCGTTTTTTCGTCATTTTTTTCATATTGCTAATGGTTTTAAGTTAAAATAGCGTTCAGCGTTGCGAAAAATTAAATTGATTCAATTTGTATATCAATTTGAAATGTGAAAATCTCTGGAATTGAATAACGTTTTGTCAATTACACAATTATAAAGTTTGTTTTTAGTTCAATGTGACACACATATATGGTACATAATTAGCCTATTTTTATATGAATATATATTTTGTATTTTCCGTTTTCTACAATGTCGTGTGTTGTATACAATCCGATGAACAATTGGAAAAATATTTGAATTTTTCTTAATCACTGTTGAAAATGTCCCTGTTATAAACTTTTGAAAATTTCGGTGAAAATTTTTTTTTCTTTCTGTTTCAACTCGTTTTTATTCGTTTTCCTTTTACACTTCAATTACTCCGGTACAATTTGAAGTGTGTATGACACATTAAATTATTTAAGTTTCGATTGACATTGACACTTATTGAAAAGAATTCTTGGAAATTCACTGATTTTCTTTTTAAACATTTTCCACCGACTTAAAAAAAAAAAAAAACAAAAAATGAATGTCACCAATAAATTTGAACAAGTGAAATCAAAATAAAGCGAAAACGAATAATTTAAAGACTATCGAACAAAGCAAGACTAAAAGAACAAGTGTGGAGAAAAAAAATTGCTGTTGTCGAAATAAAATCCTTTGCCATACTACTGGTCAATTGGAGTGAGAGTGTTTTTCGAGCAACGAGCTTTTTGAAAGTAATTCGCTTGTGTACAAAATACCAGTCGCATATCGAACCAAGTGTATTTTCTTCGTTTTAATTTTTTTCTTTTCTTTTCTTCTTTCACTTCGATTTTCTTTTTCTATTTCATTTCAATGAATGTATCACAAATAATATCGTGCCAGTGGCGAATATTATGATGAAATATTAAATATTTGTGAAAAAGGGACGAAAAGAAAGAGAGTGATAGAGTGAGAGAGAGAGAACGAAATAAATAAAAAGAAATAAAAACGAAAGAAACAATCAACAGAAGCACATAGAAAATCAAAAAAAAAATGGCTTTCGTTTAATTTTTCCTGTTGACGGTCAGCAAATACGAACATTATGTCCTGTGCTTTCTCTCTCTCTCTCTCTGTCTCCCCCTCTATCTTTCACATCGACTATGTATGTTTTCAAGTAGAAAATGGTAGGGAAACGCGCGCGCGAGCAAAGCGACCGATTGTAAAGAAAATAGCGAGACCATGAAACCCATTTCGCTTATTAGCATAAAAATCACTACCAATATACATGCGAGTACAACAACAACCACTTTCCAATTTGTGTCGTCTGTTTTCTTTGATTCTTTATTTTCTTTTCTTTCTTCTTCTCTCGTTTCACTTTTCGTATTCCCTTCACATACCGCTACTGCGGAACTTGTAACACAACAAAAACTGTCGACAGTATTTCTTCATTGAAAATGAATGCGAAACCAAAAAAAAAAAAAAAAAGAAAAAAAAAGAAGAAATTATTATGTAGACACGTTTAAAGCACGGCTGGTTTGTGATGATGGTGGCATGGATCATATTGAAAAATATGAATTTTATAAAATGCGATGAAAAACAATTAAATTTGTTAGATTTTCTAGCCATTGAATAATTGCTCGCATGCGTCAATCGAAAATTGCTTGAATTGCCACAATTGGGAGACGTGGTCGAGACAAGAACGATAAAAGACGAACATAAATATGAACAACTTGAAAAGTTTCAACAATGTCTTTCTAATATTCGACAACGTCTTCAATGATTGTACAATGTCATGGCAATGCAAATTGCCTTGAGTCATTCACCATAATATGCATTTATTAATATTTTTGGCTAAAATAGTTTTGGACCCAAAAAAGGACACTCTTTATAAACTATGCATATTTCTTGATGATAATAATACAAACTACTTTTATTGAAGATTTTCCATGGATTTTCATGGTTTTATTTATCAATTCACATTTTAAAAGACAGTTTTTGGTCGGAGAAAAACTTTAAGATTTTACAGTTAATGGAAACTGAAGAACGAAAATGAATGAGAGGAAGGAGAGGGAGTCAAAAAAAGACAGAGGAAAAGGGATGGAAAAAGAAAGAGAGAAAGAGGAAAACCAAGAAAATGAAAACAGAAAGGGTGAGAGATGAGTGAAATTTTAGCAGAGAGCAGACGAAATATAACAATTAAATTGTAACGGAGCGTCGCATGTAAATTTTCCTTGCATAATTCCACATTATGATTTGGAGTTTTATTAATTCATTCATTTACGTATAATATGTGTAATTGTGTGTTTTGTTTCCTTTTAGTGTTTTTTTTTTTATGTTACGCATACATAAACATAATTATGATTCAAGTTATAAACAAAATGCCACGTCCTAGATTTCAATATTTTCATTTTCTCATGCGGTTTAATTCTTACTCTCGTACTTTCTATTTCTGTTTCCATCTCTCTCTCTTTCTCTCTCTCTCTCTCTTTCTCCTTTTCTATCCCCCTCTCTCTCCCCCGCTCTCTCCATATTTTCCCTCCCATTCAGTATTTCCCTCACTTGTTCTCCATAAACATAACTTGTTTTCTTTACTTTCATTTTCTTCCTCCATTCCCCGATATCTGTTCCTCTCATTCGTTCCATTTCCCTCTCATTCATCCTCCCTGCCCAACTCGAAAATTAAAAAAACGTCTTCCACTGAATGTGAAAAATCAAGTTGTGTATTCCATATTTCCATTGATTTTGACGGATTGTATGCGTTTTTTTCTGTTTTGAAAAGAAAATGTAATATGGCTCATATGGTTATAATAACATAGAGTCAAGCATTTTTCCGCGCAATAATATGAATTAATTATTAACGACGGTTTATGAAATTCCATCAAATAAACTAATAAAAATGTATTTACTTTTTATTCCGACATACTTTTAAAATGTTCCATCCTTAAAATTCCATTTGAAATATAAACCATAAACTGTGCCAATCAAATAATTGGTATGTTGTAATTTTCAAAATGAGATTTTTTTTTCCTTTTTCGCTATCAGCTATAATCATTAAAGGATTTTTCATGGTTTTTTTTTTTTTTTTTTTTTTTTTTTTTTTGTTATTGGACTCGCTAAAAATGTATAATGAATTTCGATCAAATGAAAATTCCTTCAGGGTTAATTTAATAGTTGGTTGTTGTTCATTGCTTGAAGTCACAATTATCCTCATTTCTAATGACTCAACCCCATTTTATTTTTATTTCAGTACAGAAGGTGTGGTAATTCTTTGATGCAATTCTCTCTTTTTAGATTTAACTTGTTTTTTTTTTTTTTTTTTTTTTTTTTTCATTTCTTCACATTATTTTACATTATGAAATCAAGATAGTTGATGAATTTTCTACTCAAACAATAATTTAACTAAAAGGGTGAGGCGCTAAATTACAACAACATGCAAACTTAAACTTTAAACGATGATATAGAAAATATGGAATGAAAACTGGGTGAAAATCAAAACAATTACACTCATACATTCTCGAACTTTTGTGGAAACATCGTAAAAAGAAAAATCACATTATAATGAAATCCAAATAAAACGACCATTTGTTTTAGTTTGTACGGATTTCATGAACTGGAATTTCAGTCACTATGAGCTATATACGAATGCGAGAAAAAGCGGCATACGGATGTGGAATGAAGAGAGAAAGAGAGAGAGAGAGATGGGAAGTGGACAAAAGTTTTGAGTTGTTATGCGTGGAATTATTTGGAGATTGGGCGAAAACTATGGGGACCAAAAACTGAAAAACTTTGTTGAATATGGCAAAACGAAAGTCACATGTCACCATGTTTTACAAGACTATGGGGTACTGTGATTATGTTTTGATGCCAGCGTGTATACAATATTTGTAGTCGCATATGCGATAAACTAAAGTCAGTTACTTTTAAGACATTCCAATTTCACATTACACAACTGCTATTGGTGTTGTTGTTGTTGTTGTTGTTAGTGGTGGTGGTTGTGGTGGCGGTGCTGTCCGCTCAGGATTGCAAACAATTTGTGTCGTATGTTTTGAAAAATAGAAAAACTAAAAAATAAAATAAAATAAAAAGAAAAGTTTTTCCAACTCAATATCATAGGGAAAAACTTTAAATATTTTCTCATCATCTAAATTCATGTGAAGCAAAAATTCAATCTCAACTTCTATGGGCAACATAACTAATGATTACACACTATTTCATTTATGATTCGATGAAGTAATCAAAATCACTAGATTTCAACAGCACCAACCAATTGAAAAAGTCGTAAAAAACAAAATCACACACAAATACACACATATCGAGAGAAAGAAAGAGAAAGAGAGTGAGAGAGAGAGAGAGAGAGAGTCCACACAGTAACAGAGTGAAAAACGTGAGCAGCTACACATTTTTATTATTGGCCCACTGAAATATCTTTCTCCAACAAGAAGAACGCCAATAAAAACATTCATGCTGAATGAACTACTGACTGAATTCCATATCGAATTGGTGTTTGTTATCGGTGTTCGTGTGTGTTTGTGTGTGTTGGTGTGTGCCAATGTGACGAAGAAATAGAGAAAAGAAGAAAAAATAAAGTAGCGGCAAAACTTCTCGTGAAATGGTTAAATTAAAATCTTGATAAAACAATGACATATAATTTATAACGTTAACCTGGTCAGAAAAACCAATGTAAATAATAACCGAAAAACAAGAGAAACGAAACGAATAGAGAAAAGAAAAATGTTTACTTCATGATACACCTGAACAACTCTATTTTTCGTTTTTTGAGCCACGTTAGTGATACGTGAGGTGCGAGAGGGCAACCTCATTCAATGGATTTTCCCGTTCTAGTTATTTTTTCTTTCTCATGCTCTCATTCTGTTGCTCATTTACACTCCTTTTCACACACTCTCACTCTCACCGTCATCCTCCCCCTTCCCATTCCAGTCCTCCGTCTTTCCTCTTTCTTTCTACGTTCTTTTTGGTTTTTCCTATTCAATTCAGTTAACTCATGAATCATTTACGAGTATTAAGAGTAATTTCAAAAACATATATATACACACACACACACACACACACACAAGCCAGAGAAAAACAAAACATACAATACAACATTTAATGGTGTAATAGATGGTTTGTGCTTGAATTTCGACGGTGGCTGCAATCTCAATTTCAATGGGTTTATTAAAATTTTATGTCACACCATTTGCTCTCCACTGTTGAAAACTTTTATGGCTTGACTTGGCATGGCTTCGTACAAAAAATTAAAAAAAAAAAAAGAAAGACATACCCAAGGCAGAAAAATGAAAACAACACAGTAAAGATGGCGCGAAAAGTGAAGAAAAAACTAAGCCACAAATACACGTACACATAGAGTTATAAACAATAATTGATGAAATGAAATCATTGCTGTATTTTCTTTTTTTAACTTACGTTTGATTTTTAGCACCATTGGATGGATCCATGTGTGAAGAAGTAATACCATTGTTGTCACCCAATCGATTTCCGCTTGACATATCACCTGCATCCGATTTATGTTCTTGCATTTCGATAATATCATTGGGTTTCATTAGCAACGGATCGCTGTTCACGCCACTAATTAATGTATTGTCAATGACATTCACTTTTGTTTCGATAGGCGTTCCAATGAGTTCACGTTCAATATTTTCTGGTAATATTGGTGTACCAAGTATACTGGCCGCATCACTTTTACCGCCAAGCGTTCGTGTGCTTGACTTTTTCTCGAGAATTGCTGCTGGACTGTCCATTTTCATTGTACCATTTCCATTTGCATTCGATGCAGTTTTATCACTTTCCTGCTTCATTTCACCGGCAGCAGCGGCAGCAGCAGCAGCAGCACCATTCGATTTATCATTTGTTTCTATCGTTGCACTGGTGATGGTGGTTGTGCCAGCAGCAACATTTGCATCACTTGATGTAACTGTGGATGCTGTTGTCGTTGTCGTCGTCGTTATTGGCCCTGCAGCCATCGATGCTCCCGCTGCTGCTACTGCTCCCGCTGATGCTGCTGTGGCTGCTGCTGTTGTTGCACCGCTTCTTATTTCACCTTTACTAATCGCACTCGAATCACTTATATGACTGGTGCTTATGTTATTATTATTATTATCGCTGTTTATATTTGAATTATCATTATTGACTATTTGGCCTGAACTATTTTTTTTACTGAGATGATCCGTAACGGCTGTTGTTATTTGAACGGGTTGCGATGTAACTGCAGCCGTGGTCATCGATACACCATTCGTTTTCGTTGTTAGCGGTATTAATTTATCACTTAAATTGGCAGTGTCTATTCCATTCAGTCCATCTGATTCGGAACTGGTTCGTCGTTTTTGTTTAAAACTATTCTTTTTTTCAAGTCGTTTTGCAAGACTTGAATCGGATTGATTTTTCGAAAGTGTTGTTGTTAATAGTTCACGTCTTGAATTTGATTTAATTGTTGATGGTCCGGTAAGGCCAATTGTTGAATTTTCACGTTTTAATTTTTGTTGGCTATTTTCACGTTTTAAATTTGATGGTTGCCGTTTTAATGTGGATGGTTCACGTTTTATTGTGGCTGGTGGTGCTTTTTTAACGCTTGATTTTTCCTGATTTATTGATGGTTCCTTTTTTGCACTTGATGTTTCTTTTCCAATTGCATTTGGTATGGATTTTGTGCTACCACTCGCGCCAGCACCACCAGCACCAGCACCAGCACGATTTTTCTCAATTTTGGCACCCTTTGTCGGTGACGATGCTTTTTGATTGATTTTTTGCGGAATTTTTGTTGGTGATTTTTTCATTGGGCTTGATTCTCTTGAATTCCCTCGGCTACCATTTACATTTACACTACTTGATCGTCGTACAGGTATTTTGGTCGGTGAATCATTGCCATATTTTCGATAATTTCCATCCATTCCGGAATGCGATGAATCTTGTTCACAGTCTTTATTTGGTGTGCCAACAATTGGCGATAATGTGGTTGGCTTTGAAATTCGATTTATTGATCGTGATGGTTGAAGTGATGATGATGTTGATGGTGTCATACCTAAATCAATCATTGAACCGCCAAGTTCGTTGCTTGGCCGCCGTCGTCGACGTGGTGATATTGAACGATTATCAAAACTATCACGTCGATTACTTAAATGATCTGTACTATTTGATATTCGACTATTTCGTCTTGTTGTCGATATGCTACTATTTCTTGATATATTTGGCGTTGACACACTACTCTTTCGTCGTGGTATTCGTGATGGTTGAGCTGAACCACCAACACCACCACCACCACCACCACCACCATTACCACTGCCACCACTCACAACCGCTAATAAACCTTTGTGATAACTGCGCGGATTAACAATTGGTTGAGTTAATAACAAATCATCAGCTGAACGTTGTATATGTTGTCGTGGTGCTGGTGATGGTTTTGGTCCACGCATCGAACCACGTCGACTTAAATTTGTTGCCGATCGAATTTGGCCATTTGATGTTAATTCAAAACTTTCCATATCACGATCATGATAGCTTACATCACCAAATGATTCGCGACTGGTATTTTCATCGGTTGTTGCTTCAATTATTCGAATTGCAGTTCGTTTTCGTGGTATCGGTGGTATTATATTGAAATGTACACTTGGTTTTGTATGAATATGTGAATCATCATATGTTGATGATAATGTATCCATTTCGATAAAATTGCGCGGCGATTCTGGACATGATGTTGGCCGTGAGAATCGTTTACTCGATTCAATTCGAAATCCTTTACCACGAAATGGTGACACCCGACCACCAGATGGACTAGCTGGTCGCGATTGATTTGGTTCCAATTCATTGATGATTGTAAATGATGTTTTTTTATGAAGTCGACTCGGTTGAAATCTAAAAATAAGTTGGAAAAAAAAAAACAAAACAAAACAATTAATAATCATATTGAATGAAATGAACTTGTGAAAATGTTTGCTGTTTCTTTTTTCTCACCTAAATTCCGATCCCGTATTTATTGTATTTGTTATAATGGCCGGACTAACGTCACGTTTCGGCGGGCTTGCGCTGCTTATATAGTCTTCAGATGATGAATCATTTGTATTTGGCCGTATGCCTATCACTGTATCTGATCGATTGTGTTTGTCTTGATATGGAAGAACTTGAATTTGCTTTGCATTACCGCGTATTGATGATTTGTTATCATCACTGCTTGGCGTTGATGATTCAGGTAAAACTGCTGTCATTGCACTACCATGATTAATGTGCATAACATTACGACTAGCTGGTCGTGGATGATATTCCTTCCAATTGTCAACATTCGGTCGAATCCAATCGTTATCATTTTGTGAATCGCTTGACGGCACCGAAATAATATTTCGATAATTAATTGGTTCTTCGGAAAAGAGACGTTTTGGCGCTGTCGGAACCAATATTTCACTTTCAGACCTAACGGAAAAGAGAGGGAAAGAGAAAGAATGTTTAAAAAAAAAGAGAGAGGGAGGGAGAGAGAGAGGGAGGAGAGAGAGAGTGGAAGGTGGAGAGAAAAGGAGAGTGGAAGAAAGAGAAACAAAGAGATAGAGAAAGAATAAGGAAGAGACCAATTATTGCATTTAATGAAACATTAAAATGGTTGAATTAAAGAAAACAATTTAAATTTATCAAAACAAACGCATCAAAACGAATTAAACAAAGAGTAAAATAAATATACCACCTACCCATATGTATCCAAATTGGCACGAAATTCATCAGAGTATGATGAGCTAGAGCGTCGTTTATTATTAAATTGAAATTCATTTCGAAACGTTGAATGCGAATCACCTGGTGGTGCTGATCGATCGTTAGCTCGATGTTTAGCTGACATTTGTAGCCGATGTCCACTATTTTGTGCATCCATAAAATCATCAATGAATGCATCATTTGAACATTCAGTTGTATTAACATTTGAACTACGTCGAAAGCTGCCATACAAATGATTGTCTAACGTTTCAAGAAAATCGGTTGACGGTGGAACGGGATCACCAAATAAGCTCTGATTTTGATTGTCATAAAAATTGGCCGCCGACGATGCGGGTGACATGCTCGAGTAATAATAGTCGTAACGTGACCGGATTGTGGGCGAATGAGACGATCTCATTATATTTACTATGTCGATATGCGAATGATTTAATATTTGTACGTGTATTTGAACAAAGTCGCTGTTGCCCGATTCGGTAAATCGTTATTGCTTCGTATGCTGTCATTTAATGTTTGATTTCAGTTTATCACTGTTATAACATTCCAATATGTCAATAGAAAAAGAAACGTTTTTTGTTTTTTTTTATTTTTTTTTTTTTTTTCCTCTTTCTCTCTCTTTCTCTCTTTGAAGGTTTTGTTTTTATTATTATTTTGATTTTCGTTGTAGAGAGAAAAGAAAACGTTTTTATCTGATTGATGTGTGTGTATGATCCAAAGTCCAGTCTGTACTCAATTTTCGTTGAATTTGTATCTTTTTTTGAACAATTCACCGTCTTACCGTGCGTCTATTTGCAAAGAAAAGCGGAAAAAAGATTGAAAAATTTATTATTATTTTTGGTCAAAAAAGAATAAAAAAAAATGTTGAATAATAATCGTTGTCAATCACGTTAATTATTTCACATGCTAAATTAGAGTTAATTAACAATTCAAATGTAATAATTCACATTCAATGCATTGAAATTTTCGAATAACATTGAAAAATGCCACTTTAAATGCATTTCGATGTCGTGATCTGACCGGATCCATTTAAAATGCAAAACGAAAACTATAAATAAATGCGGAGATAAATGTAACCCGAATGTAATTTAAATTTAAAACCGCCATTTAAAGAACTTATATAAACTTTAAACGACAGAATAAATGAATGAATGAATGAATGAACGAACCATCGAATGAAATGCAATGTGTTTAACATCAATTTTCATTTGAAACAGTAGATTGCATGTTGTGGTTGTGAGTAAATTGAGCTTTCAGCTTATCACATTTTAAACTGTTTGGTTTCAAGTTTAAAAATTATTTGTGATTTGGTAAATTTTTTTCACAAGCACAACGACGACATGGCCCTTTGCTTTTGTTAGCAAAATTTCTCAAAATCATGATTTGAAATTGTATTCAGCCTGAATTTGTCTGGCAATAAATCGATTGTACATTTTAATTAATTTTCTTCAATGCATTACTAAATCGCATTTCAATTCAATCGCATCATAAATTTCAATGAAATCATTGAACTGTTTGCATTAACAAAATAATCTTGATGGTTCAATAGTCATTTGCAATGTTCAACAAAATGCAATTTTAGTGTGCTGCTCACAGCACAATTATTTTAAATGTGCAAACAAAAGCAAAGGGCATTTCAAATTGCAAAATGTTGAAATGACGAAATTTTAACGGTCGAATGTTTGTCTTAATCAGAAATCTTGAATTCAAAGCCGAAATTGTTTTTTTTTTTTTTTATTATTTTTTTTTATTTTTTTGGTTTGCTTTCAATGTAAGCACATTTGTTGCGTGGTACGATTGAATTTCAAGGTTTTTCGAAGAACTTTGGTCAATATTTGGCGCAAACTGGCAATGAAACTGACTAATTTGACGATTTATTCACCACATAAAACACTCCAACTGTTCTGTCACAACAACAAGATATTACAATATTTGACTACACACTTCGATGATGTTATCGATGGGCAAAACAATTGAATTCACTACACAAATGTTCGTTCTATTCGAGTTTATTTTTTATTTTTTTGCATTTTGTTGTGTTTCTATGTTGTTGGTTATTACAGCGGCGACGCTTTGGCATGAAAGAAGAAAAAAAAAAACAAAAAATAAACGCCAAACAAATAGAAAAGTGCGTAATCACGACAGACAAACCCGAATGAAATGAAGACTAACAGATGGTTTAACTGAAAAATTTGGCAAAACGCGAACACAAAGTAAGCTTGTTACCAATGATGTGATAATGAAAGCCAACACTGCATGAAAAGACGATTTCAACTCTAAAAAAATTCACCGTAAGCTTGAAAATGACGTAGATATTTCAAGATTACTTATTAATATCTCTCCTGGCACCGTATTGTACTCAATACAATTTTTGGTTGTTTTTTTTTTTTTTTTCTTTTTTCCTTCACTTTTACTAAATTCACCACACTCATTCACACACAAATACACATCAATTCACTTGATAAATTCACTCATACGTCTAACGGAAACACATTGAATTAGCTCGATTATTGTTAAATGTACATTGTACGATAATCAATACTTGATGATGATGATGAAGAGAAGAGAAACGAACAAATTTTATGCTGAAAACCATTTGATTGAAAATAATAACAATGTGCAATTATTGCAGATATTTTATGGTTTAAGTGTTTCTTTATCTTTTCCTAGGTGCCGACAAATTTGGAAGAAAAGACTCTATATATTAACCAGACGTCGATTCGTTTTAATATGCCGTGTCTATGTTTGTTTTTGTTGGTGTTTATGTTTCTTTTCCCTTTTATTTTTATTTTGATTTTTACTTTTTCGACTTTTTTTTTTTTTTTTTGGTAAGCGCCGTCGTCGTTGTACGTTCGTTTTCGTTTGCGTTTGCTTTAATTCACTTTTAGCACTGATTAAAATGAAAACAAAACTGAAGCGTGCAACGAAGCTAGAAATCAATGGTATGAGAGCGTGATTCATTCGAATCCAATAAAGAATCACCTTAAAATCGAATTCATTTATTGCCAAAATGAGAGAAAGACAGACAGACACACACACACACACACACACACACACACACACACACACACACACACACACCACACACAAACATACATATATAATATATATATATATATACAGTGTATTTGATGCTCTCAATGACTGAATCACCGAACCAATGTTGTTGATTCAACAAATTAAATTTTGTGAGTTGGTGTTTAATCTACAACGATCCATAAATCGTCATCTAAAATTGTACATTTTCAACTGTTGTTGGTGTTTCTGGTGTGTTTTTTTACCATAAATTGTTTGTTTACTGAATAATTTCCACAATTTTTATGAATGATTTTTGCTTATTCATTTGAAAAAATTACTTTAGCAGAATACGTTCACTCTTTTATTTTCCCCCTTCTTTTCTTTAGCTCTTTTGCTCTCTTCTTCCTGCTCTTTCTCTTTCATTCTCTCTCTCTCTCTCCCGCTCTCTCGCTCTCTCTCGCTCTCTCGCTCTCTTTCTCTCTCTCGCTCTCTTTCTCTCTCTCTCGCTCTCTTTCTCTCTCTCTCTCTCTCTCTCTCTCTCTCTCTCTCTCTCTCTCTCTCTATCTCTCTATTTCTATTTCTATTTCTCGTTTATTAACCCGTTCAATCATTCTTTTTCTCATTTTCACTCTCGCGTTATTTTCTCGTTCACTCTTGCCCATTTCGTCTGGCTCGTTTTTTTTTTACCTTTCTTTCGTCTTGGTTCGATAAGAAGAACAAAAAAGTGTATCTAATTTTCTGTGTCATTTTTCTGTTCAACAAATATGATTTCATTGACAAATAGCAAGCACAATTTACAAATCAGAGCCCACGCACGCTATACGGTATCCGCACACGATATATTGTGTGCAAAAACACAGTCAAACAAACGGCAATTGTGACTGATTATGAGCTAGCATGACGAACACTTAATTGTTCATTCTTTCAATGTTTTATCATTTCGTCACCTTAGGATCAAGTTTCAGTTTCGATTTAATTTTTTTTTTTTATTTGTTTTTGGCGCAAAAAAAAATGAAATAAAAAACAATAAATGTGAGAGAGAATCCAAGACAATTAACGGCAACAAATTGCAATATTTGGCATCCAAACGGTACAAAAGAAAATGTAGATCATTTGTGTAGCACAAACGAATATTAATAAAGAAAAAATTCATTAAAAAAAGGCAAAAACTATTTTTAACTCATTACAATTTCTCTTATAAACGATGCGAAAAGTTATGCATCTAAATGTTTTTCGATCAAGTTTAAATGAAATCTGAGCGAAATCAAAGAGAAATAAAAGTAAATTTGTAATGAAATGGAGAAATGAAGAAATAAAACCTTTCAAAATATTTGTAACCATTGATCAATTTGGCTTTTTTTCTTTTTCTTTTTCACATTTTCATTTTTTTTTAATCGATTCAATTTCTTCGATACAACCGATGGAAATTTAATTTCATAATAGACAAAATATAACTAGAAAATTACAAAATGTTGTAAATGTAATCAAGAAATCAACGTTTTAATCGGTCAATAAAAAAGATTCTCGCTTTCTCTCTCTCTTTTTTTTTCTCTCTCTGTCTCACGCTTTCCCTCTCTTTCCCTCTCTTGCCATTCCTCAATCAGTCTCTCTCTCTCTACACCTCCCCTCCCTCTGTTTCAATCTCTCTAGCTCTGACTATTCATATGATATCGGTTCATACATTAAGGGTGCCATCGAATTTGCAAAACAAAAAGATCAAGAGCTTGAGCGAAAGCGAGAGAGAGAAAGAGAAAGAGAAAAAAAGTAATCATCGCACGAGAAAATCTAAAATGCGGTAAAATGTGTGCGTAAAATAAGTAGGGCGATGTGAACACATGTCATATAGAAAATAATCGAAATAACAAATAAACACACAGTGTGCCGGACAATGCAAATGGGCTTTTTCCATGTATTTGCCACAAATCGAAGCCACGTAGAAGACGTAGAAGCAAAAGTGAAGGAAAAAAAAAAATTGTAATCCACACGAATGTACGAAAACAAAATAAGCACACAAATGAAATGAACACAACCAAATCAGATTTTGAACGCGATTTTGGCATAAATGTAGTACACACTTACGCAAAGGAGGCCCGTATGCGAGGAATTAATAAGGATTTTTTTTTTTTTTTTTTTTTGTCTTCTTTTATTATATGATTCATGTAACCATTTCACGCGCGTACAAACACCACAACATCGTTTATATACACACTTTTATGCACAAACACACACAAACACATACACCAATTGGGCTTTATTAAGGACACTTGGAATAAATTATCCTGATTGAAGGCCAAGCGATTTTTCGCAGTTGAGCGATTTAATTGGAGGCAACATAATGAATGAAGAAGAAGAAAAAGTAACAAGAAAAAGTGCACGGATCAAAAAGAGTTCAGAATTGTTCAATGCAATCCTGGTCGATTTAAGGAGTGGTAAATCTGGGCCATTCCATCATTTATACGATGTATTATAAGTCCTCGATTATGAAATGAATGAGTTTGTGTGTGTGTGTGTGGTTTTCCCATTTTCTTCTCTTTGGCATTCAAAGTATTCGAGCTAATGACAAATTCATTTCTTTTTTTTTCTTTCTCTTGATGTTCTTTTCTTTTCATTTTGCTTGGCGAATAAATTCAATGAACACGCAATCAAAATCATAGCAAATAATGTTGATTCTACATTGTAGAATATTGAGATAGATGAATGCTCTTTCAATGAATTAAAATTGAATAAAACAGAGAAAATGGCGGTGGTAGCCAAGCATAAATAAATCTAAACATTGAGAGATGGCCAAGGCAGCGCTATGTGGTCATGCTACGATAGCTTCGTAACTTTGCTTATACAATAATTTATTTTGATAAATAAAAAATATGTACATTTATTACATAGAATAAGCATATTTTAATGAGTAATTATGATCGGCATTGAAGCCATGACAATGTTTACATTAGCTGAGATGAGCAACAGAACGTACAACTGAATATGCATTTGCAAAATCAAAATTCAGTCAATAATAAAGTATTGTGATATCATTCATTGGATTAGAGGCAAATACAATAAATGATTTCAATTGAATAAAAATTACACAATGCTTATACATTTCTTCAGCAGTATGCAAAATCGAAAAAAAATAGAGAGAGAAAAAGAGAGAGAGAGAAAGACAGAAAGGAAGACAGAGAGAAAGACAGAGAGAAAAAGAAAGAGAGAGAGCGAGAGAGAGAGAGAGAGTGAGAAAGAGAGAAAGAGAGAGAAAGAGGAAGAGACAGCGGAGAAAACCGTGCAGATAAATAGAGTGAAGAAGTGTGCCAAATGAAGACCACTGAATCATTGCTTATTTAAATGATGCAATGCATGGATGCGTCATGATGACAGACGGTACAGAATCAAATCAGCTCAATTCACTGTTTAATTATAGAGCATTGTATGGTTTTGGTTTTTATAATCGCTAATTGTTGTGCGCTTTCTTTTCATTTCAATAATGAGTGGCGGCACTTTTCTTATTTCCGTTTGTCGAAACTGCATGATGAATTCATTAAAGAAACAAAATATGAAACGGAATCAATGTGAAATGAAACCACTTAAATCTTTCTACACTCGGATTGACAAACAATGTGGTGACATTCATTTGAAATGTGTACTCTACTGATTAAATCAACAATGTTATATCTCTTCGTTTGTTTATTTGCTGGTTTAATTTCAAGTCGATACATTCCATCGATAGAGATCTTTTTTTGCTTCTTTTCATTCTTTTTTTTTTTCTTTTCTTTTTGTTGCTCCTTTTCTTAGTCTCTCTGTCTATCTCACTCTTTCTCACTTTGTCTCTCTCTCTCTCTCTATCTCTCTCTCCTACTCCCACATTTCTCTCTCTCCCTTTCTGTCTCTCTTTCACTCTTTCTCTCAACAATTTTGCTTATTCATTCTATGATCATCATTGGGATTAGTTTTATTTAGTTAATCTTATTTACTTGGCTATTAGCCATTTGCGTTAAGTTTTAATGAATTCTGTGTTTAAATTGTATGCAGCGGAGGTGGATTTATGCATTTGTAAAAAGCGAATGCACAGCGATTGAATGTGCTAACCATTGCACGCTCGAAATGACGTCTCAATGCATGCGCACTCAACAACATCTGCAAATGCCAAATGATTTGCCGCGTTCGATTAGCAATACGATGGACAGGCACCGTTATAAACAATTCTATTTTAAATGTTTCCGTCACATTTGTCTGCATTTCAAAACAATGTTCATCGATGTGTTGTGAGGGGAAAAAATCTTTCAGTCTTTCATTCTTTCTTTTTTTTTTCTTTTTTTTTTTCAATTTTTCCGTATTTCTTTCGGTTTTTCCTTTTGCACTGTTTTGCAAAAATGTGTAAATAATATTTTATTTCACAGTGTGAATAAAGTAAATTATTTATCGAAGGAGGACAGCGAATTGTGCAAATTGTGATAACTATCTGCCAAAAACAGTCACATGTTTAGTTTTATTCTTGCACTATTCACATCCACCAAAAAAATAGAGATGCATTTTCACATATTCACGCCATGTGAAAAGATTTAAATGACACTAGCCCGCCCCCTTCCATCCGCCACAAAAAAAAGACTTATTCCAAGATGAAGAAACCAAAAAAAAAAAAAAAAAAAAAACAACGTAATCCAATCACAGCTCAATAATAATGTGGGAAATAAGTATACACACTCACCAAAACACATGCACGAATTTTCTCTGAAAAAATTTTTTCACTTTTTTGTTTGCTTTTATTTCCAATTGCAAATTCTGTCGCTCTAGAGTTTCGATTTGTTTATTTTGGTTGTAGCTGGTTTGCGAATAATAATTGTACGTTCAATAAGTGCGGTACGGTTAAAACTAACACTGAATTTATGCATATAGAATATAAAGACATTGTCTTGGGCGACGCGCGCGATTACTCGTACATTGTTTTACATTTACTTTAACCGCATTTCTGGATTCTCCATTTGTTACTCTCTCTCTCTCTCTCCCTCCTTGTCTTTGCAATCTTTATTTCTTCTCACTCTCAAATGCTCTCTCTCTCTCTCTCTCTCTCTCTCTCTCTCTCTCTCTCGCTTTTGCCCACACACTTTAATCTATTTTTATTCAAACAAAATTGTGATATCGCATCGATTGTTTCTATATCTTTCGTTGTTGTTGTTGTCGTTGTCGTTGTCGTAGTTGTTGGTGCAATTCTTGTAATTTCTATATATAAAATTTTTTCCTCGTTAAACTTGTGAACTTTTGTAGTTTGGTCTGTCGGTCAGAAATGGGTGAAACCGTTGCCACTGCTGCACTCCAATCCAATAGCACATGCACATTGTACATTCTTTCTATCCCTTGCGAATGTTAAGTGTGTGTGTGTGTGTTTTGTCGCCTTTAGGTTAGCGAACAATCGGTCTTTCTTTTTTTTTCATGGTAAAAATGCATGACATGAAAATGCAGAATTTTCGCGGCGGAATGTTATCACATGGCGACAGATGACACGAAACATTCTTGATTTTCAATTCAATTCATACATTAGATCACTGTATATCACCCTTCTTTTTTTCTTTTCCTCTTTATAATATAATACTGGAGGTTTTTTTTTTTTACATGAAAATGATGCACCAAACACAATCAAAACAAAAACATAAAAAAGAGAAAAAGAAAGAAAAAAACAGAAGGGAAAAAAATCAACAGCTTTAATAACTATATATAAACGAGTTAAAACTATTTATTGTTAGGAATGTCAAGTGTGTGTGTATATGTAAAATCGCTTGATGGAGATTTTTTTTCAGTTGAAAATGACGAGGAAAAAAAATGTAGAAAAAAAAAGACACTTGAAAGAATCAAAAACATATATATCAACTGTAAAACCCCCCGCGATTTACCGACAACTAAAGAAAATGATGAGAAAAGCCAACAGCCCCACAAACAAATGAGCTGCAAAACACAATTGAAATGAAACTTAGAAGCCGTTTACTTCAGAAGTGAATGAATGAGAAGATTCAGAGCGATACAGAATAAGAAACAACTAAAGCAACGTAACGATTTATACTAAAGTGCTGGTTTCGTGTATGCAACGGCTGAAGTTCTTCAGGCGTAAACCTGTTGTATAACCCATTTGTGTATTTGACGGCATTTTTGTTGTTGTTGTTGTTATTGTTGTTGGTGCTGTTATGATTGCTGCTGTTGTTGTTCGCTTGGTCGGTCGCACTTTCTCGCTCTCTCTATTCGCAATTTAAATTGTTTCATTTTGCTAAATTTTCCGTTTGGATTTGGCCAGCAGTTGAGTGTGTAGCGCATGGCGCTCGTTGTTCCTCTCTCTCTCTCTCTCTCTCTCTCTCTCTCCCCCCTCTCTCTCTCTTTCTCTCTTTCTCGCGATCATTCAATCGAAAAAAAGCAAGAAAGAAAATGAGAGAGGGAGAGTGAGGGACAGCTCATACTCTGTAAGTCAATTCGCCCAAATATGAATGTGTATGCGTGCAAGGAAGTAAAACGGGTGCTTAGCTCTAAGCTCTCTGTGTGTATTATGTGGCGTTTAACTTTTGACCATGGTTTGGCGATTCAATGCAAAACAAATCGAACAAACCGCAAAACGGTCGCTATACGTTGAACGTTTCACTCGCGCGTTCGCTCGCAACGGGACGAACCGATCTTACCCATATTTGCCGTGTTGCCTTGTAGTGGTCATGATTTCAAATTCAACGAATTTTCCATTTGTAACTGTGTGCCATTTCTCTATTCGTCTTATATGAACATAGTGTTTGTTTCTTTCTAAACTAATTTTCTCTCTATTCGACGCTTAATTTGCATTTACATGCCGCTCACTTTGATTCGCCTTAATAACAATTTTCTTATCCTTTTCTTATGCAAGTTGATTGTAAATGTATTTGTATGAGAGAGGGTAAGAGAAGGTAAGAGAGAGAGGGAAAGAGAGAGAGAGAGGGTGAGAGAGAGAGAGAGAGAGAAAGTGGAAAAGAGAGAAAGAAAGAAAAAACGAGAAAGAGAGTTTGTGTTGATTTTTTGGCTGGCAAAGATGGAATGTACATGACGGGGCCATACGATTTCTACCGTATTTTAATGGTCATGTATAAACATTTTGGATTTTGGCATGTGAATACACAGTAACGCACACAACAAACATTAAAAGAACGAAAAGAAAAAAAAAAAACAAAATAAAAATAAAATAAAAATACAATGCTGCCCAGCTCCATTCCATGGCTTCATTCTGTGAATGTAGTCGAAATGGAATATATTACAGCTGGAAAATCCAATGCTGACCATTATCAGCAACAATGGCTGTAACTATGCCACTGGTAATCATGATTATTTTTCGTTTTTCTATATTTTCTTTTTTCATATATTTTTGCTTTTTTTTTTCGTAATATTTTCGTTTCCTTAATTTCACCATTCAAGAAAAATTTGAACCTTTGTGGATATTCAAGTTGAATATTTCTATATGTTTCAGACTCGAATTGAAATTTAAACTTCTCTCTTCGTGCCAAATGGTTTTACGTTGAAATTAAAAAGAAAACAGTATGTTATTATTGTATCAAACCCATATTATGGCATTAATTGAATTCGTAGGAATTGCCATAGATATATGCCTTAATTTAATTTTAATTTTTTTTTTTTTTCATTCCATTCTTTCTCTTTCGTTATCAACGGAAATACCCATGGAAATACCACACAAAAAAAGGGAACACCAATGCCCTTTCATACTGTGAATTTCGAATGATTTTGATTTGAACTCATATGACCGAACATATAATTTAGTTTGATGATTTCATAGATTGGTTGACCGGATACGGCGACAATTATTATAAAATTATGCTCACATAATCAATACACCCAATTCAATGCATTTCATGGCCTTTTCAAACAAAATAATGTGTATTTCTTCATTCATTCGCTTCCGTTTTAGTCACTATTCTCTCTTGTTCGCCTCTTTTTGCGGCATCGATCTCTCTTGCTAGTTCTTTATCTTACTTCCTCATTTTTCTTTTGTTATTCTTTATCTTATTCAATCTATTTCTCACTTTCTCTCACTCTCGCCCTCTCTCTTTTTCCCTTTCTCTTTCTCTCTCTTTATTTCTCTGTCTTCATCTCTCTTGTCAATCTTTAAATATCCCTCTTTCCCTCTGCTTCTCCTTCTATCCTTCTCTCATACCCTCTTTTCCACTCTCTGCTCTCTGTCACCCTCTTTCCCAATTATCATCCCCTTCTCAACTCCTTTCTCCGTTTTTCACCGCCATGCTCAATCTATCGCATTTACCTTATGCTCATATTTTAATTCATACATTTCAAGTTTCTGTTGTGAATTAGAATTTCTTTGTTGAATTCGTAAAAAAAAAACATGAACAAAAAAAAAGGGATCTATTAATTTTATACTATCCATTTTCTTTTTCCATTTCCTGTCCGATAGATTTTATGACTATTTAGCGTGCGTTTACGTGGCCACTGGCCACACTATACAACTTGTTTGGATTTATTTGATGGTCGATTCAAGTGGAAGATTCAAATGAAAAGCTCTTATAGCATAGTTTCGCATTTTGAAGTTTGTTTAGATATCGTAACAAAAATATGTTAAGTAAATCATGTGATAGGCAATATGGGAATGCCAAGCAGAAGACAAAGAAACGCTGGCGGATAGTGAGCGAGAGAGGGGAGAGGGGGAGGGGTGGTAGGAGAAAAGAGAGTAAGAGAGAAAATAAAGAGTCATAGAAAGAGAAAGAGAGAAAGAAAATATGTCTAAAAACATTTCACAAAACGAATAGTTTTCGAGCCGCTTTTGCACGGAATCCTTTCACATTGTTGGTGTTTGCTTTTACCTGAAACGCATATATACACACACACACACAAATAAATACTCGCATACGATCGCATTTTCTCGACGCTTGAGAAGATTTATCGTATATGGCATTCGAAGGTGCAGAGCACACACAAAATACCATGCGATTGAACAAATTGGTGTGGGGTATGGTAATTAATCGCAATATGAACAAGAAGTGTATAAAAAACAACAACAACAACAACAACAACAACAACAAAAATCATTCGAAGAACAACAGCAGTGAGCAACAAAAATGATATTCAAAGATATAATAAGCATTCAAAGGACGAAGGTGAAGATGATTCTTTTAAACGGTGCAAGTGCATTTAGCAAATTAATTTGGAAAAAAAATGAACATTTCAAAGTCATTGAAATCTGTAAAAAAGAGAACAATATCGATATGCCTAATTAGATATGCTAAACTTAAATTCCAAGTTAAACCAATATTTTAATCAATTTTTCATTGGTTATCGTCATTTTCTTAATTGCAATTCAATAAACATCCTAAATTAAGGAATTTTTCGAAGATAATATTCCAAATTCTCAAATTAAGATTTGTTCATTGATGAAATGACTGTATAAAATATTATTGGCAACACAAGTCCAGATGACTCAATGAATCATTGTTCATGTTAAAATTTGTGAATCTGTCTCAATAAAAATTCCAGAATTTTGAACGATAACAAAGACCAACAATGTTACACTAAAATTTAATGGAATGTGTATGCATTCAATCAGTCATTGTGCATATCGTTTGTGGCAATGTTACGATTTGTCGTAATTGTAAATAAAATTGGTATTTGTGTATGTGGGTTTTTGTTTGTTTGCATTGTTGTTTGTTGGATTTAGCGCGCGAATATTCTGGTGACCAAGACACAGCGATAGAGATGGATAGAGACAGAAAAACAAAGAGAAAGAGAGAGAAAGAGAGAGAGAAAGAGAGAGATAGAGAGAGAGAGAGAGAGAGAGAGAGAGAGAGAAAGAGAGAGAGAGAGAATGAATGAAAGAGATAAAATGAAATGGAGAAATGGAATATGCAATTGTGTATCGTCCAAAGCCAAATCATAGACTCATAAAAAACTGCATTCGCTTCAACAACAACAACAACAAATATTGCCGTTGTAATTGATATTTGGTCGAAAAACTGAGGTAGATGGCATTTTCATGGAAAATCCTCAACCTTCGTTCTTCAGACAAAACCGATTTTCTTTTCGGCTTTTCACATACATTCTTTTAGCCGCTGTATTCAGCCGCTCAATACATAACCGGACAACCGAAACAGAATATGAAAATGCGATACACAAGACAAACACCGAATAACAATGAGCTGAAAAGGAAACGTAATGTATGTAATATGTTATAAAGAGTGCAATATGCTTGGTTTGTGAATAAAGCGGTTTCACCATATTCGAATAATGCGACCATTTTTTTTTTCTTTTTTATTTCATTCGCTTCTTCTTTTCTTTACCATTTTATTCAATCTCTTTCTATCCCTTTCACTATCTCTCTTTCTCTTTATAAGTGGACATGAACTGCACAACATTTCGATCGAATGTATATCGAATGGGTCAGTGTACAGCATTTTGAAAAAGCCGTTCCATTATTATGTAAACTAATAATTTGTTGTTGTTATTTCTGCTTATACTGGTGCTGCTGATGTTGTTGTTTTTATTATGAGAGACAGTGACTGTCGTTGGCTTTTATTGCCGATGCCATGGCTAGAGCTTTGATTGTGTGTGCTCATGTCATAATTGTTGTCCTTTGCAACGCTGTTGACTTGCACTTCTATCAGTTCGATCGGGCAAGAAACAGAGACCGATTGAACAAATCATCCAGTAAAAGTTCATTGTTTCAAGAGGCGGCTTTCAAACGACTGAGGCGTTTGGACACACAAAGTGCAATACGGTCATACTCCATACATATACATACAATGTCGTTATGCATTTCAATGAAACTAAATACTAATCACAACTGCATATAGGGTTAAATTTGCATCAAGCAATCAAACATCCAAAAGAAGAGAGAGAGAGAGAGAGAAAATCTGAAAATCAAAACTGTTCATTTCGTGTCGTTTGTTCGCCTGAAACATTTTCTATACACTTGATTAATTTGCTATTAACACAAACTGAACAAAGAAAAGTGAACAAATTGAAAACTAGTACAATAAGTACTTGAATTTGTTGAACACTTTCACGCACTTTGAAACAAATTATTTTTTATTTCACAACGCTCGCTCTTTTCGTCCCTTTTCTTTGTCTTTCTTTTCTCTTTTTTGCTCTCTTTCTCTTTCTCTCTCTCTCTCTCTCTCTCTCTCTTCGCTCTTTCTCTCTTTCTTTCTCTCTCTCTCTTTCTCAAGCTCTTTCTCTCTGTCTGTCTATCCCTCTCTCATTCTCCCTTTTTGAGAAAAGAAAGCTTGCTCCTTTTAACTTTCGCTGTAGTTTACTCTCAATCTTTCTCACACAATTTGTGTATGCAAATCAAACTCACATTTGTATTAAGTTAGTCCATTGATGCAATCATCTACTTTGTAAAGCACAACTCTTCCGCTAATTTACCCAACTTTTTTCCGACTTGACTTTCTCGGCAAGTGTGTTTTTGTGCCAAAAACTTTTTGAGGCAGAGAGAAAGAGAGCGAGAGAGCGAGCAAGCAAGAGAACAAAAATAGCTGCACCATTGTTTGTTATGCAGATGAAAATTGTTTAATTTTTGATATGAGCACAAGAAAATTGTGCGAAAAGTTCAAAAACTAAAAATAATGAAAGAAAAATGGTAAGCATTTTTTTTTTTTTTTTGTTATCGCTTTGTTAACTTGACGAAATGAAGCGTGTGCGAGTCAAGGTAAAAAAAAGGCAACAATAATACAACAGCAACAATGGCTCAAGTGTATTTACATTTAAGTTGGGTGTTTTTAAATAACTTATGTGAGACGGAAGCGTCGAAAAAACCTCCCATTACAAGTAATAACATAGATGCGTGCCTCTGAAACTTTACCTAATTCGACAAGTTGGAAAATGCCATCCGAATTCCCTTGTAAAACAACAACAACAACAAAAAACTTAACTTTTCTCAATCTCACTTAATCTCATACGTTTTGATATGATTTTATTTTGTCTCATTCATTCATTTTCACTTTTCAAATCAAACTATTTATTTCTGAGATCAATTTATTTTCAAATCATTCGTTTATAATTTCAGACCAAAATAAATAATGTGCTTGACATTAAAATGTATCTGATCTAAATTCGGCCAAAATATAAAAAGAAAATATATGCTTATATTGTTTTTATACTCTCAATTGTGTTTCCGTTATGGTTTTTTATTGAGTTATTTTTGGAAATTATGAAAATAAAAGTCATACAGAGAAAAAGAGACGGAGACGGAGACGGGGTGGCAATAAGAAGAAGAAGAAGAAGAAGAAGAAAAAAAAAACAGAAAATAGCGTCAAGTGACACAGATTTTGTGTTTGCTTTAAAAATTGTTTCATGAGCGCTCGTCATGAATGGGTCGGTGTTTTGTTTATTCGCGTACCAAAACTTCTTGATTTGAACACCACAAATTTGTCGTGTGTCCTCATTCTTTGGACGCTTTTGACATTATACAACAAAATATATAGTGAACATTAAAACTGTTTTCGAATTTTACGCACGTGAAAATTACCAGCAATGCTATCGTTTGTATTGTAAATCACAAAAACAAAAATGAAGAAAAAGAAAAAATGTTTTTCCCTTTTCGACAATGTCCAACACCGAATCATGCCCAACAAAATATGTATGAAGTCAAGTCTGTGACCCTTTTTCGTAATTTTTTTTTTTTTTCTTTTTATTCGTTCATCGTATCGGTGGCTTTGCGTTGATTTGAAGAAGAAAAAAAAAAAAAAAAAAACTCGGAATGTTGGCATGCGATTTTCTCCTTGCTTTTCATCTTTCCAATTAATTCCATTCACAAAGGGAAGAAGCAGAGAACGAAAGAAAGAATTTTCTGTGGGTGTGTGTGTGTGTGTGTGTGCGTGTATGCGGGTGAATTTGTAAAAAATTAGGGTCAAGGCAACATCAAACACCGAAACACCAAGTGAAATGTTCAAATAAATAAACAAGTCAATAAAGAGAGTGTGAATAGAAAATGAAAAGAAAAGAAAAGAATTATGAAAAAGTGTGCGTTTGATGGTGTAAGTGTTTGAAATGAAAAATCAAAGAAGTGAGACGCGGGTGCGAATTTAGTGCGTGGTCAAATGTATTGAGGTGTGTGTGTGTGTGTGTGCTCCACATAATATTATTCGCCCCAATTAACCATTCAAATGCCTTAAAATGGCAACGTACAAATCATTACTGGTCAATTTTCAGTCAGTCTCGACCACTTGAAAATTACTACGATTCGCATTAACACCATTAAATCGGGTTTTTCCCTTTGTAACGTAACTTGTCGATTTGTTTTTCATCGTCATCGTCATCGTCGTCGTTGTCGTTGTCGTTCTCGTCCTTTTCCTCCTCCGAATCATGTGTGCCATTCCTCTTGACCGACCGCAGGTCGTTGCAATTTGTCGTATGCGTATGTATGGTTTGTATGAAAGTGAATGAGGATTTGGTCATTGGTTTATTCTCGGCATGCTTTCGACATAATATTTTTTGCTTCTTGTGTTTTCTTATTTTTTTTTTTTTTTTTTTTTTTTGTTGCTTTTTATTCTTCTCTCATATAAATGTGTGATTCATTGGGCTTTCGTGGGCATTGATTTCAATTGAAAAGTTTTTGAGGTCACGAGAATGAGAAACAAAACGCCAAACATTATTTATAGTAATTATTTCTTTTTATTTTAAAATACAATTGTTCATAAAAAAAAAAAAAAATCAACTGAACATGGCATATTTTCTTTTCTCTCACCCTTTTTCAATGTATTTAGAAATTTATTAACCTAAATAGATAAGTCATTTTATCTGGTTAGATAAGTCTTTAAATTATACCCCTTAGAATAATCAAGGAAGTCAAATTGACTGAACATTGCTTAGCTTAATTAAATTTCACTGGAAAATCATAAGGCGATGATGAAAATTGCAAATTGCAAATATGCATGGGCTTGGCGCCAATATTTCATGTTTCCATTTTTCATGTTTTCATTCCTTTTTTTTTTTTTTTTTTTCGTTTTTAATCGTACATGACCAAACAGACATTTCCGTGCTCTAATCGCGCATTGAGCTTGAATTATTTCGTTCGACATTTCGATTAAAATTATACTTTTACAATTGCTACATTTTCACAAATTTTTTTAAGGTTAAAATAACACGGTTTAGCCATAAAAGAAAAATTCCCAGACGTCGTTAAAATGAACAATTATTGTTCGTTCGTTTTTTCATGTTTATATTTAAATTCGAAAAATGTCCATTGTACAAGGATAAACCACTGCATTCTAGCGAACAATTAGTGCAAAATTGTGTGGAAAAAAGTTGAATGCTTTCATTTCAACAGTTCTTAGCTTTTAAAAATTGCTTCAAAGTAGCCATTTTTACCAAATAATCTCAAAATGCTATTCAATGATAGGCCATCGATTTTTATTTAGCAAAAAAAAAAAAAATTTATTAAAAAAATTCATTTTCTTTTTTTTATTTCAATTAAATTTTTTAATTATTTACCGAAAAGAAATCCGAATTAATTTCATTTGAATGGCAATAATGGTCTTGCCATAAGAAAAATAAATTTCATGCTGAACAATTAGATGGCGCTGTCATCACACAATAATGTTTTGTGATAGATTATGTGAAATTGACAGCCGCGTAGCTTGTCAGTCTATTAAATCAAGTGAAGAAGAGAATAAAAAAAAAAGAAAAAAAGAAAAATAACAAAATAGAGAAAAACACGCCACCGAAACATACAAAAATATGCAATAAGTGCAGGGACAACAACGGAATCTTTATCATTTTTAATGTAATTGCTCGAAATTAAAGTGAATTAAGACAAAGAAAAGAATTATTTGTGAATTTGTATTAAAACATAACACCAAGAGCAATTGTTGTAATTTTTCTTTTTTTTTTTTTTTTACTTTTTGTAAAGTGAAAGGAGATGAAGTGTATGCAACAAAAGAAATTTGTTATTAAGGTAGAGAAAAGCAAATGAATAGAAAACGAGCAATTGTGTATTTATGTGCTTGAAAATCTGTGTGTATTTAATTTCTTTCTTTCCATCTCTTTGGTTGAACGATATTCGGTTGTGTTGAAGGCGATAACAAAAAGGAAGAAAGATAAGAAAAAATATTTAGAAAGTCCAAAAATCAAAAACCAAAAACCAAAACAAAAGAAAAAAAAAAAAAAAAGAAAATAACTAAAAAGCTAAAGCAAATCATTCAGTGAGTGTTTTGAACGAGAGAAAATTGGTTAAATTTTTCCTACCAAAATTAAAGGTAGAATTGCACGAGGTGCGTTGTGCTTGCCGTGTGCATAATCGGGTGGTTGTGCGTGTGCGTGTGCGTGTGTGTACAGTGGTCAGGCATAATGCTCTTCATTAAATCGCACATCATATCAAATGTGCTGTTGTTGGTAATTCTAATCGATTCGATTGTATTACAAAATGCAACACATATCACCGGTACATTTCGTACCAATGAATTTTTTAAATTGTTGGCAAAATTTGGCTTTCAAAAAACTGAACGACATTCACAACGCGATTCATTTGGTTATATATATGGTAATATAACATCAAAAGAGCAATTTCCGGTTGAAATTACATTTGCATTACTCGATAAGCATAATTTTTTACCATTTTATGGTAATCGATCATTGGCATACAAAGATGCTGCATGCCAAAAAATGTTTTCAACCATTGATCAATTTGCATATGATCAACGGTGTAATTCAAATAAAACATTAGATTTTTTACGTCAAATACCATGCAAACGTAATGAATTGTGTTATGATGAAGATACACCAACAAATGTGATACCCGGCCATCAATTCACCTATGTGGTCAGTAATTTAAATCAACCAAGGTAAGCGACGAATGCAAATTTTCAATACATAAAATTACGGATTTCACTTTGTTACAATATTTTTTTTTTTTTTTCTTTCTTTTTTTACCTTTACTTTTACTTTTACTTTTGATTTTGTTCTCAGTTCGTTTGTTGTCATTTTATGTACAGTTCAATGTTGTTGCAAATGAAAATGGAAATAGAAAGAGTGAAAAAGAAAGATAAAAACGAAACTAACTAGTGCAGCTATTTTATTGACAAACATGCATATGCGCGTGATTACTGAGTACGTGTACTTGTTGGTTTTTTTTTTTTTTTTGTCTCTTTCTATTCATTCTCCCCTTTTTCATGTTCATTTCATTACATTACACATTTTTGGATTTTGATGAATGTGGACAATTCAATACAACAACAACAACAACAGCAGCAGCATGAAAATAACGAACAGATAAAAACTATTCGAAAACATACAGACAAAATGAATATTAAGTTTCAAAGCCACATGTGCTTTGCTGTTTGTTGATTTGCGAAAATTCAGTTCGGCTAGTTTGCTTTGTAAGAACATTTTTTTGTATGAAACGAAATGTGCAAACACAATTTATGTACACACAAGCACAACTAATGAAGGAACAATAAAGCAATTTTCTGTTGTTGCTGTTGTTTTTTTTCCTCAATATTAATTTTTATTCTCTTTCTGTGTGTTCTTGTATTTGAGAAATGACAACAATTCAAATAAATGTTTCAAGCCGTTTTGATATTCAACTTTAATGACATCACAATTTTCCATTTTGTTTATATTTTCCTTCTTTTCTTTTCATCTCTCTTCCATATAGATTCTGGTATATTTCGCTAGTTGCTTGTTATCGAAACAAAACTACTTGTACCTGGCAGTATTTTAATGCGAAAAAATTTCGTAGCGCATCAAAATCAAATCAAACAAATGATAAAACACATCATTATTTCAATGATGATTATGATTATGAAATAAATTATGATATTCATTTGGTAAATGGTAATCCAAATCAATCATCATCGACACCATTTACATTTCAATTTTCATTTGATCAACAAAGCATACTTGAAATGAATTTGATTTTTTTAACCGTTTATTTGATATTGGTACCAATGCAAATTTATGCCGTTCGAATACAAAAGCATCCAGTTACCAAACTATTTACAATCAGTTTAATACTCGAATTTATTAGTTTGGTATTTATGTTAAGCTACTATATTCGTTATACAATTAGCGGCATTGGTAATGATAATGTTAAAACTGCTGGCGATATTTTCGATATACTCAGTCGGGTAAGATAAAAATCATATTTATAATTTGAAATCATTTATATAGATCCATTAAAATGAATTGATCGATTCGAAAAAGAAAAAAATTCCAAAAAAAAAAACAATGAAAATTAGCTTGATCAAGTCAATTAATTGAAAAACCCCCGTAAATTGTATTCGGATATTTTTAGACAACATTTATGTTAATATTGCTGTTATTGGCCAAAGGATGGGCTGTCACGCGACAACAAGTCACAAAGTCAGGCTGGATATTATTAATGTCAATTTGGATACCATATTGTGCTTTTCATGTTGTTTTATATGTATGGAATCGAGTAAGTGAATAAAAGAAAAAAAAAAAAAAAAAAAAATTACCGAAAATGTTGCCATCGCAACAAACACACTTAGGCTGAATAGATTAACTGATATTTGATGTTGTTGTTGTTGTTTTTCCAGACAGAGGTTGACATTATATCTGACATTGATGAGTATCAAACATGGCCAGGATGGTTACTATTATCATCAAGGTAAATTTTGCTGGTTATTTGATCCCTTGAAAACATTCATTCACATTTTACTGATAATATTTATGTAAAATTACAATTAGATCATGCATTATGCTGTGGTTCTTATGGGAATTACGAAATACAATGAAATACGAGCATTCAACGAGAAAATTAGACTTTTTATTGCATTTTGGTGCATCGAGTTTGGTTTGGTTCATTTATTTACCCATTGTTGCAATAGTTGCATCTCAAGTGTCACCACTATGGCGTCATAAATTATTATTAGGTAAGCAATATTTGGCGGTTTCTTTTTACTATTATTGTTTGAGTTCAACATGAATTTATCAAATGAAAATTTCAATAAAATAATAAAAAAAAAAAAAAAAAAAAAAATTCCAATGATAATAATAGTAATTTATTCTCGCAGGTATTACAAATTCAGCTGATTGCTTAGGCTATTGTGTAATGACAGGATTGCTATGGCCAAACCGTGCTGGACAGTATTTATTGTTAGCAAGTACAAAATATTCAGGTAAATAATAATGAAAATTTTAATATTAATTTTCTTACAACGAAAGTTATGTGTTTTCATTACTATGACTTTCACTGCAAATGTTTTTAAAACAATTTAATTCTGAATTTCGAATTCAAATTGATAATCAAAGAAAACAAAAATGCGATTCATATTTTAGGTATGGATGATTTAGATGAATTAAATGAATTCAATGAGGCTCCACATTCGTTACGAAGTGAATCGGGTAGTTTTCATGAAATTTCACATGATGGTATGAAATGAATCTTGATCTTTATAATATTTAATTATATATTGATCATCAATTAATATTTATGATATTCAGTATATTTTCAAATATTCACAATATTTACAATATTTGCAAAATATATACAATATGTATTTACATTTCTCGTTTTGTTGTTTCCCCTTAAGGTATGGAACGAATTGATTTGGATGATGATGATGATGATGATGACGATGATCAAAATCAAATAATCAATATATTAGATCGAACGAGACCAGGCCAAATATGTGCAACTGACTTATTGTCAGATGACACAACAACAACTATAATTCAGGGTGATAATCTAATATTTGATGAATCAACAGCAACACATTCAATATTTAATACAAATGGACATTTAATAAAAAAATATAATGATACAAGTGATCATACGATATTAGACACCAGCACCAGTAGTAGTTTTAGCAAAAGTGATAATTTGACAAAGAATGTAAATGGTGCAATCGGTGATGTTTTAATCATAAATAAATCGAAACAAAACTACAGTAACAATAGCCAAAATGCGTGATTTAAAACGGCAATTATATATGCATTGTGAACGTTTATTATTAAATATTTTCTATAATTTTTGTTTTTTTTTTTTTTTTTTTTTTTTTTGTCATTCATTCATTCTACATTCTACATCATTCTTTGATAGTATTAAATAATTCAAAACGAAACGACAAATAAAACAATAAGCATGAGCTTCGTATGGTAAAATTTTCAAAGTAGAAAAATGAGAAGGAAAAATAAGAAGAAAAAGAAAAAGAAAAAGAAGAAGAAACAATCAGCTTTTAGCTATAGCATTTCATTATTTTGCGTAAAATATTTTGCCTAGAATCCACAATTTGCGAATATTTTTTTAATATCGCTTCGAAAAATTTTTTGGACAAACCATTTCCCTTTCGAATCCTGAACAATTTTTTAACGAAACAACAAATAGCAGCTTATTAATGATGAAAAATTAATAACAAAAATTAACACACATAGAATATAATGAAGATATTGATATATATTTACTGCAATACTCTTTAGCAAATGTTTATATTTATGTACTGCAGAGAAAGAAAGAGAGAGAGAGAGAGAGAGAGAGAGAGAGAGAGAGAGAGAGAGAGAGAAAAAAGAGAGTGCGAGAAAAAAAATATGCAAAAATAGAAAAAGAGAAAGAAAATTTTGTGCACCAAATTAGCAAACACACTGAAACATAAAGAGAAAGCTTTATTGATGGTCAAATTGTAAATGCATGCCTTACTTAATTTTAAAATTGTCATCATTAAATGAGCTAACGCGCCTGGAGCGAATGAGAATAAAAAAAAAACAAAAAAACAGAAAAAAAAATTACACACAAAACTACTTATCGAAAGAAGAAAAAAATAACGAACGAAATAAAATAGAATAAAAAAGAGCATTCAAAATACAATTAAGAATAGTTGAGCGAAAGATAACACAGAGATAAATACGAAAAACAATTTTTATATAGCTAATGTCAAAATGCCAAAATCGTTGTCGATGAGATTTATCTGTTGAAAATGGTCATTTTCTCCTTTGTTTTTTTTTTTTTTTTGTTTTTTCTTTTAATGTTTTTTTGCGCAATTAACACAACTCAAACATACGTTCTTTTATTTTACTAGCCAATGTCAATTCAAATAAATGTTTACTTTCAAAATTTCGCTATAAATATTTTATTGCACTCAAATCACATGTAAACGTGTTCATATGGTCTGGATATAACTGTAAAATGATCTCTATTGTAGTCAAAATATTTTATAATAATCCTCCTTTTTTTGTTTTTTTGTTTTTTTTTTTTGTTTTTTTGATCATTTGCTTATTTGCACATTTCACAAATCAGGCCTGAAAAATACAAAACGGAAATGTTTTTTAGCAACTAAAGAGAAAAAAAAGTATTCCATTCCATTAGATTTGATCGCTTGTTTTCTTACATTTTCAATCGCTTTTTTTTCTAGAAAACGTTTATTTTTTTTTTTTTTTTTTTTTTGTAAATAAAACTGAGTAAATTTTAAGAAATCAAACCAAAACATGTGCCATAACAATAGGAGAAAGAGGAAAAAAGAATTATTTCTTAACAAAACTCTTCACCCACACACACTAACAACAACAAAACTAAAATAAAAAGAAAAATCTAATAAACGGCCAAAAAAAAAAACAAACAAAAACAAAAACATGAATGGCGTGAACATTCTGGTGTTAATAGTTGAACGCAATATATTTGATACACAGTGTTCCCTTCATTGGAAATCTGTTGAGCTATATATGAAGAAAAACGAATTACTCAAGATGAATGTTAAGAAATTGGTTTTAAAAATGTGTAAATATTGTATTTTTTTTTTCGCTGAAAAAAAGGAAATGAAACATGAACCGAGTATTGCTCAATTCAAACTTTAAAAAAAAAAAAAACACATAGACATTAAAAACAAAATCTATCAAAATAAATTCAAACACAAATAGAATTTTTTAGCAAAAAAAAAAAAAAAAATAATAATAATAATAATAAATAAACAACAACTATAGGTCTTATGAATCCACTGCGTGAGCAAACTTTGTACACAATACATAGATGATATGTGTTTTCATTTTCGTAGACAAGAGAAAATCAACAGAAAAAAAAAAATAATAAAAAAATAAATTAAACAAAAATCAATTATTTTGTGATTGTGCTGCACAGAAAACATAGATTTATATGTGTGTGTGTGTGTGTCTGTTACGAATTCAGTTTAAATGCCAATTTTTATTTTATGGGCTAATTATCGAATCACTCTTAAAAATTATTAATTAATTTGGAATAGAATGAAAAACTATCCACAAAAATGTGATCACATTGTTTCACACATTACACACATTACACATACACAAAACTTACACTGACACACATAAACACATAAACACATAAACACACTCAAACACACACACGAATGTGAATATTTTACAATGTCGTTTTAATGAATAAAATAAAAATCACAAAATTAAATACAAACAATTTATTTTCTTCAATTCATTCACCATTTTTTTCTCTCTTAGGCCCTTTCAAATGATATCAACAATATTTATTTGGAAAAAAAAAAGAAACTTTTATTGAAAAAATCATTTTTTTTTTTGTTTTTTTTTTTTTCAATTCATTCAAAAATTTATGAAAATTTATAAATTTATAAGATTTCTATGAAACAAAAAACAAATTAATAAACAAATGACAATTAATTATTATTGTCTGAAAATAAAAAATGCATTACATTTGATGAGTTATCAGTGATGACATTTAAAATTTACAAAAATAAATGCATCTAATTTTCTGATGGAATTTCAACGCATGTTTCAGTTTCAGGGTAATCAATCAAATTCAAATTATATTTTTGCTGCAATGGCGGTGGAACAAATCGACCACCCAAATAATGTTTCCCAGTAAAATGCTTAGCGCATAATTTTGGTGCGGTCAATGAAATCAATAAATCCGGTTTTATTGGTTGAATCACATTGCCTGATTGAGTATCTTCAATTGGTTGTGGACCATTTTCAACATGCCATCCACTTGGAATATCAATACTGTAAATGAAGATAAACATTTGATAAATATTATTTATTGTTTTTTTTTTTTTTTTTTTTTGTCTTCAAATTATTCTGGGAAAAATTGTTGAATATTAGTTTTTTCAAACACAGTTTTTCCGTAAAAATTGTTTTTTCCTTCGAACATGTTCGAAAGATTTTTTTTGTTCTCGAAAAATTTCAAAAATAGTTTTGTCTTTGGTTTTTTTTTTTTTTCATTTTTTGTTTGATTTGCTTCCAAAGAAAATTTTCACATAAACTTTCATTTGAATTTGTGTTTTTAGAAAAAATTTCTTAATAAAAAAAAAAAAAAAAAAAAAAAAAGAGAAGGAATTTTTTTTTTCCCCTCAATTCTTTAAAATCTATGCTAACCTGACAATAGGAACGGTGGCGCTGCTCAGCAAACGTATAATGGGTAAAAAATTATCTCGCACCGGTGGCCGAAAGCTAAATCCAAATAATGCATCAATAATCAATGAATATGATTGATCATTATTTGGACATGTATCAATGAAATTGATTAATTCACCAAATGAATTGCATTGTGCAATTAAATTGTGATAAAGTTCTTTATCCGTACGTTTTGGATAATAAATTGTACATTGATAACCTAAAATGGCTAAATGACGTGCACAAACTAATCCATCACCGCCATTATTACCGGGACCACAACAAACTAAAATCCGTTTGTTTAATACATTTTTTCGATAACACTTAGCAACGGCATGTGAACAACTTAATCCAGCCAATTCCATCAGCTGATCAACACTGTATTTGTATTGATTGAATAATTCCAAATCGATATTGGTTGCTTCTTCTTGATTCAAATACTTCATATTTTTACTGTGAGTAGTATGAATAAATTTTGATGGACAAAATTGTTGAACAAATCTCCCTTGACCGGTTGATCTGAAATAAATTTTTGGTTTTTTTTTTTTTTTTTTTTTTTTAAATTACATCAAAGCAACTATGAGCTCACTAAAGTACTGAATGTCAATTTTAATGTCAGCAATTATCTAAGACTTACGATTTGATTAAAAATGTGGTTAATTTCAGTAGATTCATTCGATTGTCAGCGTATTACACGATAATTCACCGCAAATTTTTGATAATTAACATTAATTCAATCCGCAAAACCACAGATTAGTGATGCATATTTTGTATTTGAAATCAAATATTGTTTTGACAGCAAAATGTCTAGGTTATTTGGGGGAGCGTTCCGTTCCATAAACAGAGGTTTGGACATTTGCTTAGTGTATACATTGACCCTATTAAAAACTAAACTTAAAGCTAAATACGTGAATTAAGTTATCGCTTATAATGATCATACATCAAAGTCGACTTTGAAGCTTTATATTTTGAATATGCAGCTTATATCATTAGATTATTAAAAGAATTCTTTGTTTATTACTATATTTTGGATTGAGACATTTTCTTTTTTTAAATTCAAAATACGATTATGAATATTTACTAATAGAATCTTTTGATTCGACGAATATTAAATCGTTTGGTTGAATCGATTAAGTTCTTAGAAAATATTTTTTTATGAAATCAATTTAAATTGAAAGACATTTCATTTTATCGGGTCATTTTTAATATATTGAACATTTTTAAAGACGTTTGACCAGATTGAGACACTGTATCACATTAAATGTTGAAATAATCCCACAACTGATATGTTCACATTTAAAATCACATGTTTAACCAATACAATTGAATGTTTCGAGCATCGACAGAGGGAGAGAGATATTAATCGAGAATTAAACCAACTGTGTGTGTGTGTATGTGTGTGTGGTATTAGTCAAAACGAATGCAGTGAGAAATAATAAACAACGAAGAGACCGAACGAAGAAGTCGAGATTCTTTCGCGCTCTCGATTATCGTATTCATATTGAGCGTGTATTAGCACTGTGCGCCGAATGAATTTTCGCACAAAAAAAAAAAAAAAAGATTGTGCACATTAGGTTGGATTGATGGCAAATTTTAAAGAAAAGACAATAAGAAACTTCGCAAAGAGACACAATTGAAGTGTTTTATTTCGTTTAAAACTGTTTGTTGTTTGTTTTGTATTTTTCGAGTTTCTTTTTGGTTTGTTTCATTTTATTTACTTTTTTTTTTTATTTTTTTTTTAACTTTTTATTTGGCTAATATTTATTAGGTTTTATTGGTGTTTCCGTCGAATATATTTATTCACATTGAACGAATGAGATCAGTATTGTCTAAATCAATACAAATATGATTCAGTTTGAATTCAATTGCAAAAAAGAAAAAAAAAAAATCATTTACATTATGGCAAAGGTTAAATTTTAAATTAATTTACAATGTGAATACGGAAATAATTTGTGAATCAAACAAATAAAATTGTAATTGTCCCACCCTAATCGTGTGATACACTCAAACTGATCACAGATTAAAGAAATGTTTTGCAAATATATACGTTGTGCATGTCGATTTGGTCTATGGCATTTGTGTAGGCCTTTTTTTTCCCTCTCATCTGTATGTGTATGCGGTATTCATCTCTCTTGTGTTGTGTTATGTTGATGTTGTTGTTATTTCGATATGCCGTGTCTCTTGAGCGCGCGCTAATGTTTGGGGCTAACGCTTGTGTGTATGTATATATATATATAAATATATATCTTTTGCTTAAGCGAGCTTAAAGTGTGGAATTTAATGAAAGTCGAAAGGTTTCGCGTTTTAGTCTATTGAAGTCTTTTGCCACGTTCAGTTCGCTGGTTTCACAAAATCAAGCAAAGATTACAATAACATCAACGGAATACAAAATATAAAAAAAGACACACGAAGAAGAAGAAGTAAAAAAAAAAATCCGCTGTTTTGCAGTGTGCACACACGGGTATGTGTTTTAACAAAAAAAAAATAAAAAAAAAAAAAACATTTAACTGCACGACAGAAATGATACGAAGAAACCTAGACGTTGAAAGAGGTGAAATAGAAAAGAATAAAAAGAAGAAGAAGAAGAAGAAGAAGAAGTAATAAAAGAAGTTAAATAAAAACAGCACATTACAAATCCAAGAACAATAATTTGTTATGCATTTCAATAGCAAGCAAACTGAATTTACTCGAATTCTTTGTTTACAGTGTTTCTCTTAACAACACTAAGTGTTTCTGTCTTTTATATTATTTTTTTTCTCTTCTTCGCTCATTCGCTCTCTGGCTGGTTTATTTTTGGTATATATCGCGCGCAGTTTGTTTGGTCTTTTCTCGTTTAAATTTCATTAATTACATTATAGATGCGTGTGTATTTTGTTCTCATTTTGCGCGAAAAAAACGAAAAAAAAAAAGAAAAACAAAACAAAACAAAAAAAAAACTGTACCAGAGAGTTGTCGTGTGTATCGTGTGATAGTGCGCTGAATTGTGTGATTTGAATAAATCGGTTCCCTGCTGGTATTCATTTTGAATTTGGTAAATGGTCATTTTCATTTCGTACGACTTTATTCAGTTGAATTGCAATTCGTTTGCTTGTTCACAACATACTTTTATCTATGCGATACCGTTCTACAACCATTGACATTTATTATGTATTTAAAACAGAAGGAATTTGTTTACAAATTATTTTACTTCAGCTGTATATCATCATTTGGTTTATTTAGTATGTTGTATGCTGATTTACTGTTGTTTCGAACGTTTATTTTTTTTATTTTTTTTTTTTCTTCACATGGCCCAAATAAAAAATCGATTTGATTGACGGAACACTTTTTCTTGTCCGGTCAATGTATATCTGTGTTAAATTTTTGTTAATTTTTGTTTCCCCTTCGATTCATTTTCGTTCTTCTGTTTTCCTCTCTGATAAATCAGCAATAATTTTTATTTTTTTATTTTCTTTTCGAAATAGTTTTGTTGGGTTTGGCTAATTTCTCGCAGTTTCACTATAACCAAACGTCTATGATTGTTATCTCACCGTTACTGTTCTGGTTTGTTTTATTTCTTTTTTGATTCGTGCTTCGTTCGTTTTCTTCCCTTTTTATTCAACTCCATATTCGCTATTAATCAGTTTAAATAAACCGCCTCATTTTCGGAATTTTGTTTTTTTTTTTTTTTTTTTTTTTTTTCTTTCGATTTTTAGATTTTGTTTTTTCTTCTCTTTGTTTCACAAAAATTTGTATTTTGTTTTGTTTAGGCAACGAGAATTTTTAATGCGCTCGTCTAACGCTTTTGTGAAACACTGAATATCATTATAAATCAATGTATTAACGATAGAAATCGTGTTTATTTATTTAGCCATCGATATGTTTTTTTTTTTGTTTCAAATATTTCATCGATTAACATTCCACATAGAATTCGACATTTCTGAAAATACCTTTGTTGTTTTCTTCTCCTTCTCTTTCTCTCTCTCTCTCTCTCTCTCTCTCTCTCTCTCTCTCTCTCTCTCTCTCTCTCTCTCTCTCTCTCTTTCTCTCTCTCTCTCTCCCTCTTTCTTTCCTTCTTTTTCACTCTCTTTTGATTTGTCTCTTTTTTTCCTCTCCGCTCACGCTTACGCTCTTTCCTTCGTTCTTTCTAGATTAAAATCGATTATGTTTTCATTTTTATTTTTGCAGTGAGTGAATTAAAAAAAAAAACAAACACATACCAATTTCACGTCAGCATTTGCTAAGTGAGTGAGCGCGCGCACAGCTGATCAACCCATTGGACCAGATCGTTTTAGATTGGATCGAATGTGGTGGTGCTTGAAGCGTGTACAGAAAGTGCATTTGTTGACCTTTTGTGACTGGCGTCAAGCATACCATCACGATATTCCGTGCAAAAATATTATTTGTCGTTTTGTGTAAAAAGTGAAGAAAACAAAAAAAAAAAAAAAAAAAAAAAAGCAAAGAAAGAACAAGAAATATCAACGAAAACGAATAGAGAGAAATAGTTGCAGATTGTTGATTTTAAAAAGATTGTTTTAAGAGAAACACAAAAAAAAAAGAAAAAAAAAAACAAGTTGAAAAGACTTAAAGATCGACAAAATAAAAAACAGTGAAAAAGAAAGATAGAGAAACGAAAAAAAAAAAGTCGGCGAAAATTGCAAAAAAAAGAGAATCGATAAGAACAGTGGACAGTGAACTGTATAAAAATCGATAAGACTAAACAGTGAACAGTGAACTTGCTTTCAATAATAACAAAACCGGGCAAAATAGATCGCTAAACAGAGAAAAACTACATTGAATCGAAAGTACTCCGACTGCATCATCATTACAAACGAGATTATACTAAAAATTTAGTAAAAAAAAAAACAAACAAACAAATCAACAACAAACCATCGTCTAAGTGTAAAGTTTACAATAAAAAAAAAAGAGCAACTGTTTCGAATAGAGAGAAACAGAGCAAAAACTGTCTCGAACGCACTATTTTGCAGTACGGAAAACTCTTACTTTTATAATTCTAATTAGCAACAGGTACGTATGCGTTGTTTTATAACCCAACAATAGAACATTTAATATCGGAACTTAAGAAATCGACAATGAAATTGTCTGCCACATGTGCAATTATAGGAGAAAAAAAAGCTCAACAATCATTTAAAATATGAGCTGAGATCATATTAATGACTACGATGATTATGTTACAGATGATGTGTGCGAATGGTATTTTTCCGTGACCGACACTCATTGTTCGAAATTATGTAAATAATGATTTTTTTTTTTGTTATGTTTTTCATCTTGTTCTATACATCATTTACGAAAAAAAAAAAAAAAAAAAAAATGAAAAACAACAGCAACACGTAAAATGTAATGTTATTATTCTATTTCATCCCAGTTTTCCATTGTTCAATAATATTTTGAGGTAATGATCGCGCCAATCACATTTGCGGTATAAATAAAACCATAGAGTTTATTGTCGTGTCGAGAGTGAAATCGACAAATGTCACAGAACGATAAACCAGCTTGATGATATCCGTACAAACACCTCATTTGTTGTTTTTATCACTAATTTGTCAATGTCCCTGCTTGAGACAACGCAGTTTCTTCTTCTTCTTCTTCTTCTTTTTCTTTTTGCTTTCCAATTACAATCATCATTACTTTATTCGAATAACAATCAAAATGCGTTTCTCCGTATAGCATCTCATCGATCCAATTTTCATTTTTCTTCTTTTATCTCGTTTGCATTTTGTAATTTTATCATATTATTATAATCGAGCGTAAAAAAAAGTGTGAAAAAGTTGATTGCATGCATAAATATTTACGTTTTGTGTATTTGTAGTGTGTGAAATTCCATACACGTTTGACGACGCGACGCATTCACGATTGTATTGACAATGCATATTACACACAATGAAGGGGAATGAATATAAAAAGAAAAAAAAAATTGTAATAAACGGATTGTTCAAACGGTCCGTCTCGATTTCAGATAGAAAATCAAGAAAATGTAGAGAAAGAGAGGGAGGGAGAGAGAGAGAGAGAGAGAGAGAGAGAGAGAGAGAGAGAGAGAGAGAGAGAGAAAGACGCTTGATGAATAGAAATATAAATCATCGATGTGCTCTCATTGCGCGAAATTACTCAGCAATTCATAGCAAGTGTTATATATTTGCTCGCAATTCTCAGACTATTTTACAACTTTCAAGAAATTCTATTTGTTCACCATGACTAACAACAGTTTAATTGGCTGCAAAAATAAAAAAAAAAAATAAGAAGAAGCAACCGCAAGAAGAAGAAGAAAAAAAGTAAACTGAAAAATCACTTTTGCTCTTCTTCTTGCGCATTGTTGTTGGTTTTTTTTATTACAATAAATATCCATATGATTGAACTTGTTTGTATAGCTGTCAATACAGTCTATTGTTGTTGTTAGCTCTGTGTCAGCTTGTTTTGTTGATTCATTTTGGTTTGCGCATTTGAATTTTTGTGCGAAACAAATTATCAAATTCAACGGCAGCAATTTTTAAGCACTTGATTTGGTATTTATATTTTTGCTCATCATCATCCAATGACACTAAATAAATATCCTATTTCTATCGCTTAATAAGACAAGAAAGAGAGAATAAAATTTCAAAAAAAAAAAAAGAAAAAAAACATGAAATTGAGTCGCTACACTCTCATGTGCGGTTCTTTCTCTTCTTTCATTTTCTTTTTTTATTTCTCTCTCTCAATCTCTCTCTCTCTCTCTCTCTCTCTCTCTCTCTCTCTCGGTGCTTCTTCAAATGCAAACGATTTCATCATCATGCGAAGGCGTTCAAGATGAAACACGAGAGTAATTTATGATCGCATTTCGGCATTTCATGTTCATATTGCTGTGACAACAACATAACAGCATTCACTGTTTAACCACCAATCGAAACAATTCAGATATTTATATTCTTGTTGAATGTGCGCTGCTATTAATTATATAAGCAATCGATTGAACGAAAATTGGGTTCACACAATTTTTATGAGATAAACTGAGGTATGCAAGAGTATGTTATGTTCTTGAATGACAAATACAAAAAGAAAAAGCGCTTCTCATTCGAATATCAATTTTTCGAATTGATATTTATTTAAATAAATGACTGTGTAACGTTTGGGCAAAAATCGATTCGGTTAAGTGCAAAACGAGAGAAATAATTAAGTGAGTGAGTGAACGTATGAGTGGAAGATGCGAAAGGAAAGTGTGAGCAGGATGAAGAGAGATTGAAAATGAAACTAGAGAAAAGAGAGGAGAGAGAAGAAAGACAGACACACACAGAGAGAGAGAGAGAGAGCGAGAGAGAGAGAGAGAGAGAGAGAGAGAGAGGGAGGAAAGAAAGAGATAAAAGTTCAGAGTTAGAGAGAGAATGATAGGGTTAGAGAGATAGAGAGGTGAATAGAAAGAGAAGGATAGCAAGAAAGAGAAACAAAAATCGTTAAAACCGATGAAATGTAAACGTGTGTCGATGGCATCGCAAAGAGTCATTGTATCAACACATTCGGTGGCCGGATTGATGAACAGAGTACGAAATAGGCACGTACGTAGGTCGAATCTCAATGCAAACCGATTGAAATAGACAATGTGCCTTTTTAAATAGCAATTTGAACCGTTTCTCTCTGTCTTTCTTTCTGTCTCATAATATACAAAACCGTCAAATAAACATATTCAATAAAATGGCGTTCATTCTCTCTAGTATTTACTTAAGCTTCTTCTTTTATCTCTATCATTCAATTTGTTCGCTCTTAGTACTATATATATAAATGCCATAAACATGTAATATAATTGAGCGGCTGAAATGTGTTATCCGCACAAAAAAAAAAAAAAAAAAAAGAAAACAATATCGCATGTTTATGCCATTTGCTTTCACAGTACAAAACAACGACTTTTGACTTATTCGATTATTATTGATTAGATTCAAACGAATGTAAAGAAGAAAAAAAAAATCAAAATCCATACCACACAATTCATTTATTTATTGTCTCGAATTCATATTTGTGTATGTTCGTTTGTAGTTTAAAAGCAAGCATTTCGATAAGCAATGCATATAATTCAATCATCATTCAACTTTTATGACGTATCGAGTAATTTCAAGCAACAACCATAAAATCAATGAATCGAAGATGTAAGCACATCGGCCTTGTTAAAATTCTTCAAGCAACTCAATAACAATAAAAATCATCCAAACAAAGCAAGAAATCAAAAATGAAAAATAAAAACGAAGAAAAATTGAAAAAGAAGAAGAAGAAGAAAAAGAAGAAGAAGAAAAAAAAGCAAAGCACACAACAAGAGAAACTTCTGAAAAAAAAAATGTGGATTTAGGATTGTTTTCTTGCACAGTGACTAGAATATGAATGTGATGCCATTTTTTATGCCTCCACGCACCTCATTCTTGCCCAGAAAATAAATGATGAAATGACAATAAAGCGGTGAATTCTCTGAGTGCCTCCATTAATACTATTATTTTGTGCTTTTTTTTAATTTTTGTTTTTTCGCTATATTTGTTGGTTGTGTCTTTTTGTATTTGGCTGGATTTGACCACGGCTACTTTTCGATTGAATGTGTGTGTGTTTTTTTGTTGTTCAGCGTTGCATTGTTGTTGCTGTTGCTTTGTTGTTTTTCTCTTTTCATGCAGAGTGCACTGTTTTAGGATTGGCATTAGTTACAATGCAATTGCATAAGTCGACAATTTCCGTCGATATTTTGCTGACCGTTCGTTTACTTGCATACAAATTATTCTCTCAAATCAATCGAAACATACCGCAAAAAACCATGGTGTGCGCGCACATATTTTTTTTCTCTCGTTCGTCTGTGTCGCAAAAACGACCGCATTTTTTTTTTTTTTTTTTTTTTTTTTTTGCCTCTTTCTGCTCTTTCGCCGAGTGTCATTTACACAGAATGCAATTTCAATGAATTATTGATTAATTTTCATTCAACCTGAATTACAACTCTGTTCATAAATTGGACAAATGCTTTTGGATAAATGTTTGTTTTTTAGTTTAAAATGTATCTTGAGCAAATGGTTCGAGATGCAAGTGGCAAATGTTTTTTAATCAATCTGTCGAAAATGGCATTTAAAACAATTAAAATTTCGTTTTTTGTGTAGTTGAAAAATTGAAAAAGAAAAAAAAAAACACTGAACAAAGCTGCGCGTTTCTCTATGCAATCTCGTTGTTATTACAACGTTTTTCTCTTTTTCATCACCTGGTCATTATTGAGCCATGTGTGTTGCGTACAAATGATCGGAAAATTTGTATGACCGGTGGTGATGTGATTGGTGCATATGACAGCGTTGTTGATTCGAATGTATTCATTATAGTTTACTTGGCATTATGCGAACTACGACAGTGACATTTGCCGCTTGTAATTTGTTGTACAATTTATCGATAGTTGCAATTATATTCGCGCTCTGGATGTTCAATACGCTAAAAAATGGATACAGCGAAAAAGAAAAAAAGAAATAAATGAATAGCAAAGAGAGAAGATAAGTGGTGAGAGAGAGACGAGAGAAAGAGAGAGAGAGAGAGAGAGAGAGAGAGAGAGAGAGAGAGAGGGAGAAAAGATAGAGAGAGACGAGAGAGAATGAATGAAGCGACGGGACTGAATAGAGGCGAAAAAAAATGTGTAAGCAAACAGAGTTTTTTTTTTTTTTTTTGTTTTTTGAGTTTATCATTCAGTGATCGTAGCCCGTCTTCATGGCCATTAACACACATTTACCGCCATTTTCTTCTCGCGCCATCGTCTCTAAGTTTTTTTTGTTGTGCCCAATGCTCTATCCGCTCTCGCAATCTATTCGTTTGCAATATTAAATGATTTACGGAAAAATTGGTTTGAAAAAATAGAAAAAAAATCAGACACACACACACACACACACACACACAAATAGGTGTGTAATTATTTAAGTCGAGATTACGGCTACGTTCTGGTTTTTTTCATCAATGACTAACTTAAAATACGTGCATTGCTCTAAGCGACCAACGGCTAATCTCAATAACGCGTTTGGATTTTTGTTCGTTCATTGTCTCCGTCATGCATACTCTTTTTGTTTTTGCTTCTCTTCTATTTCGCATTATTTATAATGCAGACCAGAGTTTAGAAAACGGTTAAATAACAACGAAATGAAATGAGAAAAAAAAAATCAGCTAAAGAATCAAGTCAAATCAAATGTGTTTATCAATCGAAATGATCCATTCATATGCGCATTTTGTAGTCGATTTTGAAAATGATTTTAAGATGAAGACGATTATTCGTTGATTATTTACCGTTAATTATACACACAAACGGTGACCCATTGTGATTTCGGCTTGGTGTCTCACATTATTACATGTGAAATAGATTCAGAGCTTTTCTTCTTCTTATTATTTTTCATAGCCACTTTAGCGCATTCTTGTACAGAGCAAACATTTACATATCTTACTCTACGTTTTTAGCTACCAATTTATTGACGAAAAATTGTGTATGTGTGTGTGTGTGTGTGTGGAGAGAGAGAGAGAAGTTTTGTTCTCTTACATTTTACTTTCTTTCTTGAGTATGTCAAATTGAAAGCAAATTGAATGAATTTTATTAGTGGCCGCTTTTTTCCCCAGTTGATCACTGTGTATGTGCGGGTTTGTAGTAAAGTGATTTTTGAAGTGAATTTTTTTTTTCTTTTGCTTTACACGGGATGGATGTGAATGAAATTGAATGGATGTGAACTGACTCGATGATGCTTCACAAAGTAAATTGAATGGAATCGTATAAAATGTTGGACTCAATGTCCATTGTGTGACACATGAAGTATACTCATTCACAATTATTCTCTCCTTCTATTTTGGTTTTGGTGTTTCATGTCAGTCATTTTTTTTTTCCCCCGGTTCAAGCATTGCGTATATATCAGCCTGTAACCACAATTTTTCTCTTTTCCTTCATGAAAATGAAATCCAGTGTTATGGCAATGGATCAATTTGCATGAAATGCACACATGAGAAGAGACAAAGATTGAGATTGAGATTGAAATTCACAACAAGAGCATGACGTTTGTTTTCATTTAAATTATTGTCTGTAGCAGATAATTGGATTTCGTTGTTAGAGGCGAAAGTCATATCACAATATTACATGTTTATTTATTTCAGTAAATTACGCTCGACGAGAAACTGATCTGAGCTCGATAGAAAACCACTTATTGCACCGGATTCAATGGAATTACGGATTGTTTTTATTTTCTATTTTTTATGAGAGAGCGAGAGAGAGAGAGAGAGAGAGAGAAATTTGACGAGCATATAGCTCCTTGAAATCACTGTGAGTATTTTGATGAAATCTTGGCTTCGATCACATGAAATGTATTGGAAGCTTTGAGTGAGTCAGATATTTTGCGTGTCTTTCGGTCGGTGTTTTGGTTTGCTTTACATTTTTCCTTCATGTAACTTCTTATGGAGTTTTGCTCATGACCATGCACGTTTTGCATCGGATTTTTTGCTAACCCTGAGCAAAGGCTGCGCAAATTATTATTATTACTTTTTTCCATATATTCAATTCAATTTCAATTCCATTTGGCTATTTTAACCAAACAAACCGTATAACCATATTCGTATCTAGCCAAACAGAGAGACACATAGAGAGGGAGAGAGAGAGAGAGAGAGAGAAGAAGAAGAAGAAGAAGAAGAAGAAAAAAAAATAAATTTCCGTCCACATTTCTTAATGGTAAGTGGAATTGTGTTCGCGTGTTCAAATGCGATGGCCTTTTCTGGACATTCGCGATAGCTTTGTCTTCTGGTCTCTTTGACTCACTTGCAAAAGGGAAATTAATAATGTGTGCCATTGGACGGTTTGCATGTATGTGTGTGTATGTGTGTATGTCTTTGCTGTTGCCATTTGCAAGCTGTTTCATCGATCAAATAGCAGCATTCGTTAAATGTCTGTTTTATTGCGTTCGCCTGTGTTGCGAGTAATAGATATTATGGTCATAAATAGAAGCAACGAATGAGAAAAAAAAAACACACATACAATCTTCGAAGGTCATGCAGAAAGGTTAAGCCGACAAAGAATGATTTGCAGCACATTTAACACAACTGAAAGCAACATCTAGCAATTGTGCGCGAGTCTCACACAACTTCTGTTTTTTATTTTTTATTTTTCTTTTTTTCTATTTTGATCAACAGGTTTCCTCATGCCCAATGGCCAATGTTTTAAATCTCAAACATTTTCCACCAAATACCAACACCGCATGTATTTTCTGCAATTCACTTTTGATGCAATTTAACATGCAAGATTTTTATTGGCCCATAAAATGGCCTCGTTCACATCAGGCCATCAAAACAAATAATTTTATTTGACGTAAGCTACAATTTTATTAGAATTTAAACTACAAATTTGATGATTAAGTGTGGAATTTATTTAAAATTACAATGCAAATGTAATGAAAATAAATTTGACAGATTGCTTCACGGCTAATAGGCATAAATATGCAGATCAAAAATGTATACTTTTGAAAATATACATTTTCTCTCTAGCAAATTATGCATTCGTTCAAATGAATTTTCTGGAAATAACACTCATACACACACACACACACACACACACACACACACACAGAGAGAGAGAGAGAGAGAGAGAGAGAGAGAGAGGGGGCGAGAGAGAAAGAGTGATAGTGAGGAAAGGGGAGGTAGTAAGAGAGAGGGAGACAGAGAAAAGGAGAGAGATCAACGCCAAGTGAATGTTTTCTACGAAATTTCACTTCATTTTTCCGTCTTTAAATCGCTTGAGGAAATTGTGCGTATCGACTGATGAGATTTTATAGTTCCGTTCTTACATTTTATCCATTGTGAATAGATAGATGTTATTTGCTTGCGTATTGTCGAACTATTTGCACTAAATTCTTGTTTGAAAATGGTGAAAACACACCGAGCGTACAGCCATGTCGATTAAATAGTGTATATCGGCACACGAATCCGCATGCTTTTTTGTCTTTATCTTGTTGTTTTTCTCTTCTTCTTCTTCTTTCTTACTTTGCCAAAGACATTCACAACAAAACATTGTATACAAATTCATAGTTCACCGATTGCACGCACCGCGACCGTGTTTTAAGCATAACGACAATAAAAAAAAAACATCACAATCACAATGAGCACTAAGTGCTTTCTTGTTAATTACAATCGCTAGAAATTTTGCTTGAACAATAACAACTTCCACATGCTTTCAAATTTTTGCTTTGCGTCACTCTCTCTATCTCTCTCATTCTTATTTTTTCCTCTTTTTTCATTCATTTCATTTTATTCGCGATGTTTGTACGCATGCTGCGAGATATTCACACATTTTAAATTGTGTTTGCACTGTCGGTCGACGATTTGGAGACAAATCCACATGATTTCATTTTGGAATATATTTGTTTTTTTTTTTTTCGTGGGTTTTATTCGCTTCATTTTTGGTTTTGGCCCATACAGAGACAACGAATAAAAATTATGATCCATATAAAAGAAACGCGTGAAATTAAAGAAGAAAAAAAAAAAACTAGGCACATAGAAAACGAATGCTTTTCAAGAAATATCCATGCCTAGAAAACCGTAATATTCGTTCAAATTCCGCCTTTCATTTCATTTGTTCAATTAAATACCTCATGGTTTTTTTTTTTTTTTTTTTTTTTTTTTTTTGACTTTTCAACTTTGTTCTTGTCACAATTTTCACTTTTAATGTGTCCAATTTTGACGCACGACAATTCTTCATAATAATTGACGTCAACTGAACAACAACAGAACAAATTAAGATGAAACGAAAATTCCCACCGACGCATCATTTCAACACAATAAAATTGAGCACTAAATCCGGTCTCAGTTTTAAAAAACGTACAAATTTTCATAATATCGTACACTTTCTCAGTTTTTTTTTTTATCCATTTTCTTTGCTATTTTTTCTTTTTGTTCCTTTTAATTTTCCATGTATTTTTTCGGTCATAATTCATAAAAATTCAGATTAAGAAAAGAAAACGAGGTGAAGAAGAAAAAAAAAATCGAATTTTAAACAGAAGTCGGTTTGAATTCATCCATTAAATTAGCTGGATTCGGTTGAGCGCGAGAGAAAGACGCAGAATTCAAAGTGAAATCGATGTGTTCAAATTTGTCAAATGTAGAGCAATTCATCCATCATATTTCTTCATTTTTATTCTTCTTCATTTATTCCGCGTGAAATGAGTGCCAAGTGCAGAATTTTTCTTTTTTTTTTTCTTTTTTTATAAACATGCACAACGCATGACTTTACAATAATTTCATTTGCTTTTATTATGATCGATCGATTGTTGTGCGTACGTATGAGAACTGACCCATTTCCAAGCGCAATGTGCTCGCTTGTGGTGAGTTCATTGTATGTGTGAAGAAGTAATGAAGAGAGAAAGAGAGAGAAATAGAAAGACAGAGAGAGAGAGAGAGAAAGAGAGAGAGAGAGATGGAAGGAAAAAAAGAAATAAAAACGTAAACAGAACGAAAGAAAGGCGCGCGATCACAACAGAATAAAAAAAAAAGAGCATTTATTCCAAAACAAGAAGCGGCAAAATGCACTTGTAAACTATTCAATGCAGTGTGAGTCCGCATTCATATGGTTGATTTGAAATTGCGTGATGAGGAAAAACGATTCTTCACAAAAGACAACTGAACCAATGATAAAAATGTGTTTCCTCATTACAACAACAAGAAAACGAAAAGAAAAGAAAAGAAAAAAAAACGATAACAAACAACGACGGAACATAAAATGTGTTGTCAGAAGCCGGTTATGAGCAAATTCACCGTTTTGTTTTTTTTTTGTGTGTGTATTCTTTCTGTTCCGAAATTTTGATGACATGAAATCAATTTAAAAGACCACGATCGACGATCTAACCATCTAACGAACCATTAAATTGGCTGTTAACGTTACATTTTGAATTTGAAGCAAATTTGTTACCGAAGATGGTATTCGGAACTTTACACAAATTAAGAGTAACGTAGGGGCAGACAAAGAGAGTATGATGGAGAGAGAGAGAGAGAGAGATAGAGTGAGAGAGAGAGAGAGAGAGGCGAGCGAGAGGGAAAGAAAAAAGATGGCATGTGTGCCTATTGCATTGTTTGGCACACATATGTGATTGCGTGATGATTAACAACAGCACTTTTAGTACATAGTATTGTGGCTACAGTTTGCATAGTTGCACTATGTTTGGTACGGTTTGTACAACAGTGTTGCTTGCTCGTTTGTTCATTTTTTTGTATTTTTCGTTTGTTTGTGCGCTTTTTTTTTTGTTTCGCAAAGCAATATAGTCAATTGATATTCATGAGCTTTCTCTTGCGAGTATTAAAAATATGTGCAACACTTCAGTCATCTCTATGGTATATTAAAACAATAGACAAAACAGACATACATTTTTGTTGTTCGCAATTACATATTTAATGATAACAAAAAACTTGAATATGAATCAACCAAGCCATCCATTTATCCAGTCAGCCAAATAGGTAGTCAGCAGGCAAGCAAAAATGAAAAAAAAAGACAAAATAAATGAAGATCGGATACAAAAAAAGCAGCTTAAAGCCTCTTTTCCCCCACAACTATGCACGCTCCATCCATATTGTCAATTCGCATGAAAAACCATGTTTTCTCTCCGGTTGCCTTTTGTTTTTGCTAATAATGTGTTTTCGGCATTTTAGCGACACATTTGCAATTATGTAGTGAATAATAAGAAGAAAAAAAAAACGTGGCAACGGCAGCAGAAGAAAAGCCGTTGATTTACTTGAATGGTCGGATGCATCGTAAACAAAAATTGTTCCGACAATGCGCCATGCGATAATAAGCATGCAACACAAACGATAAGTCAGCAGGTTTGTTTTGTCTGTTTTTTTTTTGTTTCGTCTTTTTTTTTTTGCTTGCCATTTCACTCAATTGTCATTGCATTTTGGCCACACTAACAACAAATAATTAACGGTTATTATTGCAACAAGTGATTCGATTGAAATGAAACGAACAACAATAAATAAAAGCAACTGTAAAACTTTCGTTTGAAACATGCCACAATTGTATGTTTTCGCCAAAAAAAAAAAAAACCTTGACTCATTTGTCGCTCATCATTTATATGTTAAGTTGATCATACATTGTCATTAACAGGATGTGATGGTTTTGTTTACACAAAATGGTCAACAAATGAAACATTTTCCGATGCAAACATCAACTTGGGCTTTAACTCTTTTAAATTCTCATTATTGACTTGTGAGAGCAATCAAGTAAATTACAGATTCTGAAAATGAAAAAGAAAAAAAAACATCAAGAAGAAGGAGAAGAAGAAAACGAAGGGGAAAAAAGAGAATACGTTTGTTGAATTTAATGTCTTTTATTTGTATAATTTCGACATTCATACCGCATTAACAACAATAAAATTATCTTGACGAATGTAACTGTTTAGCCAAAAGAATGGAAAGATTTCATTCACATAAATCTAAAGCGCAGTGGCTTACATCGGTGTGCACAACTTTGACGAAAAAGATAAAACTTAGCTCGATAACAGTTGGCTTTTGGTTTAAATTAATTCCCAAATTGAGAACACAAGCATATATGTACACCAGGCAGAGAGAAAGAGAGGGGACGGGGGGGGGGGGGGAGGAGGAGAGCAGCCAGTGTACGGAAACATGTCAAAAATTACCGATTTAGAAAATTGGAATGTGTTCATCCCAATTGCGCACAAACTGCGAAATTAATTTTTTTTATATTTTGTGGCTTTAAGCGATCCAGACAGTTCGTGTGTTTGTATGTTGTGGCCGATGGCGTGCAATATAAGATGCGATAATACTAAAACCGTTAGACATTTGACGCAAAATCATTGTATAACGAATTAATGCTCCAGATTTTTTTCTTTTAACTGCTTCTTCTCTTCATACAATACGAAGCTGGAAATCAGAAGTTGGCAATCCGATACAAAATTATATGTTCTTATTTGAGTTCAACCTTGAACGCGTTTTTCTCCGTAATATTCTCTTGATGATTTTTTTTTTTCTTCTCTCTTTTCTTTTTGTTTCTCTTCTTAGCGCATAAGATTGCGTTACTTCTTGATAATTGTCATTCCAATCCAGTTTTTCTGGACTGTTGAACACACTCAACGATTTTATTCCCAATAACATCATCAATGATAAACAAAACAACAAAAATAAAAAAAAAAATTATCATTCGCGCATTGACTGACCGTTGGCAAATGGGCTTTTGTGCAATTGTTAGACGTGTAAGCACGTGGTCTTGTTTTCCATTTCATAAAACGATGATTGAACGATAACGATGAAAACAACAAATCTAAAAATGGCCCAATGTACACACAATATCGCAAATGATGACAGCTGCCTTAAAATCTAACCCATTGATTCATAGATTTCATTTAAAAATATTATAAATTAGAAAGTCAAATAACGGCAATGAATCCCATGTTGGAATGAAGAGAGAAAAACACACACACACAAAATTAACAACGAAACATTCAAAATAATTCAATTTTTCAGTCATTTCATTATGCACAACGTTGGGTGTGCCAAATCGATCGGATTCAATCTGACGCATCTACCTGAATAAAATCCCAATGACCACGAACTTATGAATGAAGCAGAAGAAAAAAAAAAAATCATTTTCAAAAATAAGACAGATTTGCACGTAAATTGCTCTGATCGCATTTTAAATAAACGCTGAAAAAAATTTACATCACAACATACAATTCTTCATTAGTTTAATATTTTTTTTTTTTCTCTCTCTCTCTCTCTCTCTCTCTCCTCATTTTTACATTTTGATTTGATTTCATTCATACTACTACTATAGCTTTCAAAATCAGACGATCAAATTAATGAGCTAATCTAAGATGAATATTTTACTCCTTTGAACATTTTACATCAAACATCTTTAACGTCATTAGCTATATGAGTCATTTTGCATTGAAATCGATGTGCGAAGATTATTTATCATTTCAACAGAATGTTTGAGGGAGAGAGAGAGAGAGAGAGGCGAGTGTCATAGATTTAGTGAAAACCTTCTCTCTCACTCAGAAAAAAGATACATAGAAAGACGTAGAGAGATGGATAGATAGAAAGAGAGAGAAAGAGAGAGAGAGAGAGAGAGAGAGAGAGAGAGAGAGAGAGAGAGAAGAAAGAGAAATGGAAAGTGAGCGAGCGAGTGAGTGCGAATAAGATGGATAATGAGTTCTTGACAACAAAAGAAGGAAAAAAAATGCATATCATATTAAATCGAATTAATTTATAAATCACAATCTATTGGCAAGGTTAAGAGGCGCTAATCGAAATATCGTGTGTATATATGAGCATGTGTGTTGAGTGTGATATGATCGATAGTATGAAGAGTGGAAACAGCGAAAGAAAGAAAAATCGCTTAAAATAATTTGGTGTTTTGACTTCATAACAAAAAAAAAAAAAAAAAAAAAAAAAAAGCTGAATCTATAAACAAAATAACTACGTGACAAAGAGAAGTAAACGAAGAGTCATAACAATGCATCGCATAAAAATCATAAACTAAAATGTTTAGCATTTGGATTGAATCATGATTACTAAACATGAAATCGTAACTATCATTACAAGCATGATTTGTTGGTGTTTATGCGTTTTGTTTCGTGTTATTTTTAATTTTTCATCACTTCTTCATTCGCCTATTTTGCATGAATCGCATAACATGTTTTGGTATTCTCTGTGTACTCCTGTTTCGACCCATAAAATTCCACTGTTTTCTTTTTCTTTTCTTCTGTTTTCCTCTTCTTCTTTTTCATCGTTTTCACACACGCATCGATTTTTGCATAGTTTTGTTTATATCTTTGCAATTTCTTTATTAAACCGTATAATTCATTTTTTTTTTCTTTTTTTTTTTTTGGTGATTTAAATTTTGAATGAATGAAGAAAATCGATTTATTGAAAAAATCGCTTTAGCAAGTCGGAAATATTTTCAAACTGACCACATTCATGTATAGAAATCGTCTTATAACGGTGAAAAATTGAAAAGTGCGTGTACAGTGCACGGTGCGTGTGCTTGTGCGCATGATTAACGAATTCCAATTATGAAACAATTGATTGAATTGCAAGCAAACTTCTTAACAATGTATTATTATTATTTTGTGGTGTATTTGGAATTGTATTGAAATGTGTTGTGGTTCATTGGCATGAAATCGAGGCTTTGATGTAAATAATTTTAATTATTGAGTGCGTTTTATGTTTATATTTATATCCTGTTTACCTGTTTAATCGTTGTCCGGTCTTTCTCTCCTTCGGTTGGCTAATTCTTTGACTTTTTTACACATTTTGCCGCACATTGTCAATTTTTCATCGGGTTATTGAAAATTATGGCACACATATCGATCAAAGGTGACGAAGTAAAAAATCAACAATTATTAATATTATAAAATTCTTTTTTTTTTTCTTCTCTCTTGCCGTTTGTTTGTTTTTTTTCTTTTCTCATCATTGTCATTCGCATTTCGCATTCCACGCATCATAACTGATTATCATGCATGAATAAGATCGACCTCATAAAAAGAAACTTCATCAAAATGATTAAAATCCATTTTTGTTTTTTTCAAAATTCAATGTTTTTCTCATTTACATCGGATTTTAATCGATTCAAAACGACAGATTTAGATATTGAGGAGAAGGAAAGATAGAGAGTAAAAGTGAAAGAGAGAAAGAAAGGGGTGCAGAGAAGAAGAGAGGAAATGAAAATGAATGAGTGGCTACGAGAATGAGTGAAAGAGAAGGAGAGCGAGAGAGCGAGACAGAGGGAAGGAGATTGAGAGAGAGAGAGAGAGAGAGAGAGAGAAGAAGAAGAAGGAAAGAGAGGAAAGGAGAGCAAATGAGAGAGAAAGAGTAACGACTTATGATCCACATTGTGAAACGAAATTTTCAATGCAAAAAAAAAAAAACAAAAAAATAAACCTGAAGATAAAAAACAATCACAACACATATCACATATTTAGAGCCAGAAAGCACTATGAGAATATGCAAAAACAATGGCCGATATTAGACGGTCGATTAACTTCCACTGACACCAAAACAAATATTGCGCTGAATCAATTGTGATTACGTTTTCAATATGTAAATAGTTTTATGTAATTGATAGAATCCAAAGTATTGTGCGTGCGCGGCCGTGTCTGTCCTATGGATCGTTTTTTTGCCCGTTTTTTTTTTTGTCCGTTTCGCATCTATGCGTATTTGATAATAACAACAACAACAAAAAACACACACATGAAAGATTCATTTCAGTCACTCATCGGTTTAAAATGCGATTACTTAATGACTGTGATTATCGTGAGATTCATTTGATTTGTCATTTGGTTTTCATTTTCGTTGTCAGTCGTTTGTTGTTTTGTTTTTTTTTTTTTTTTTTTTTTTTTGGCGCGCATGATTCAGTATCGTTTGTATTTTTGCCGTTTTGTTTTTTCTGCTATGGAATTGCTGGAACGATTGAACCGTAACACCCAGTCATTCAGTTACACATATCTCCGTTCCATCATTTATGGTAATAAGGTGAACTGAATACAAAATTCATACACGAATAATAAAATGTAAACAAACGACTAAACAATAGCAGTTAAATGGGCAAATCAGTTTATTCATTGTTGAAATAATGACTTATTTTCGATTTCAATTTCAACTATAAACAACACTATGGCATTCTTTTTATATATTTATATCTATTTTCTTTTTCTTTTTTATAGCACAAACAAAAGTTCTTCGATTGACGTGACCCCGTGCAAATGAAATAACGCACAATTGATATTTAAAAAGCAAAGAAAGAAAGAAAAAAAGAAAGCTCACGCAAACGTGCACGACATCAACAACAAAAATGTGTCAATTTGCCAGTCACAACATGTGAATTGTAGCGAAAACGGTATGATTGATGGAATATAGCACCTGTGCGAGCGTGGAATTCTTTAACCTTCTATAGAATTTGCCAGATGATATTGTCACGTTTTATTTCGTTTTTTTGTCTCTCTCGCTCAGTTTTTTTTTTTTTTTTTTTTTTGCTTTTCGCTTGCTTTGATTGTGAATGCATTAGATGCGCCGATGAATAAGATAATCAACATTTATTATTGAATTCATAGTGCAAGGTGAATTTCATCATATACAGTTAATTTCAAAATGCTAACACATAAAATCATTGATTCAACGTTCTTTTGCAATTCCGGTATAATTTGATATGTATTGCCATGGTATAGATGGAAGAATGCCGCCGGTCAATATTTCTATCGTTTGACTTGATCGTTTGATTGAGCGGAATTGATGCGCATTGATTTGTTGCAAGGTTAATTCATCAATTCGCATCTGTTGCACATTTTGACAATTGTTTATCAGTGTGCGAAGAGTGAAGAATGAATAATGATGCACGTGTTAAGCACCTGCATTTTTTATCCGGATTCAATGGTCATGGTGAAATTCATATTTTTTCTCTGTCTCTCACTTTTCCTATCACACACTCTCTCTCTCTCTCTCTCTGCTCTCTCTCTCACTCACTCACTCTCTTTCTGTTTCTCTCTCTCTCTCACTCTCTCTTTGTTTTCGCATTCTTCATATTCGCGTGTGAGATCATTATCTTCCTTGCAAATTTCTTTGCTTACTCTGTTCTGTTTTTCTTTTTTTTTCTTCTTAAAATGGCACAGAAATTATATCTGAAATGCGGAACATAAACCAAACCATCGAACCTATAATTCATTCTCATGCATTCATTGGTCATAAGTTTTGGTTTTTTTTTTTTTTTTTTATTCATTATTTTATTCCAATCTGGTGATATTTCGACAGTTGCCAATGATATATTGAGTGTAGTTTATATGTGTGCACATTTATAAGGAATGCATTCATCTCTTTCCATTGGCAATGTTTTCAATTTATTTTAAGTGTTGACCATGTCCAAGAACTTTCTTTTCGAATGTGGCCCATATTGGCTTTATGAAATGGGCTCAATAATAATCCCCTTTTACTCATGCCAATCACTTTATGGATTTTATTATTGACTCTCAACCGTCTGAATAGCAAACAATATACAAAACATTTCAACATACAAATGCAATATCACAATACAATTTAAGACCCTTAAGCGATTTTTAACCGTTTTCAATTTGATCACATTTGTTTTCTATCATTTTATGTGGCAATGGCCAGTCATTTACACATCAAATTGCAACATAAAACATATGATGAGACAACATTAACGCACATAATTTTAATTTTATTTTTTCAAATGATCATTTATTTGATGAAGAAAGGTGACCAGGGATTAGGTTAGAGAGATTGGGATAGGTACAGAGAAAGAGAGAGAGAGAGAGAGAGAGAGAGAGAGAAAGAGAGAGAGAGAGAGAGTGATTGAAAGAATGAGCACCTGAGTGAGAGAGAGTAAGTGAGAGCAAGAGTGAGTGAGAGAGAGAGAGGGGTGAGAGAGTGAGAGAGAGCGAGAGAGGGAACGATTTAAAATATAGAGAGAAAGATCAATTTTGTATAAATTGCCAATTTTCGACACTTTCCATCGCATAATTACGTAGTGAAAATGAGTGGCAATTCAATGAATCTATGCGAAAATGGCGTTTGCATTGATTAATTTCGATTGAAAGAATTACAGTCTCAAACTGTTGTAATTACAAAATGCCTAAATTTTTTTGTTGTTGCCTATCAATTCAATATTTAAAAAGCTCAGCGTTCGTCAAAAGTTTGTTGGAAAGAGCATACACAGAGACCAAACCAAATCAAAAAAAATCAATTTTCTCTTTTCGGCATATTATTCTAGTTTTTTTTTTTTATTTTTTTTTTTACTTCTTTCATTACCCACATAACAAAAGAGAAATCAATTGAATTCAATTTCAGGTCGATAGAATGCATTGAATTAATAATATTGAGAGTGAAAAACGTGGTGTATGAAAGAAAAAGCCAAATGTATTGTGTCAATTATTTTCATTTTTCACTATCCAAATTCTGTTTGCCATTCCATTTCATTTCATTGAATTGTGAAAATTCATTGTAAAATTGCCGCTCACGAATTCCGAAAGGAAAAAGAACAAAAAAAAAAAACAAAAATTATTTGGTTCAAACTCAATCACAACCTTTATTTGATTTTTTTTTTTTTTTTTTTTTGCAATTGAAATTAAAACAAATCACACATCACGCCCAATTATTGTAAATCGAATTAAAAATGGTAAATTAACATTGATATCCAGCATCGAGTGTTGATGTGTTAATCGATATCGAATGAGGAAGATGAGTGCAACAGAAGTCATCGACCAAGTGAATTATGCGAAAATCGAAGAAGGCACCGAGCGAAAATAACACTAAATTGGTGCTCGATTGTAAAGCAACAAAATGAAAAATACACAAATTTAGGCTCAATTCCGAATAATTTTCCACACGAATTAATAAAAAGAAAGAATGTTGTTACGTGAAAAAATCCATTACACATTTTTTTTTTTCGTTTTTTCTTCTCTCTCTCTCTCCTTCTCTCTCTCTTCTCTATCTCCTTCTCTCTCCCTCTTTCCCTCTCTTTCTCTCTCTCTCTCTCTCTCTCTCTCTCCCTCCTCCAAGACTTTATTTCATTGTTGTACATTTTTCGATTGTGTGCCTGAATATTTGATTCAATTCTCAGTATAAGAGTTAAGCGTTTGGAATACGAATTAAATTGATGATTGGAATTTGCGCAAACCAAAACGAAGCCGCAATAAATTGAAGTAATTTTCAGTGCAGAGTCAAGACAAACAAGTGAGCATAATGTTTGCATCGAAAACACGCAAAAAACACCATCGTAATCAATAAACGAAAAGAAAAGATGTAAAGACAGAGAGTGTTGGTGGCGACGACAGCGATGTAATTGTCTCATGATGATGATAGTGTGTGTGTGTGTGTTTTTTTTTTTTTTTAAGTTTAGTTTGATTTTGTACCATATTATTCGGTATGCAATGTGCATTGCATGCTTTGTTTGTTGCGCCCAGCAACAATATTGCACTGAATTTTAATTCGTAATGAATGTAACAAAAATAAAACAACAACAACAACATAATTATTATTATCATCATTGTGGTATTATATGCGTGATATTGTTGAATGTTATAAAAGAAATTACGAAATATTTATTGAGAAATGTGCCGAAAGCTTCGATTACCATGCGACGACTAATATATTTTCGAGTACGGTATAATGATCTCTTTTCGATAAGACCCAATTTGATGTATATTTTCATTTTATTTCGATTGTACGTTATTATTTCAATTGCATATTTTTGATTCGTCAACTTTCGAATGAAAAACAAAAGGCATACGCACGCACACAATACATATTTCTGGGTTTTATAATCAATTGAACAACATGTGATGATGGCGAAAAAAAAAAAAATGAGGCGAAGAATCCATTGCAATTGTTAAAATAAAACAAAAAAAGTGGACAAGAATTCATCATGAGATTGTTGTTTCTCATGAATGTATAACATTGACGAAGATGATTCAAATTGTTTCATTCGAAATCATTTCTACCGTTATATACCTATCGATATAAAGATTAAATAACACTTTCCATTAAACAATAGCTGTTTAAATTACATGGCCGAAAGGTTTTCAATCTTTGCAATGAAGCTGAATGCACTGTATTCCTCACTGAAATGAATTGAACAATTTTCGGTGTAAGTTTTAATTTCAATTTGGTATATTCTTTTTTTTTCGCATCGTTTTCACATTCTTCTTTACATTCATTAAGAAAACACGGCAAATTGCATCACCGGTTTTTTCTTTTCTTCGCATTTTGGTGTACACATTGCAGTTTAATAGGTTATTAAGGCGCCAAGTTCTAAAAATAAATAATCAAGTTGAATGTTTCCATTGAAATGCAATCCGCCGCCAATTTATATTCAATTGGAAATCATATGGACAAAGTAACTTGGTTGGCTTTCTTTCAAAGCGGTTCACATCAATTCTTTGCCAATTGTAAATACCAATAACATCCATTTTGATACCAATCGTACGATGCAATGCACATTTTTCACTTGACTCTCTTATTCTTTGTCGTTTTTTTCATCTTCATTTTATTCGCCTATTGAAATTATGTATGTTAAACAACCATCACATATACTCATAAACATTGTTTCACATTTGCTTACTGATTTCTGACTTAAGCATCATTTTCACTATGTTTATGATGTTTTATTGTTCAACGATTACGGAATAAAAAAAAAAAAAAAAAAAAATTGTTTTTTCTCTTCGGATTCATCTTCTTCTTCTTCAAAGTTGAAGTGCGTTCAAGCGTGTATTAAGGTTAAATGCTCAAATGATCTTCCACGGTTTATTTAAATGGAACCCATAGCGAATTACACGATTTTAAAAAAAACCGTTGTACATGAAGTGTCTCTTTTTCGCTTTTTTTCTCTCTCCTTCCTTCTTTCTCCTTCTATCTCTCCTTCCCTCTCTCTCCTTCTATCTCCTTTTCTCCCTCCCTCTCTCTCTCTCACTCTTTCTCTTTTCCTTTACGTACACCAAAGTAAAATGAATGAAGAAATAAAATAAAATCAACTTTTTATTTCATAATCAAATTTACGGATTAACGATGTCAACCGTACAATGGATCAATATGCGTGAATTGACCGCAATTTACGCACATCATCGTTATGAGACATTGAACAATTTTGATTATTGATCGCATAATAATTATTCAAGCGACTGGATGCTTTTGTCATTTGATGCATGCATGCATCAACCCAATTAGAAACGCCATTTCTGCTTCAGCTTTCTTCGATTGAAACACGAAACATTTTTCAATTCGATGAGATAAAGTGTTCGATTTATTACTAGATTCATTCTTTTTTTTTTTTCTATGACATTGATAAACTACTTGAGACAAGATAATAAAATACATGTTACCCATTTGACAACTACCAACACAACAAGTCAACGGTGTGAAATATTGTGTCGAATTTCATGTTGTTGTTAAGTATTCTGGTGAATATGTTGGTGTTACACCTTTCAATTGAAAAATCGATAGAAAATACATCCCATTTGAGATTCATGTTTAGAACCATAAATTCTTCGTGCATCTCATTTATAAAATGTATTTAATGAGCGCAAATATGGCGCACAGAATGAAATACTTGCTTTGTGACCTTATTTTTCAAGATTTTTTTTTTTTTGTGTTTTTCCTTTTTTTTCACATTTTATTAAATCGTTATTCATTTTTTTTTTTTTTCAATTTATTCGCACAGATTTTGATCTAAATGACAGAAAATTAAATATTAAATTTCATCGCAGTGGATTTAAACGGGGGAACCAATTTCCAGCAGTGAACAATTAGAGAGAAAGAAAAAAAAAAAGAAAAAAAAACCAAAAGATTTTCAATTGTTATTTTGTGACCTTGAACATTTTTGGACTATGTAACATTTTCGATGACACATTAAATTACATTTACACAAAAATACAAATAACATGACGTCCAAATACGATCGAATTAAATCCGAATGTAAGCGAAAAAATATACTATGGGAAGATCCCGATTTTCAAGCAGTTCAATCATCGGTATTTTATTATCAAACACCGCCATTTACATTTCAATGGAAACGTATATCGGAAATTGTACAATCACCATTATTTATCAATGATGGCGAACAGTTTGACATCATACCCGGTAAAATGGGTAAGAATTGAATCTGCAATCAAACGCAGTATTTGTAATGATCATAAATTTAACATTGGTTTGACATTATAGTTTTGATTGTTGATTTTATTTATTTATTTCTTTTTTAATCTTTCTTTTCTTTTTCAATTTTTTTTTTTTTCTTTTTCTTTTTTTTTTTCATTTTCGATTATTACCATAGGTGACCGATGGTTGGTGTCATGTTTGGGCGTGTTGTTTTCGCTAAAAAATCTATTTTATCGTGTTGTACCCGCCGATCAAAATTTCGAAAATTGTCATGGCGTGTTTCGTTTTCGTTTGTGGTGGTGTGGTGAGTGGGTTGAGGTTCTAGTCGACGATAGATTACCGACGATTAATGGGAAATTGTCATTTCTACAACCGTTAAAATCAAACTGCTTTTGGGCTGCATTACTTGAAAAAGCGATAGCCAAGTGAGTTTCATTGACCATTCTCATTTCGATTTTGCTTTGTTTTTGTTCAAAATGTTTAATGGGTGTTCTTGTTTTACCTTTTTATTTTTTTTTTTTTTTGCTTTTATTTCGCCATTTTTCGCTTTTTTTCGCTTTTTGTGTGCGTGTTTGTGTGTGTGTGCGTTTCTATTTTGTTGCATTCAATAGATTACATGGTTCATATGAAGCACTTAAATACGGAACACGTTCAGATGGTTTGAGCGATTTAACGGGTGGAATTGTTGAAACGATACCAATAAAATCCGGTTCAGATTCAATTCGGCCAGCTATATTACGTTCAATACTTGATACAACTTGTATTTTAACATGCATTGCAATCAGAGGAAATGGCTCACAATTTAAATCTCAACCGGAAAAATTACCAAATGGAATTGCAATTGGCGTAAGCTATCGATTGTGTTCATTGGATAAAGTGGAAAATACAATGGGAGATTCAGTGCAATTGGTACGTTTAAGAGATCCAATGACATCGGATGCATTGGGTTTAAAAACGGGATATACGGGCGAATGGTCAGCCACATCACCATTATGGGATCGTGTATCTGAACAAGAACGTGATCGATTACTTGGACAACTTGATGCAAATGAATTTTGGATGTCATTTTTAGCACTTACCGAAACATTTACAAATCTTGAATGTATTCATCTTGATACGGATACAGCAAAAGATGAATTATCATTAAGTGATCGACCAAAACGATGGTCAATGAAAATGTTTCAAGGATTTTGGCGTAAAGGTGTCACAGCTGGCGGATGTCGAAACCATGACTCATTTCATATTAATCCACAATTGCAATTATTTGTTGCTGAAAAGGAAGATGTGATTATCGCATTGAATCAACACACGGCTGTTGAACCAAAAGTCATCGGTTTCACAATGTACAAATTAAATTCAAGTAAGAATATTTCACTTTCGTTTTTTTCCTTTTCCAATTTGTATGAACAAAATATAAATTGAATTGTGTGAAAAAATTCGCCAATTGTCAATTTTTCTCATTGTTTTTTGATTTTTTTTTTTTTTTTTTTTTTTTTTTTGCAGTTAAAAACAAATTAACTGAAAATCTTTCCAAAGAGTTTTTCAAAAATCAAGTTAGCTTTATCAATTCGGACTATGGCAATTCACGACACGTTAGTTATCGATGTAATTTAGAAATGGGACGGTATTTGTTAATGGCAACAACATACGAACCAGGCGAAGAATCGGGTAAAATTTTGTCGATTCGTGAAAACTCGACTTTTCTTCTTAACTTTGCTTTTAAATTAAATATTCATTGTTCCCTCTTTCTCTCTCTCTCTCTCTCTCTCTTTCTCTCTTCTTCCTGCTATTTTCTCTTTTTCTCTCTGCTATTTTTCCAGGTTTTACCGTTCGTTTGCTGGGCAATCACATAAAACTCGCACAATTAGAAACACAAACGATGATGATCTTAGACCCATTCCCTCCACTTGGTGTAACTCAACAGCGAAATGGTAATGATACTGATACAACGAAAAAGAAATGCCAGTACGAACCAATTTTCATGCAACTGGCTGACGAAAATAGGTAAAAATAAATTTAAAAAAAAAAAATAAATGGAAACAACATGTGACCAAACATTAATCCTTGATTTTTTGGAATCGTTTTCTTTGTTTACATACAGAACAATCAATAGTTTCGAGTTGCAGGAACTGTTGGATGCCTGTTTACCCAACGATTACATTAAGAGCTGTGCTAGTATAGACATTTGTCGTCAAGTGGTATCATTGCTCGACGTGAGTATTTCAATCAATCCGTCTTACAATATTAAATCAATCAAATTTTATTAATTTTTATCTAAATTGAAAAATTTCAGAAAACCGGACATGGTCGCATAAATTTCTTACAATTTAAGACATTTATTGCAAATTTAAAGGCATGGCAAGGTGTATTCAAAATGTACTCAAAGGAAAAAGCCGGCATTTTACGGGCTGAACGTTTGCGAGATGCATTGTACGATGTTGGTTTTCAGCTCAGTTCCGATATAATGTCAATAATTATGTTAAAATATATGCGCAAAGATGGAACATTACGTTTGGGCGATTTTGCTTCGGCCATTTTGCATTTGACCACCGCATTTGGTAAATATCCAAATCCGTTGGTTTCTTTATTTTTTTTATTTTTTCTACTTTTAATAAAGAAATCGCAAATCTATGTTAGAGTTACAAATCCACAAATATTAATCGAATTCATTTCGAAATTTACAGAAGTGTTCCAGCGAAAGGATCACGACCAAGATAATTTGATTAAAATTGAAATGGCTGATGTAAGTCAAATAATTAACAAACAATCATCGAAAATTTGATGAGAAAATTAATACATTTTTTTTTTACATTCCAGTGGATAAAATCGGTGCTAAGATGTTGATGCTCATTTCATCGTACATTTTTTCGTTTGAAAAAAAAAAAAAAACATTCGACTATTTTCATTGTTTTTAGTGTTGTAAAATCTAAATCATCAAATTTATTTTTACTAATTGTTTATTTTGACAATAAATTGCAAATATTATTTGAAAAATTGTTCTTTAGTTTTTTGCTTTATAATGAATAATTACAATTTTGAAATAGAATTCAAAGTTATCAAATATATTTTTTTTTTTATATAATTAAAGAAAATTTTGTTTTTGTAATGATGCAACAAACGGTTTAGAACTTAAAATCATAAGCAATGAATACCGTCTTCTCTTGTATAATATGAGTTTGTATATCTGTTCATAATCGCATGCAAATGTATTTCTTGGATATAATATCAAAATCGAATTTCATGTATTTTCTTGACTTTCCGGAGTATTTTTCTTTTTACATCGAATATTTTTGCATGAAATCATGCGGCCAATGTAAACGTAGATTTAGACCGTAGATACATTCAAATCCTTTCACATATTCTCTCATTTTAAATTCTAATGCAAAGGACAAGAAATCACAAGCAACACTTACATATCAGATACATTCAGATCATCTATTGAATTATTAATTTCAATCAAAGATAGTTCGATATTTTTCTTTCAAATAATGATTTGAAGGAAATTCTTTCCAAAATTTCAAACAAAATGGAACGGGTCCAGACGATGTGTCATAATCATGACGATGTATCATCAACATGCAGACGATTTATCATCAATACTTTCGAAAGTGTGTCAAATTATTAATTGAATACATTATTGACTTCAAATATCTGCATTAGCAAAGTAGTCTAAAACCGTTGCTTTCTTCAATTTGGCAATAATTTGCAGTGCTTATACTCGAGATCGATATGTATTCAAGATATTTCGCACGTATCAGATATTTAGAGCTGCGTTGCTTCTCCTTCTACACAGCTTGTCTTTGTTTTAAATGTATGCGTGAGCCTCGCTGTGTGCCATATTTTTTGTGTAGAAGGAGAAGCAACGTAGCTCTAAATATCTGATACGTGCGAAATATCTCAGATACATATCGATCCCGAGTAAAAGCGCTCATAATTTCAATACAATTTGTACAAGAAAATTTAGTTGCTTTCAGTATTCCACGATATATTTGAAGGATTCTTTATATATTGCTGAAAAAATTGTGGAATCTCTCGAAACCAAAAATAATTGTAAACAAAGTTTTTGTTTGTGAGTGTGAGAAACTGATTAAAAAAAAACTTGAAGCCATTCTCTCATATCAAAAGCATCTTCTCTTAACTAAATGAAAACATTACAGTATTTGAAATGATAAAAATTCTAAATTAAATGAAATCATTTTGAAGAACTACATTCAATACAATAAATGAGGATTTGGAGTTTGAAAATAAAATTGTGTACTCTTTTGATCAAAATAAAAAAAGTTCATTACACGAGCAGACATTAGCAATTGAAGTTCATTACACGAGCAAATAGTTTTGGAAAGAAAAAAATGCAATTAGACCGAGCAACCTAAAATATTATTAGCAAACATTTGTTGAAACAATCCATTCACATTTCATCAAAATAATGAATTCGTTTCCAATTTTAATCCACTTATTTGAATGATATAATGAAGAAATGCTGTGAAACATATTATAAATAAATTAAACTAAAAATAAAAAGAATGGAATTTTTTTTGCTGAATTGAAAACATTTATTCATGTTTTATTTAAAATGGAAATTAGAATTTAGAAAGTCATTTCCTTAGTTATTTTGAAGAAGATCGAAATTAACAAAAAGCAATTTTAAGTTAATTAATCAATTCCATTGCATTAGGTTGCATCTTAGGCTGCAGGTGCTTCTGGGGCTGCTTCTGGAGCTGCTTCTGGGGCTGCATCTGCAGCTGGTTCTGGAGCTCCGGCTGCTGCAGCTTGACCTTTCTTATTTTTTTTAGCTGCTTTTTTAGCTGCTTTTTTGGCTGCTTTTTTGGCACCAGCACCTTTACCTTTTCCGGCTACATCAGGTTTAGCACCTCCAGCGACTGGTTGGAAATCACCATCTACTGGTGCTCCTACATCAGCTCCATCTGCACCACCAGCTCTATATTTTGTCATTATTTTAGTTATTTAATTCAAATCATTAAAATTATAATCATTTTACATGAACTTAATTTCATAAGAAAAATTTAATAAATACTAACGCTTGAACGGCATTCTTTCCTCCCTTGCCTTTGCCTTTTTTACCCTTGCTAGAATAGTAAATTATTTATTTAAAAAAAAAATATTCTTTGTACGAAAAAAAAGTACTAAATTATGAAAACATACGCGGCCAATGTTGGTCTGTGAATAAAAAAGTATTGGGAAAAAAAACGATTTATTAATTTATTTGCTTATTTTTTTTTTTGTTTTTCGAAAATGAATGATTTGAACTCATTTCATTTGAAAATGAAAATACTTACAAAGTGACAGCTACCAAAAGAATGAGAGCGATAACGAGAATGTTACGGAAGATCATTTTGCTTGATATTTTTTAAATTGCTTCTTGAGATTGTTCCTCAAAGTAAACTGATTATCCACTGTCTTTGCATCCATATTTATACTAATTTTTTGGCAACTTAGCAAATTATTCACATACTTTTCCTTTGAAATAATGTCTGAACACATTATAATATAATATTTTCGAAAGAATTTATAAAGTGTGATATGAATGATGATAATTGAACAAAGGTGAACTATATTCAGTTTTTTTTTTAATGCGACTTCTTTTTTTTTTTTTTTCAAAACACATACAGTTCATGTGCATTTTCAGACACAAAATAATAAAATTCATCTTTTTATTTGAACTGATGATAATAACCATATGAAAAATATTATAATTTATCGAATTCGATAATCTACGGCGTATTTACAATTTTTAATATGAACTCGATTGTTTTCTTTTCCACTGCGTTGGTTTTTTTTCACATGTGTTTTTGTTTCGAATTGAGACGCAAAATTTTGAATTGAAATGGAAACCATTTAACTTGTTAATATTATTAAGTATAATAAGTCACAAAATAAAATTTATATTTTATAGTCTGATCTTTTTAAATTTAATAAATGATTATTGGTCAATGGAAAAATTCTAAAAGATTTTCTCCGTACATTCATTTTGTATATTCTTTATTTTTTTATATTATTTGTTATCACCTCAAACATGAATCAGATGTGTGCATTTTATATTTCAATGTATAAAATGAATGAGTCAATCGTTTGAAGGTACAAGTTACATACGAATTATATTAATTTCGATCTCTACAACATTTGATTAAATTTAGAATTAGAATTGACTTGGAAATGTTTACAATATCATTGAATATTAAAAGTATTAACTTTTGCTCCATTTTTCTATGGTATTGTCGATTTTTCTTTTGCATGTCAAATGGATTCATCTTTACATTGAATGTGCCCATTGATATGCGCAATATTATTGACAATTATATTGTAAAAGAAAAACGCAACATCGCAAAGAACTGGATGATGTCGATATTAAAATTGAACTAAAGTAGATTTTTATTTAAAATAAACAAAAATATAAAAGTGTTAAAAATGAACCATATCGATGAGAATTATCAATAATATTTGTTACTATGAAAGTAAAATATCACATAGAGCCATTAAATTGCGCTGATAGCTATATTTTGAGGGATAATTTATGTTTCGATTGTAATAATAATTGTTCAAAAATATGCATATTCCTAGGCGTATTCATGTTTGCAAATTTTAAATCTTATGCGATTGGGAAAATCCGATGGTTTTCAGATGACGATTGATGATTTTGAATTTATCAGCATTTCGAAGACATCATGATGAATATGGTCAAAATGATATAATATTTCAGGCTGAGGTAATGTATATTATACAATAATATATATGAATATATTTTCATTCATGAGATCAAGAAAAAAAAAAAAAAAAAACGGCGCAGCATTGAATATTTGACGCCACTGGAGCGTATTTTATTCATTCGGAACATATGAATATTCGCAATAGAAAACATGAAAAATTATTCGAGAATTCATTGAGTTTTTGTTTTATGGCATTTCAAGACGTATCATGCTGCAATACTTCAGAACAAGTCAAAAATAAAGAGATTTTAGAGCATTTGTATTCGTAATGTCTTGATTTTTTTTTTTCTTTTTTTTTTCACAAAACCAAGAGTTGCCAAAGCTTTCAAAACAAGCAAACTCTGTGATGATTCATCAGATACTGTTAGGATGTAAAGCAATCGAAAAACTTTAATTTGAAGCCAACAAATACTTGGAGTCCTCTATGTTTGTTGACTCTTTAAAATACCTGCTCACAATAATAAATCACTTTTTGATTATTAGGTTCGATGAGTATTCATTGAAAATGGACATGATTGAACTTTTTATTAGATTCAGATGTTCGTCAGACATATCTTGTTCAAACTTAATTATTTATAGATTTTTCTGGAAAATATTTTACCGCATCGTATAAATATTCAGAGAGAACATTTAGGAAAATATGATGATTGTAAATTAGCTCATTTCGTAGAAACAATTTTAAAATCAAACAAAGTGTAACTCGTGTAACTAGAATTGCTTTCATTGGTGGCTATGAGTCATACTCTATTTTGATAGTAAAAAAGTAATGGGTAAGTTTTTTTTTTCCATATTCACAGGTCAAAGAACGCCAGAAAGTATGTATTCTCATTATTCAATATGATTCTCATGAAACGAAACTTTTAGAAAAATCACCATTACAAAAAATGCATTACTAAAGTTAGGAAAGGCGTTTCCAATGACCGAATTTAAAAATGAAGAAGTATTTGCGTTCGTATTTAAATATTTAATTTCAATGCGGCGAGAATGAATATTCAACAAATGATATAATCATTGCCCGATGAAACTTATATTGCTCCCAAGTGTAGCAAATTAACTAAATCAACATAATTGTATGAATACTTTGAAATGACAAATTTTTATGGATAATGCATATTATAAATAAATTGAACTAAAAGAAAAAAAGCATGGATTTCTCTTGTTGAATATGGAAAATAAATTGAATAAATTTCCAAATAATTTAAATTTCATTCATGTAAGCCATTCAAAGGTGGCTTGAAGCTTGTAGAATAAGAATAGTGTAAATACTAATTGAGTCTGTTGATATAAATGGATTTGAAATTATTCGAAATAATAAAATTTCATAGAAAACACAACTCAACGTGCAATGTTCAACTGTGCGAATGCCATGCTAATTACATAAAAAACGTGTATGTACGGACAAAACACATTCATACGTTGTAATGTATGACGTTCAAAATCGTCCACGATACGATTTTTTATCATTTTTTTTTTAGCTTCTGAAACAATCATCCCTCATCAAGACTGTTCATGTAATGATAAATCTTGAATAAATAAGGAAAGTATGATATGGAAGATAATATTGAACGAGATGTGAACTATATTCAGTTTTTTTTCAATGCGACTTCTTTTTTAAAACACATACAGTTCATGCATTTTCAGACACAAAATAATAAAATTCATCTTTTTATTTGAACTGATGATAACAACCATATGGAAAAAAAATTATAATTAACCGAACTCAAATATCTAAGGGGTATTCACAATTTTCAATATGAACTCCATTATTTATTTTTTTTTCCACTGTGTTCCTTTCACATGTGTTTTTGTTTTGAATTGAGACGCAAAACTTTAAATGAAGATTGAAACCAATTATTTGGTTATATTACACGCGCATTATAAAGTCTCATAAAATAATGTGTAAACAAATTCATATTCATATGACTTTAAATTTAATAAATGGTCATTTGTCAATGGATGAATTTATTGGATTTTCACTGTACATTTGTTTAGAATATTTATCATTTTTACAAATTACACTGACAATTGTATTTTGAGGGATGATTTATTCATTTATTATGAATTTAACATTGGATTGTAATGATGATTCTTCCAAAAATGTGCGTATTCATGCAAATTATTCGAGAATATATTGAGTTTTCGTTTTATGACATTCGAAGACACATCATGTCTGCAATACTCCAGAACTAGTGGAAGATTTTAAAGTATTTGTATTGACAAAGCTATGGAATTTTTTTTTTTTTTTTTGACAAAACCAAACGTTTCCATAGCTTTCAAAACAAGCAAACTCTGTGATGATTCATCAGATACTGTTTTGATGTCAATGAACTTTTCTGATGTTCAATTTTAAATCAACAAATACTTTGAGACCTCTATGTTTGTTGTCTCTTTAAAATACCTGCACATAATAATTAATCATTTTTGATTATTAGGTTCGATGAGTATTTATTGAAAATGATTGAACTTTTTTTTTAGATTTAGATGTTCGTCAGATATGTCTGACTTCGTTCAAACTTAATTATCTATAGATTTTTCTGGGGAATATTTTACCGCATCGTAGAAATATTCAGAGAGAACATTTAGGAAAATATGATGATTGTAAATAAGCTCATTTCGTAGAAACAATTTCTAAAATCAAACAAAAAGTTCTTTCTTAACCGTCTAGTTATCGCTAGAGTCATACGCTATGAATTTGTAAGTTTATTTTAAAAAATTAGCCATTTAACAAAATTTTAAGTAAATTTGTTCCATTTTAACGCCGGAATGTATATGTTTTAATTTTAAACACATTTCTCATAAAGCTAAACTTTTAGAAAAATGGTATTTTCAGAAAGGTACTTTCAAACCAAGAAAAAAGACGCTGCTAAGCTGAAATTAGATAAAAAAGCATCTGCATTGAAATTGAACATTTTCAATAATTGTTTTTTATTACTAGAAGTTCTACTCCACTTGTGCGGCTCGCACATTTATTAGAATTTAAATTTTTTTTTAAACAAATTTTTGTAGATTTTGCGTGGAAACTTCCATTAGATTTCAAAATTTTTTCAATATAATTCCATATATATGTGCGAGCCGCATATGTTAGGGTGCACGCATACCCGATGTAAAATTTCCAGCTTTGATAAGAACTGTTGTTGCATATTTATTAATTAATGTTATTCGCAATATTGCAAGAATGAATTTTCACCTAATGATATAATTTATTTTATTATTCGGGGGAAATTTATATTGACGGATGAGACTGAAGATGATTTCAAAAGGTTTTCTGTTTCGTAACGTGAGAAATTAACTAAATGAACATTATCTCCAAGACTGAGAATGTTGGAAAAAAAAAAAAACATTCAAAATTAAATATACAAAATTATGGCTGATAATAAAATTCCAAATGCACACTCATTGCAATTGTTTGCAATGGACGATAAAAAAAACCAATTTTACGCAATTGTTGATAAACACAATAATCAAATAATGAAACAAAAATTAAAAGTAAAAACAATTCACATGATTGCATTTGATTTGATATTATTGTATAAAATCCAAGATCATCATTTAATTTAATGGTTTGAATCATCCATCGAGATCATTGTTGACTTTGCAATGCGCAAAACATAGACAATGGCAAAAATAACACTATAAGACTCAATAAGCGCTTTGTATCATCTAACATTTGTCGTTCATATACATGGAAAATATAATATTGAATAAAATCCAGCCATTTATTTCAGCAAACGCCGAGATACATGGTTTAATTACACCACTTCCAACAGCAATCAATATTAAACCAATCAATATAAATAATTCTCATCTTTTTTTAACTTTCAAATAATATAGAACTAGATTCTGTATTGCTACAGAAAAAAAATGGAAAAATTCAATAATTTATTTGTGATGTATATTGTACTGGCTTACCTTTCATTCCAAAATAACTGAATCTTTCGCAAAATACATTGCCAATAATAAAAAATGCGTGCTTCGAATATGGCAACATAACTTATTTGTACGATTTCCAACTATTGACTGTTTTCATTTAGTTGACATGTTTAAATGAATCTTCATTTCAAAGTAAATTGATAAAAAACTCAAACATTTTGACATTATATTTATGATTATTAATTTGTTATCAGTGACATAATGATTTTTTTTTTTTGTAACCAGTTTCGCGCTAATTTTTTTTTTTTTTTTTTTTTTAATTTCGTAAATTTTTATCGATGCAATTTTGTATTAAAAACGAGTTTGAATTAATAAAAATGATTGTTATTTTCACATTTTATAGATATGCATCTGAAAGGTAAATAAGTCAAAATGTTATTAGTATAAAAACAATATTCTTTTGTTACGTAAAATCATTTTGGAATTTCTGAATTTTTTTTCTTATTCACTTAGTTCACGAATCATGTAACATAGCTCATCAGCCTCTAAGATAGACATATGAAGAAGAATTTCCATATAAAATATATAAACAAATAAAGCAAATAAAGATCATAAAATTTATTTTCATCAATTGTTCATTTTAACAATAAATGGCAAATGCTTTCATCATAAACCGTTGAAAAATGGTTAAACTAAAGAGAAAAAAATTGTTTTGTTTTGTTTTTTGTATTGTGAGAAAAACTGAGTTCACAATACAATGTTTAGAAAACGTTACTAAGAGATACTTAAATTTATTAACCAAAAAAAAAAAAAAAAAAAAAAAACCTCAAAAAGTGAATATCATTATTCTGTTGGCTCATCAAAATAATCACCATTTGCTTGAATGCATTTGTTCCAACGTTGTTCAAGCTCTTCTATGGCATCTTTGAACGAGTATTCATCGAGATTGTCAAAATATGTGTTAACTGCTTCGATGATTGATTTATTCGTTGAAAATGTACGCCCGATAAATTCTTTTTCAAGCTGAGGAAATAAATGGTAACTGGATGGTGCCAAATCTGGCCAAAAAACGGAATGTGTCAAAAATTCAATGTTTAATTTGTATGCTTTTGCGTGTACAATTAACGACTGCTGCACCTCTGTGTTGTTTTGTTGCAATAAAATAGTCGTTTTACCAAATTTTGGGCGCTTATCTTTGATCTCATCGCACAATCTTTCCAATAATTTAGCATAATATTCAGATGTTAACTTTTTATTTTGATTCATATAGTCGATATAAATGATACCATTTGCATCCCAAAAAACAATGGCTCGAATTTTTTTAATAGATTGAATCATTTTTGTTTTTTTCGTTGGTGGAATGGCATCTAATTCTGATGAATTTTGCGATGCTGGATGCTTGTGATAAATCCATACGTCATCAACCATTATAAAACGTCGAAGAAATGTGCGTTTATCACGTTTAAATTGATTCAGTAAATCTTTGCAAGCATTTTCACGCTCATATTTTTGATCAATTGTCAATGAACGAGGTATCCATTGGTTGTGAAACAATTTCATGTCTAAATCTTCGATTAAAATACGATGCACATCACTTTCTGGTATATTCATTGTGATTGCAATTTCATTCAGTGTCAATCGACGATTTTCCCCAACAATTCGAAGAATTTTCCATGCGTCTTCTGTTATTTGCGGTGCACGAGCTTTGGCTCGAGGTTTTGTCGACTTTTTTTTACGATTCATATCAATTACTGTTAATTTAAGTTCAATAAAATAAATTTAGTATTTTCTTATTGTTTTAAACAACTTTCGTGTATTTTTCACATTCGTAATTTCACTTTAAAAAAGTAAAAATAAAACAAAATATTCCCATCTAAAATAAATGGTTTGTCGTTTAGAAAATGATTCAAACATTTCAAAATACGCAAAACTTAAATGTCAAAATCAATTTACAACAATAAATTTCATTTGGAAATATACAGAGTGTGCCATCTAACAGCTCATGCAACACATATTAATTATGATTAATATCTCTAAATGATCAATGAAATCAAGTGAAACACATTTAATTTGACAATTTAAAACAAATTATAGAATTTTGCAAATGATGTTGCTATGGAAAATGTTTGGAAGACTAAGTTTGCAACGAATTTTATAAAAATACCAGAAACAATTTGCATTTTATTTCAAGATTAATGATTGAAAATTTGGTCGGAATTCATAATGATTGAAATTTGAATGTTTCAGAATCTGAAATTCAGATCAATAATTTACATGAAATTTCATTGTTTTGTCAAAGCAAAAAAAAAAAAAAAAAAAAAAATCAATTTAAAAGCCTTTTCGAAAGAGACTACCATTGCAAGTCACAAATCCACAAAATTTCATACTCTGTCCAATATTCTTCTTCTTCAAAAAAAAAAGAAAAATCATTTCGCATTAAAGATTGAAATAGATTTGATTCGTGAATGCATAAACAGTGTTGCCATCTGGTATTTCAATTTGTAAATTTATTTACAATTTTTTTTTTGCCGCGTAAATTTGACAATTGGATTTCGATCACACAAAAACTGACAAACGGCAAGTGTGTGAATTCAGTTTATTTCAATTTTAGAAAATAAAAATTGTGAAATAAAAAGAAAAATTTTGTGTTTAAATTCACATTTGAAAAAAAAAAAAAAAAAAAAAAAATGGAAGAAAATAAACATTTAACTAATTCGCCAACGTCAAAAAAGCGTCAAGGTTATATTGAATGGGGTGATTATTTTATGGCGATGGCATTTTTAGCAGCAAAACGTAGTAAAGATCCAAGCACACAGGTTGGTGCATGCATTGTAAATGAGGATAAAAAAATTGTCGGTGTTGGTTATAATGGTTTTCCAATTGGTTGTAATGATGATGAATTTCCATGGAGTAAAAATACACCAAATACACTTGATTCAAAATACATGTACGTATGTCATGCTGAAGTAAATGCTGTACTTAATAAATTATCGGCCGATTTAAAAAATTGCACACTTTATGTGGCATTATTTCCATGTAATGAATGTGCCAAAGTTATTATTCAATCACGTATTAAAGATATAATTTATTTATCGGATAAACATGCGCATAAACCTGAAAATATTGCATCAAAACGTATGCTTGATGCAGCCGGTATTAAATATACACAATATAAACCAACATGTAAACGTATTGTCATCGATTTTAGTGATGTTGAAACACAAAAACTCAATCAATTGCCACCTACACCGCATAAAATCGATTCCAATTGACAATAAACCATTGATTTACATCAACAAAAAAAAAATAAATTTATAAATGAAAAGAACTTTTCTTTTTCTCGTTTTTTTTTTTTTGAATAAATTGAAACAAATAGCATTCATTAGCGAAAAAAATGTCATGATTCATTTTATTGATTATGAAATTGTTTCTAAAAATAAATTTGTTCATTAAAATTATTCACTTGAAAATGTGTTGTTTTCTTTATTGTTTGTTTTTGTTCTTTTATTTCATTCTGTGAATGTTTTGGATTGAAATTTTTTAAATAATCTGTTTTGCATTGCTTATGACTTTTTGCATTGCTTATGACATTTGAAGATATTTTAGCACTATTTCTGGCACGAAGAGATGTTGAGTACATAAAATAAGTTTTCATAAAAATGTCTCCAAATTTGAGTGCATTTCGAAATAATAACTGATTTTCTCTTCAGATCTACGGACGATCTGTTTTGATTCGTGCTCTGAAAGATGATAATCGACACGTCTTAAATATGCATGTAAAATGTTTCGTGCATTAAATCGGTCAATATTGTTATTTTCCTTAAATTCAGAAAACAAAGCAAAAGCCATCATACTTATTTGAAGATGGAGTAGATGAATATGTTCCAGATAAAAATGACAAATTTCCTCTTTATTTATATGCCATACTGGATGAAAAAAAAAAATTAATTGAATATTCAATTACCATTGCTATTAAAAAATATTTTTTTTAGGCTTTCTTATCGATTACAATCAGCGCCATGGAAATAAAATCTTTACTCATATCTTTCATTTAAAGACAAATAAAAAAAAAACCATTGCTTATAAATGAACCCTTGTGCAAAAAAAAGGTAACTAAGTAGTTGACTAGTTTGGGACATGAATTGCTAGTGGTGATCACACCGTATAAAGAGCATATGTTAACTATAATCAATTTCATCGAAATTAGTCAATATTTTTGCACACGGAAAAAAAGAAGATTTTTGTTTTTTCTGTATTTTTACAAGGAATTAAAACAAAATGTAAATTACCGAAGTAAAGTTTCGATTCATTTTATTGATAATAAAATTGTTTCTAAAAATAAATTTGTTCATTTTTGTTTAACAAAATTGTACATTTGAAAATGTGTTATTTGCTTTTAATTTTTGGTATAATTTTAGGTATTTCTGATGAATTCTATGAATAAAAGAAATGTTGACTGAAAAGGCATAAACTTTTCGTATTGGTCATGGCATTTACTTAGAACTAGTATGAGAAATTACGCACACAAACAAAAAAGAAGAAGAACAAAAAAAGAAGAAAAAAAAAATTGATGCATTTGGCAATGCATTATTTGAAATGAGAAAAACACAATAAAAGGCACTATTCTTGACTAATATACCGTCTGACATATTTTGTTGTTTTTTTTTTTTTTTTCACTCATTTCGCACATTTATAGCTCTGTATGCTGATCGGATGATGGATGTTGTATTGTTGGATGCTCATTTACTTTATTTATAAGAAACGATGTATCAATTGATGCATTATTTCGAATATTTATATTTGCGGTTTTATCAATATTTTCAATGGTTTCTGTTACATCATCAGTACTATGGTTTTCTTTATTACCTTTTTTCACCGTCATTGTATCGCCTACAAATTGAAACATTGTACATAACAATAAATTTATTTACAAACAGCGCTGTCATTAAGAAATATTTACCAACGACATTAATAATATCTGATTGTTCGGTATCAGATAAATAACCCTCATCGCCGGTATAATGGGTTGGAAAAACAAGAAGCGGTGCAGCACTCCAAGCGACCAAATTTCGATTTGGAAAGGCTTTTTTCCATGTATCATTTTGATGTTGATCAAACATTATTGGCAAAAATTCATCAACTGGAATCATATTATCAAGCGGATTTGCGGCTGCAATTGAATTTGAAAAAAAAAAAAAAAAAAAAAAAATACGAAATAAAACACCATTTTAATTAAAAGCACTAACAAAGACGAAATTTTTTTAACCGAATATTGTCTTTTTCAAAAATGAAATCCAATTTCAATTATGCTAAATTCGGTTTACTTTGCTTAAGCCCGTTGAATATTCGGTTTACAACAATGAGCCTGATGAATACTGCTATTGAATGTGGTTTAACACAACAGTTTACTCACCCAAAAGCTTTTTAGCACCTTCAAGTGATAAAATGTATCCAAGTGTCCAATATGAATAGCTTGCATGAACCAAATGATCAGAATTTTCAACCCATTTTTCATTCTTTTTGAGTAATCGCTTTCGGCCAATGTATCTGTAATTTTGAAATTCAAATTTGAATGGAAAATTTTGAAAATTGAAATGGAAATTGCACAAGATGTGACAAAATGAGAATTTCAATGTGAATACATGTCATTTGAAAATTAATAAACTTACATTAAATCCCATCCACCAATTTGTCGTGCTTCATGAAGTAAATTGAGCATGCGTCGTTTAAAAAATGGTTCAAATCGAATGTCATCTTCAAGCACCAGTATTTCATTTAATTGTTGATCAACTTGTTTTTCCCAAATAAAAAAATGGCTTAAAAAACATCCAATTTCACCTTTTGTCATTGGTCGATTGTGAAATGGATCTGCATATCCAGGTAAATATTTAACACCAATTTTATCTAAATACTCTTGATCCAATTGTTGGCCATCAACAGCTGGCATATGTTCAACAATTAAACCAATCTCTTTAAAACTTTGTTGCATTTTAAAACGTCGTTCAGGTCGCCGCCATAAATTTATCATAATTATTTTATCCAATGTCATTGTATCCGCTTCAGGATATTTAATAAATTGTTGAAATTCTGGTTCAACATCAATCGATGTATTACTATCATCATTTAATATCATAATTTTTAAATTTGTTAATTGTTCAACATCTTTTTCAATATATTCATCAGCATCCAATGGTACCGTTACAAAACCATATAAATAATCATTGGATATTTTTAATGGAATTTCCGAATAATTTGCAGATAATGCAAAAATGATAATGTCATCAATTGGTATAAGTTTTAAATGATTTTCGTTAAGTGAAAAATTTTCACCCAAAATTGTTTTATTAAATGTTAATGTATCGCTACGTTTGTCGTTCATATTGATAAGAACAGCAGTGTGCACCATAGGAACATCAAATTGACCTCGTTCATCATAATTATAAATTTGTTTGTACTCATTTGTTCGTTGATAATAGTATTCCGTTGTCATGCCACCCCAAAAATTTGAATATAAACCATCGGATAGGAGCATTGGAGCGATAATTGATGCATTAAAACTCAACAATTCATAAAGTATTGTTGGACGGGTCAACAGCACATCGGCATCAAGGAACTAGTTTTTTGGGGGAAAATTAAGAAGAAGAAATTTAACTTAAATTGAGAAGAAGATTTTTTTTTTTTTCAAGAAAATTTTCATATATTTTACTTACAAATACATAATCAGCCCAAATTTTTCGTCCATAATTCAATGCTTCTTCTTTCATTCGAATCACATCCAAGTATCGTTCATCCGACCAATGCATTTGTGATGTTTCCGATTCACGACGTTTCGTTGTATTATCATATTCAAAATTTACTGAATGATATTCATGTGCATAAGACTTGAACCATTGATGTAAAACATCAATTGTTTTATCCTCGTTGTGATCCGTGCGAAACCTGTTATGAATAAATTTAAACAGAGAAAAAGAGAGAGAGAGAGAAGAGAGAGAGAGAGAGAGAGAGAAAGAGAGAGAGAGAAGAAAAGATGAAAAATGGAATTTAAAAGAAAAAAAAGTCTCAATTGCAATTTACCATAATTGAATGCGATTTTTTGGATAATCCAAGCGATTGAAATATGTGAAAAATGATGGCATTATATGTGCTTTGTTGCGAAAAAATGTAACAATTAAAATGGTTGGTGGTTTTATATGATCCGCATATGTGAATGATGGCAAATCATCTTTGAATGTTGCCGGTTCATGTTCAGCATTCACATCGATGGATGTTACAAACGATAGATTCACATGACACGCGATCAAAATTACAAAGAAAAAATAATTCATTTTTTGTCACAATCAAATCGAAAAGAAAATTAACACAATTCTATGGCACGGACGTTATAAAATGTAAAACTAAATTGTAATTTTAATTAATTTCACACACATTTGTGATTGATTTACATTGAATTTTTTATTTTTATTTATTTTGGTGTCGTTCGTTAAAACGAACAGAAAAAATTAAAACGGAAAAATCGATCGAAATAAGATGAACGGAAAACCAGAATAACAACAAAAAAAAATATCATAAAACTAAACAAGCAACGTAGAACGGCATCTGACTTATGCTCAGTCGGTTAACAGGAACATGGCACTCAATTTACAACATTACTGATAACAAAAACATGATAAAATATCGAGCGTCTTTGCTCATGTCATGCTAGAAATGAAAAAAAAAAAAACAAAAAAAAAACAACAACTCAAATCACAAACACAACGGTTTTGATTGAATTATCAATGGCTTGCACTAAGTTTTCACTCAGAATGAACATTAAATGAATTCATCAAATTGAATTCACGTGCTATTTTTATACGCGATGCAAACTAAAAGAAAGTAGAAAAACAACAACAACAACAAATCTTGCTGTGATTCAATTTCTTTATGTGTGCAAATTGCAATCAAAACGAATTTGTTATTGCAATTTGACAATTCTTAAATCAGAATTAATAAACATACATACAAATGAAATGGTCCATCTTGACAGCCGTACTGTAGATGGCGTTGCCAATCATATATTTGACCCATCAGTAATCAATGTAGTACAATTTTTGTTTATTTTCATACATTTTTATTGAAATGTCATACCGGATTGAATCAAAATGATTGCACAATCTTTTTGACAATCCAAGTAACTTGTGTCGATTTGTGGTCATTTCAAATGAAATAAAAAAAAAAAAAAAAAAAAGAAGCGAAACGTTTCATTTATCTTTGCTCTATGCATGAAGAGTAAGTAAAACAGTAAATTAGCATTTAAATGACACTAATAATCAAATGGTATTGAAGTGATTGTGTTAAAATCTGTTACAATTATAAATGAAAAAAGTATAATATTTGATCAAATATTTGTTGTGTCATTTTAAAAATGTATCATTTTTGGCGAGAATAATTGATAACAATTTTAACCATTGAATCGTCTGTGCTATGACATTCGTTATTTTATGCAAAAAAAAAAAAAAAAAAGAGAGATTTGTGCTAATTTTATTTCACCACAATGCAAAAAATTCTTATATAATTACATTGTCGGTGTTTTAAATAACTGATAATCGTTTAAGAAATAAAAAAAAATCTGCAAATTTCTGTAAATTGATGAAAAAATCAAAATGAAAAGAAAAATAAGAACCATTTTTTTTTCGATTCATTTTCAGTTTAAGTTAAATCAAACGGAAAATTCATTTTGTCGCATATGATTCACCATGCAATTGAAATGTGAGCATTTCTACTTACTGCTAAAACTCACCACACAAAATGGTCTGACATCACACTCATTCATACATATAAACACTTACTACTAGCTCAAATATGCACACACACACACACACACACACACACATACACACATCATAACAACTACACTGATAATCTCGCTGATGAACTAAAATTGCTCGACTAAACAAAATCATAACAATCAACATAGAATTGAAACCTTTTGTTTTCGTTCACCTACGATGAGCTCGGTGTGTTGAAAGTGTTTAAAAGAAAAAATCATTTAAATTTTCGATAAACGAATGAAAAGTAGAGTTTTATTTTGAAAAATTCTCTTTTTATTTTTGGCCCTCTCGGCAAATGCGTCATTTTTGGTAAAAAGTGCATAAAATTTGATAAGAAAAAAAAAAAAAAAATAAAGAAAGAAAGAAAAAAAAGTAAAAAATCATAACATTGAAATCAGCAGTTTGTCAAAGAATCTAAACATATCATTTTGGTGAAGTTTTTTTGGTTTTGGTGTGCATCATCGTATCATCATCGGTGGTTTTGACAACATTACTTAAAAAGAAAAACAGATCTGTCATCCACCATATGTGAGATGGTAAGATGGTATGCGTGTATATTATGTCCATGTATGTCTATTGTATGCATCAATACATGAATAAGTGTTATTACTGCGTTTAAAAAGAGCTATCAAAGTGAAAATTCTACTTTCTTTGCATTCATACATGTACAAACGACGTTTTTGTTTCCTATATCATTCTTTTTTTTCCCATTTATTGTTATTATCTTTGGGCATTACAAGAGACGTCAGTGTGAATGTGCTAAATAAATAAATTCATTTATTTGCAACGAACGAACGAAGCAAAAATAAATAAAATTCAAATAAATAAATAAATAGAAATTATTCAGAAATCACATAAAATACAGAAGAAATATAATCGCATTAACAAAATCAGCGAAATTCTTTTTGTTATTTTGATTTACATTTCATTATTATTATTTCTTTTTTCGTGGTTTTTTGTTTGTCTCGTTTGTGTGATTATTTTAAGAAATTACCTGCGAAAGAGAAAAAAGAAAATATTCAAAAATCAATGTGGAATCGATTCGAATCCGTGTTGTGATGGGCTACAAAAAACAAGTGTGAGAAAAAGAAACGAGAGCGAAAGACAAAAAAAAAACAATAGTGATTGTATCGATATCATAGAAAATTTAAACTGTTTTTCAGCACTTTAGTTTTTCTTTTTATTTTTGGTCATTTGCTCTAGATTGCGCTGATTAATTTGATACAAAGAACGAAAATGAGTTCCCATTAAGTTGGTTTGTTTTCATTTCTTTTTTTTTTTTTTTTGGTTTGGTTTGGTTTCGTTGAGCCCATAGTAAAGATTTCCCATTAGTTGGACACAAAACAATAAAAACAAGATAATTTATCATATGCATCATGTGCTGATTGGCAATATTATCAAATGTTCCGAAACTAAACGAATCGTGATCAAAGACCAAAATCTATTTCAACCACCTGAGAAGTACATTTAGTAATGATACAAAAATCACACCATTTATGATCTGATCGAACGAAAAAATTAAACCATTTCGTTGTACTGTGGCTGTTGCATTGTAAGTGTCTAGGTATGTGTGGGTGTTTGTGTGGGTGTGTGTGTGTATGTCCAAAAATCCCCAATCGTTCAATCGTTCGCTTATCTCAATCCAAACTGAAATAAATAGCATTAGCTTGTGAAAATGTGTTGTGGTTGTTTTTTTTTTTTTCTTATTTTATCGATAGACTCAATCTTCTGGTGGCCAATAACAACATCAAACAATGAATATTATATATATATATATATAACATTCAATCATTGTGCTTATATTCATACTTATACTCGTACTGGATTCAATTTAAAATATATGAACATTAGCACAAGCCACACACAATAATCATCAAGTAAAATAAAGAGATAGAGATAGAGATAGAGAGAGAGATAGAGATAGAGAGAGAGAGAGAGATGAGAGAGAGAGAGAGAGTGAGAGAGAGTGAGAGAGAGAGAGAGAGAGAGAGAGAGAGAGAGAGAGAGAGAGAGAGAGAGAGAGAGAGAGAGATAGAGAGAGAGAAAGAGAGAGTGAGAGAGAGAGATAGAGAGAGAGAGAGAGAAATTGCAAATGAGGACTATTAATAATTCAAAATGTTCAGTGAAATGCAGTGAAAATATCTACACGGCACCGCAAGCTCAAGTAAAAAATGTTCAAGTGAAATTACGTACAAATTGCAAAGAGTCTAATTGCAGAAGGAATTCAACGAACCAAGTGAAGCCATTCAATGGCACAGTTCATAATAATTACCACCACAAGAAAATTACTTAAGAATTACACGGATGCGACACTAGCTCTAGACTGTAATATGCCTAGCTATAGGAAAAATACCAAAAATCGATTGGACTTTTCTTTTTTCATCTTTTTTCATTCAGTTTGTTTTGTAAATGTGCTCGAAGATTTTCCATTGCTGAAAAGAAATTGAACAGAAAGAAAGAAAGAAAGAAAGAAAGAAAAAAAGAAGAATTATTTATTATTGTTATTATTATCAGTGTGGAATTAGTTATGTTCTCATTTCGCATATTCCATTTTGCACGAGTTCGTACGCTTTTCTATATTGAATGAATTATGAGGAAAGAAAAAAAAAATGAATTTTTGAAAAATGAAAATTCAAATTTAATCAAAGTGTCAACTCCAATTTCATTCCTCACGTATTTCATATCCCATATACACGTGCAATATTCAAGCAATGGCTACAGATTTATATGAAACATTCTAATTGTGTCGCTCTATTGATATTCACTTGAAATAGCAACATCTACACTGCAAAATATACATTCGATGTGTTTCAATATCAATAATCAATATTCCAAGTAACAGCAACATTCATTTGGTTATTTTCACATGATTAATTAAAGTGAAAATGCGTCGTGTCTAGCCGCACCGAATAAAACGGAAAAAAAAAACAAAAAATAGAAGAATAATAATAAGAAGAAAACAGCAACAACAACCACAACATGCTGTGTTTTGTAACATGATATCCATACAATTTGGATAACAGATGATCGTAACAAAATTCATCATCATCATTACACATGCTTCGATTGCGTGTCACATGATTTAGATGTTTTATCAGTGTGCAGCATGAAAATAAAATAAAAATTAAAATGACTCACAATTTGTCGTTTAATTAAAGAGACCGTTTTCATTTTCAATAAAAAAAACAAAAATGAAATGAAAATTACATTTTTTTTTTTTATCACAAATTTGTAAAGAATCGTATCGATTTTCCTTTGTGGGGGAAATTTATGTGAAAAATGAAACAAAATTATAAATAGAAAGAGTTGACAAACATTATAAAAGTTTAAGCAAAGAATCTTTCATTTACTTAAAATTTAAGTGGAGAAAATTTCATTTTGACCGAATGAAACATTAACATTTTGGTTTTTCTTTTGTGAATAAAAAGTTTTCAATATTTTTTTTTTTTCGTTTCTTTCTCTTTCAGACCATAGAATGATGATAAAATAGTTGAAAAGTCGATGAAATTATCCAATTAAAAGTAGAGCATGAAAAAAAAAACAGAACAAATTGAATTGTTCGAAATTTAAAAAACATTTAAAGTGCAGAGATATTCAAGAAGAGAAAAAAAAAAATCGAATGAAATTCAACAAAGAAGAAAAAAAAATGTGAAGATAAAAGTTGAAAAATTCGAAATATGCTTGAAAAAGAGATTTTGATATTTTGTGCGTGAATTAAAATTGTGACCAAAAGAAAAAAGAAAAAAAAAAAAAAAAAAAAAAAATCGAAAAAAAACCACGAAGAAATAAGAGATAAAAAAAATAAATTGAACAAATAAACACATACTGTTCGACATTCGAGTTAGTCGATAAAGTAAATGCATACGAAGTTTGTGAAACGTGAAAACCAGGACTAGCTGTGAGCTGAATGTGTGATCTGGGTTAAAAATCGGCATTGTGTTGTGAACGGGTACACTGGCACGATAAGCGTGCAAACGACAAAAAAAAGCGTTGAACGCCGCGAAGCAAGCGAAACGAGTTCGCTTTATAACAATTTCGTAGTTGGACAAGACAAACAACGGCCGCCAAACTGGAGCGACTTCCTGAATATCTGCGAGACACCGTTGAATGGTTTATGGGGTAAGTACCAATATCATTTTATTGGATCCATCTATCCATCCATATTCTCTTTGTCTTTATCACATTCATTCAATACTCTGTTTCTCTATCAATCATTTAATATTTCTTCATTTCGTCTTTCTTTCTTTCGCCCTCGTTTGTTGTTTTTGTACATTTTCGGCTTGAATAATAATATTCCCCGAAAAATGATCTAATCTCGCTCTATTTGCTTATTCTCTTCGTTCGCGTTGTATGTGTTTTTCTTTCTCCTTCTCTCTCTCTCTCTCTCTTTCTTCATATTATTCTATATATTACTCGATTTTAACTTGCTTTTCGAAAAATCACATCTTGGCAAATGAAAAACAGCAAATTTCATATGTATTTTATGTAGTGGAGTTTATTGGTGAATGGAGAATATATCACATAACAGTTGCTGCTTTTGTCATAATCGATTAAAAGCTTTTTAACTGCGGGCTATATGGTTACGGTTCTTGTGCATATTTTATATGTGTATTATGACATTACTGTATTTCTCTATCAAAACATTATATCGTTTTTAACCCCGGACATCTTTGGTCGGAGCATCCTCTCTCTCTCTCTCTCTCTCTCTCTCTCTCTCTCTCTCTCTCTCTGTGTGTGTGTGTGTGTGTGTGTTTATTCGTTCATTCTTCTGGTATAGTATTCCTTCATTTTTCTTTTTATTATTTCACATGAAAAAGGATTCTATACTAAAGTATGATCATGAAGCAAACATTCATTTGAGTGTCAGGCTTTGATTAGTCATGTTGCCATGACATCAATTGGCATTTGTGTGGGTTTTACTATTTTGTGAATAAATTGCAGTAATCACATAATCTTGACGTGGTTCAAGCTTTGAACATTTCACAGAATCCTTTTCATTAAAATACATAACGAATGAATGGGAAATAATTCTAAAATGAGCTCGTCAAAACAAAAGCAAAAGTTCAAAAAAAGCAAAAAAAAAAAAAAAAAAATGAATACGATTGAATTATACATATTTTTTCCCTCGTTTTTGAGTTTTAATAATTTTGAGGCGCATTGATTCAATATGAACTGTGTATAAATGCCATTATCAAGTAGAACAAATAAACGAAACATCAGGCAAATGTAGAGAAAAGTTTGCAATTCAAATTTATTTGCGTTTGAATGCCAAAGAGTCATTATTCTTCTTCTTCTTCTTCTTCTTCTTCTTCTTCTTCTTCTTCTTCTTCTTCTTCTCTTCTTCATCTTCTTCTTCTTCTTAATTTCAAATTACGTCTTCGATATCAACATAAATCTAATCTTTTTGGATATGCCACTTCTCAAAGAAACTGTCTAAATTCGATAATTAAATATGGTTCAGTCTACCATTGAAATTTATTGAGTACAAGAATTATGGTCAGATTCATGTTCAGTCGTTATTCGACATGGATGTTTGCCATGGCATTAAATTGAGAAGAAAAAGAGCAATTTAACAGAAAATACTTATTTGCCAATAAACATTAAATGTTCTTGTTCGTTTGCGATTTCTATTTTTCTTGATCTGAAAATATTTTTATAATCTGTTTCTTTTCCTCTGTCTCTGTCTCTCCTTTCCTATCTCTCACTGTTTTGCTTTTACTTTTTTTCCCTTCTCTCTTTCTCTCTCTGTCTCTCTCTCTCTCTCACCCAATTTTGATCTCTTTATTTTATTCGTTAAATGTTTTCCATTCTATTTCGCTTTGCAAATATGCAAATATGCAAATGCATCAAGACCCGAACATGAGCGTGCAAGCAAAATGCAGTCAGGTGAAATTTTCCAAAAGTAAAGCTTTTAAAAGGCTCTAACTTTTCTGCAAATTCATCTGTTTTATCAATTTCAAACAACAAATATTCAACTTCAAATAATATTTAATTGAATCGTTGCGTTAAAACGTAAACTTTTTATTAACATATATGATGAACATGAAAGCGACATAATTCGTCGTTGTCATTTCAATTTAAAATTTGTTTGTTGTGATTGCATTTTCCACCACATAAACACAAATTGAAGGAAAACATATGTGGATGTATGAGTTTGTGTGTGTTTTTTTTATGTGTGCGCGCGCTTTTGTACAGTGCATACTTAAAAATGCATGGTGGTATCGGTTTCCATATGGCTGTTGGCTCTTGTTTCAAAATCCACTTAACACAAATGAAAAGCATTGTTTGCTATATACTGCATCCAAGTCTGATATCATTTTTGTTGATGCCACATTCTGCGATATTCTCGCAAAAACTAAATTAAGACGACGATGACGACGACGACGAGAAGTCTCAAGCATCCACATCCCATATTTCACATCTCAAACAATCAACAACAGCTTTTTCCATCTTTCTCTCTCTCTCTCTATCTCTCCTTTTCTTTTTTTTCCGTGTTCTTCTATACTCAATATCGTGTGCTCTCTTTAACCCTCTCTGCTTTGCGCGTGTTTTTACACACTGTGCACATGTGTGTGTGTGTGTGTGTGTGTGTGTGTGTGTGTGTGTGTGTTTGTGTGTGAGTGGAACTCAATAATAAGCAAAACACTTATTTCTTTGATAAATTTTCATACAAGGATTGTGACGGCACATTTTCAATGTCTTCCAATAGCAGCTATGATAATAATTTTTGGAGCACTAATTGAAAACCAAAAAGAAAGCAACAATAACAACAAAAACAAAATGTAACCACTTGCAATCTCGACAGTGTTTGTCACAGAATAAAATTTATTAAGAACGACTGAACAAATGAAAATTCATAAAATAAACGATCAATTTGCTTATTTATACAGCATGCGATGCGAAAATTTTCAAAACAATTTTTTGATGACTACGTAATCACGATGAATAAACGATATCAAATCAACTTTAATTACATGATATAGAAAATGTTTGTCTGTTCCTCTCCCTCTCCCTCTCCCTCCCTCTCTCCCTCTCTCCCCCTCTCACTCTCTCTCTCTCTATCGCCCTCTCTCTCTCTCTCTCTCTCTCTCTCTCTCTCTCTCCATCTTTCGGAATCATTGTATCTACACTTGAGCGGAAAAAAAAATGATTGATTGCGATGGCAAAAGACGAATTGAGTTGAACGTCACACAAAATGACTATCAGAGAATTTATCACATTAATTATTATTTTGTTTTGCAAAGAAGTTTTGCATAAAATATTCTACCAGCTTTTTGCCGAACAATCATTTCATGATGGAACATTTCTTCACAAGAAGAAATTCGAACGAATTTCCATGGAAAAATCAACAATACACGTATCTCTGGTAAAATAATTTCTCTTTTACTTTTACAAGAAGATTTTCCAACTCTTGGAATAAATTTGAAATATGGTAAACATTTTATAGGCAAAATGGTAAATATGACGTCGTTTGGCTTTGATGAAAAAAAAAACGTAAAATTACTTAATTGAATTCAATGAAAAATCACCGTGTACTGATGATGACTATATTTTTCGTCATCGTCGTCTCTTGGCAATGCCTATAAGAGCCTTTAATTAAGAATTGTGTCCGAACTTGAAGAAGTTCATTTACGAAAAACGTACTAATCCATCACCATGCCTTATTTGCAACATATATGTTTCAAGTGGTCGTTGTTTTTGTTAAGTGAATTTGTGTTTGTGTTTTGGTATTTTTTATGCCATTTTCTTTATTTACTCATCGTGTTATTACTTGACTGCTGTTGTTTATACTCGCAACTATCGTGTAACAAGTGTATACCATATTTGATTCGGTATTTGTTTTGACTGATTATCGCCTCAAGTCAATTTTTTTTTCTTCTCACAAATGAAAAGAAAAAAAAAAAAAAAAACAAACGAAATGAAAACTTCGCCATTTGTCTTACTGCATTGGATCGAATGATTTCATGAAAATCAAATTATGGGCTCATCGCTATATAATTGACAATTGACACGTGGTATTGATTTTTTTTTTTTTTTTTTTTTTTTTTTTGAAGTAGTAACTCACGATATATTGACCTTAAGTGGATACGTTATCTCGCTCTATCTGGCACTTTTTCTCTCTTTTGACCTCCCTTGTGTGTTTTTATATTTTTCCAGAAACTCTCTTTCTTTGTCTCTTTCTATCATTTCTCTCCTTTCTCCATCTCCCTCTCTCGCTCTCTCTATCTCTTTCACTCTCTCTTTCTCTCTTCCACATTTACAAATTGAAAACTATTTTATAAATGTGCACGTGTTACTTCGGACACAGTCAAAGTTAAATTTTCCACGATGGTGCTTCTTAATTCGCTATGAAAATAAAGAAGAAGAAGAAGAAGTAGAAAAAAAAGAAAAGCAAAAAAAAAAAAAAAAATGAAAACAGCCGACAGAGCATACGGTTATTTTTGAGTCAGTTGTCATCGGCCGTTAATGCTATTACAAGATACTCAAACCAAATAATGCATATTGACGAAAAAGCGTTGATGAGCGTTTGCAAAGTAAACAAAACCCATATGGTATTATTTGTCGTGTGTGTCACATTTATTTCGTGTTTCCATTTTACATTCTACATTCGATTGATGTACATTTCATCGACAGTCCATCAGTTGAATTGTTCGCTTGATGTTTTTGCTGTGTTTCTTATTATTTTTTTTCAAATTTTCTCCGGTGCCTTGTAGTTTTGTTCTGTTCTTCAATCGCCTTCTTTTCTCTCTTAAGTTTGTATGTTAAGTTTTTTTTTTTTTTTTTTTTTTTTTTTTATTCGGGAGGGGACTATTCAACAGGTGTGTGAATCGGAAATTGGATTGTAAATCATTAAATATATACATATTCATTGCATTTAATCCGTGATCTTGTGTTGATTTAACTTTTCTATCATTCATTTTGTGTTTACATTTGAAAAAGGTTTACATTTGGTGTTCTAATATTGTGACTTCTTTTGGATGAAATAAAAATAATAAGTGTATTTGTGTGCGTATATGTAAATAAATTGAATTTTAGCAAGTGCCATTGACGAACAAAAAAGGGTAAAAAATAAAGAGAGAAAAAAGTGATAGAAAAAAAAAAAAAAATTAAATAACAACAATAACAAATTGAGCAATGTTTTAGTAACTTGTTTACGTGCCTTTTTGCAATCATTCAAGAGGGCTTGTATTTTTGTGACAGATGCCATTAAAAGCTCAAATTGTGTCATGTGCTTAGGTTTGGCTCTCTGCAGTTTAGTTTTTTTTTTTATCTTTTTTCTCTCTATTTTTCTCTTGTTCGTACTCTCTCTCTCTCTCTCTCTCGCTCTCTTTCTATCTATCTCGCGCTTCTGTGTTCGCAAATCATATATGGATGTGAAATAAAATAAAGAAAAAAAAAACAAATTAAACATATAAAAACCGTCATATCTATCGTGTATGTGTTAATTTGTGTTTACGCTTTAGTTTAGTGTTTATTTTCAATTAAAATACGATAGCAATCAAATATTTAGATGAAAGTGTGGTAAAGAGAAAGAGTGGAATATAAACTTGCCTAATAAGTGAGAATAGAAAAAAGAGTTTTTTTTTTTGTTTTTCGTTAATCATTTGTTTGTTCATGCTATTCATATATAATTCATTTGTGCTCTACACTATGTGAATATTGTTTCGAACAATGTGAAAATAACCAAATAACTTGCTAATGCTGCTGATGCTGGTGGTGCAACATATCACAAACTAAAAAGAAAAATGCTTTCTACGTTCCATTCTAAAACCGTTGCAGGAAAACATTCTTTTTAATTTTGTTTATCTTTTATTTTTATTTTATTTTTTTTTTGTTTTTTGTTCTTTTTTTTCCAATTCACTTCTTTGGCCAAAAAAAAAAAAAAAAAAAATTGTTGTGCATGTTACAAATGAAATTTACGGAAAAAAAACAATACATGAAAAAAAACGCAAACCATTTAACAAAATGCGTTTTGGAAATCTGCCCAATTGAAAATAATAACGAACGAACGAACGCATTTTGCCCAAAACATAAATCTACCCGAAAAAATGATACCACCCGGGTTGAATGGGTTGAAATACACAAAATAAAATCAAAACTAAAAACTACGAAATGAACACAAACAAACAAACAAAAATAAATCGTTCACCCAATATGCACATAAACAATAAACAAATGAAAATGGATGATAATGATGGTACAGTGCTCGAAATAGTAAGACAAATGAAAAATCATCAGTGATGTGGCTGAATACGATAGTGGGTAGAACGGGCAGTGCGGCTGCATCGAAAGCGTTGTCCAATGTTCGTTATTCATCGATTGGCCTTCATGAACGTACAGCCAGTGGTCAAATTATATTGCCGTTAGATGTCGAAGAAACAGTTACATGCTTTTGCAGGTTTGATTTTGTGCATTTTGATCATTTATTTTGGCATTTTCATTCATTTCACACACTCACACACACACACACACTTTCTCTCTTTAAAACTCACAGTTTGTTCATTGCTCGGATTTTGTTTTTTTTTGTCAATTTTCGTTCCTAGTTTATTCTCTCTCCCTTGTTCTTTTTTTTTTTTTGTTGTTTTATTCTACTTCCACATTTTCCCCGCTCTTTTTCGCAATTTCTCTCTTCCTTCTACGTCCTCTTCTTCTTTACTCTCGTTCTTTTCCTCTCCTTTCAGTTCTTGTTTGATGCAAAATGAGTTGAAAATGTCATTAAAATGATTTGAAACATCGGTCGATATTTGTGTCGAATAAATTTGTTCAATGAAAAAAAAAAAAAAAAGAAAAAAAAAAATCGGCAAAGGTGAAAGCAGTTCATACAATGATTGATGGCCAAATGATCTAGAGTTTCCGGTGGGTAATAGCAAATTCATTTAAATTTTTGCCTAATAGCATTTCTAGCCACGAACACACTTTAAAAAAAAAAAAAAAAAAAAAAAACATGTTACGTGTGGTCAAAACAACAGCGGAATATTTTGATATGGCAGATTTGTCAGGTGCATTTCATCAATAATCTCATGTGACGCTCGGAAAGCACACATGCACATACATATTTATAAATATGTAAATGAATTTCAAATATATTGAATGATTGCGAACAAGCTTGCGAATTAAATCACAAAGAGAATTGAAATGAAAAAACGCGGGAGAGTAATAGAAGGGAATATAAATGAAGACAGAAAAAAAAAAAAAAGTTTTATGCAGAGGTACACGCATAATTGCGTGTGGTTGTTGGTTGAGCGAATTTGGTTAATTCACATTCCCACATCACACTCTTCTGTCTTTTTCCATGTGTGTGTGCTGTTGGTCTCTTTTTCGCAAAATAGAAAATGATTTGTATACATACTGTGTTTGGTATAAATGGTGAAAAGTGTATTTATAGCCCAAATCCACACTTTTATTTGCACTCTAAAAAGTAATTAGAACCATATTTCGAATGTGAAACCGTTTTGTTTCAAGCAAAAATACTGCCCAAAAATTTATTGTATACGAAATAACCATATCGCGTATATACATATAATAACAAACAGACGCACACACATACACACGCACGCACTGCATGAATGAGTGATCGTAAGCGAGAAATAGTGTGTTGCATGCGTTTTATGGACCATAGAATGTGTATCGGCGATAGATTTACTATTCATAATTCATTTTGAATAATTGTTGTAACATTCATACTATTATCGTCGCCTTAGTTTAACCGATGTTTTTATGGTAGTGCGCGTACATTCGCATTCGTTCTTCGTTTGAATTTTCACCATTCGCATTTGATTATCGAATGTATTTGGGGAAAATAATTTTAATGTTTCACATAATACTGGCCGCTTGAGCTTAAGGTTTTTGGTGATGTGCCAAATCATTTATTGTTATTCCTTTCGCACATATTCGAATATGACAATGTCGAATTTGAAATTAGAACACAGAAAATATTACTATTGAAACATAGAAACCATTGAAATGGTTCACAAATGTCAATTTCGCATCCATAATTCATGTTTATGTATGTGATGAAATTTATCAGTTAACTGTGATTTGTGCCATGTGGAAAATAGGCCATGTGTAATTTTCTTAATGCATCACATGTATCCGAGAATTGATCAGTTAAATCAAGAGATACACTCACGCACACACACACATACAATTGTGTATTAGAATGAAACCACAAAATGAAAAATATTGCTACAAGGCAACAATCTCGAAAACCGTTGCCATATGCAAGTGGATACAATATTCAACAGAATTAGAATAAAAAACAGTTACACACTCACATACACACACACAAATACAAAAGAGAAGGATCTTTTTGGAATGAAGAAGAAAAAATGTTTACTGATTGTACACAGATATTGAATATGATTTTGGTATTCGGTGTGCCAATTTCATTGAAATTTTTTTCTCGATATAAAAAGCTCAATGTCAACAATTCAATTTTGTCGCAACCCTCTCTCCCTCACCCTCCCTCCCTCCCTCTCTCTGTAACTCTCACTCTCACTCTGTCAGACTTTCCAGTCGATTGCAATCGATTTAACAGCGGAATCAATCAGTGATAAGAAATTGGCATTCATCAGCATTTCAAATATCACAATGGAGATGCCAACCAAGTGAAAATATGTGTATATCGAAAGTCATATTCATTTTCATAACATTATTTAAACATAATTCGGATATCAGCATGAAAGGCTCAATGTAAACATCAACACTTATCGACACAATTCGACTTTAAAATTCTTCTCTTTTCTGCTCTTACTCCTTTGCTCTTGGTCTCTAACTCCGACATAAACAATCTTGTTTTCTCATTTTTTCACTTATTATTTCGCTCTCTGTTTCTCTCATTGTATCTCTTTCTCTCTATCTCTCCCATTTTATCTCCCTTGCTCTCTAACACACATACACACTATCTCTCTCTCTTTCTTTCGTCCTGTATCACATTTCTGAAAATGGTGGAAATATTCTTGCCATCAAGTGGAAAAATCAATTAAAAATATGTTGGCAGTAAGCCAAAATAAAAGTCGATTTCAAACAAACACTGCATCGAATGAAGTCACTCGAAATGAATGCACTGCGGCACATTTCACTCACAAATAAAATGTCATATGAACAGGCGCAGATACAATTTTGTAGTTATTGTTATTGTTGTTGTTAGTCTATTCATAATATTAACGAAGGAGATCAAAACAAATATTCCCGAGTGAAAAATACCGTACGTAGAATGAGTGAAAAAAAAAAATCACCTCATCAAAAACCGGTTTGTGTTACACACAGAGAGAGAGAGAGGGGGGAGAGAGAGAGAGTGAGAGGGAGAGAAAGAGATATAGAGAGAAATAGAGAGAGATAGAGAGAGAGAGAGAGAGAGAGAGAGAGAGAGAGAGAGAGAGAGAGAGAGAGAAGAAGAGAGGATAAAAAAAAAAGATTCAAGTGATCGGCTAATGACTTTCTGCACCACAGCATCATCAATATTTTTCGTCAAGTGGCGAAGCACGTGTACATGTCTCGACGAAATACAGGCTCTTCTTCCTTCTGTATTTACTCACATGCATGAATCATTAACATTCACAGCTTGCACAAATGCCATTCGCAAAAAAAAATTACCGCAACTTCGGTGTCGTTGATCATTTTTGATTCGATATTTTCAAAGAAATGAAAAATGAGGCCAATTTGCATTGTAATTTTTGTGAATTTGCAAAGAGGAGCAAATGCAAGAACTCTTTTTCTCAAGAAAACGGCTTTGATAAGAAAAGAAACCACAATGAAAAGAACGAAATAAAAAAGATCCAAGAAAAAAAGAGTCAGTAAATTTCATGGGAAAAAATCTGTATCGAACAGAAAAGAATCTGAAAAAAAAAACAAAATTATAATAATAATGATAACAATAATAACATGCATATTTTATGTAAATGACTTTCTAGCAAGAGATGACCTTTAAATATTAAATCGATAGGGATCGATTTACTTTATTAGTTAACGTGAAATTCAAGTTGACACAAAATGTTCTTATTAAGTTTCAAATATCAATAAATTATCACAAATCACATAGTAGTTTCAAGTTTTAAAACCCGTGCGATTCAGATAATTTCACACATTCTCTCTGTCTTTATGTCTCGCTCTCTCTCTCTCTCTCTCTCTCTCTCTACTCTCTCATTTAATCCATTAGTCAAATGGCCGTATTTCGTTTTGTATTTATATCAGGTGTTTTGCAGGAAGTTTGCAACGAATTGAACAATTGGATTAAAAATATAGTAAAAATAAATTGTTTGAATTTGTAAAACATGTGACGGCTGATCGTCTGTGTGAATGATGACAAAAGAAAAAAAAGAAAAAAAGCTAACAACGGTATGCTTTGAATTAGGAATGTTTCCTTTGTAAATGTCAACGTCAATGTGGTTCACAGATTCCGTTGGTAGGTCATTAGTGAAAATAGAAATACAAAACTCTCTCAAACTCTCTATTTAAGTTGTGTATTTTGCAAAAAAAACTATTAAGGCTAATACTATATATCCCGGATATGAATTTTCGAATTTAAAGTTCAAACGACACAAAATGGAAAAATCACCACCCTGAGGTATTTAAACAAAAATTACTCGTATTGATGCATATCGACACGACCTCATGTAAATTGAATATGGTTGATGCGTGTTTTAGATGTGTCATCTATATATATATAAATATAAAAAAGAGAAATAGAGAGAGAGAGAGAGAGAGAGAGAGAGAGGATGTCAACCGGTCGCCAAAGTGGAAAAACAAAACAAAACATGGGACTAAGAGAGACAGCGAAAACATTTAACAAACATTATCAAATCAAAATAAAAACGACGAAGTAAAAAAACAAAAATCGCTGCCGTTTTGAACACGATTTTGCTAAACGATAACCAATACTAAATCAAGAAAAATGAATATCTCTCTCTCCTTTGCTTGTCACTGAGAAATCACCGTTTACCGAGTCACACACACACACACACACACACACACACCCATTTATGTGTTTGACCAAAACAAATCATTAAATCAATCGGTGGCTTTTATATACATTGGTCACAAAAATGATTATTTAATTAAGCTACAAAAAAAAAAAAAAAAAAAAAACACATGCACACAATGTGAATGGAAAAAAAGTACCGCGGATTTAATGAAATGAAATACAAAAAAAAAAACACGAATGAGCAAAAAGGAGAAAAAAGAATAGCGAGACAACCGAATGGAGTTCAAAACGAATGAATGAATTGTGAACATATGTTTACATTCATACTTTTGAAATTCAATCACAGTTTTTAAATTGACGTAACTAGCAATCAATCAATTCCGCATTTAGTTTGTATTAATGTGTATTTGGGTGAGTATGTGTGTGTGTGTGTGTGTTCGTGTGCAAATATTTTTGTAGCTGTATGTCGAACTTGAATTGATAACACATAAACGAAAATACAACGAATCATATGAATGAGGAACAACATGCAAAGTAAATGGAGACGAACAGAATTGAATGTATGACGACAAAGAAATACTAAAGGAAAAGAGAAAAAAAAAAAACAAAAAAAACTGCGGGAATTCACCGAATCGATACAATATCTGAATATATATATTGTACGAATAGCTAAAATTGTTTGTCAGTTGGACTACGGTTACCGTCTAGTGTAAAACAAAAATTCGAGAAAAAAAAAAAAACAGAAGAAAAACACACAACAATCAAGGAAAAACCATTTACAACAATACAAACGCACACATAGTCAGGCTCATTGAATGTGCACTTTAGAAAATAAACAATTCACCAAAGTGGACTAGAAAATATACTTGAACATTGATTTATTTGAAAACTTGAATGCCGCTTCAATTTACAAACAATTCACAATATAATTTATTTTTCGTTTTTTTTTTTTTTTTTTTTTTTTTTTTTTTTTTTTGTTTTTTTTCGTGTCGATTTAACATTGCAAACGTGTTTCGTCATTTAAGTAAATACACACAGTTGAACGCTAAAAGCATATATCGAATTTGATAAGACAAGCATAGATTATTTAAGCATTATATCAACATTTGAATTACATTGAAGTGATGGTCGTCATCGCTACAAAAAACGAAAAATTAAACGACAATTTCAGTAGCAAATTCAATTTAAAATTGAGCTGTTTGAACCTATTTTAGTCACAAATAATCAATCGATTTAGGTTGTTATTTGAAACGGTTTAAATTTCAACTGAAATAAAACGATTTTCAAATTATCAAGAAGGAACGAAAACGACAGACCATCATCCTCTACAAAAAGAATGGAAAAGCGCGAATATATTGGAAATAGCAAACGTATTACAATCGACAACAATAAAATACACTTGCGTATCATTGGTAACGATAATAAAATTCATATGAAAAATAATTCAGGCCATTTGGATGTGATTGGTAATTCGACAAAGGTGAAAATTGGCGACAATAAAGGACATGTCAATTATTTTGGAAATAGCGGTAAATTATATTTTGGACCAAATTCAACAACCAATACCGTTAAATACAATGGTAATGATGGTGTCATGAAAGTGATGAATACAACAAATCTTTGGAAAAATGGCCAATCGGCTGATTCATCACGATCGAATGATGGTAGTGACAAATATAACAGTTCAACGAATTCATATGCACAACGAAAGTAAACCACAAACATTCACATAAATGTGAGAAGTGAATTAATATAAATTTTACATTGGATATCCGGTCACAATTCATCCGTCCATCGATCTCTGATATTAATAACCAGAATGGACTACGCAGACAGAACACACAATTTTGTGGTTAAAACAATCCATTCCAAAATACAAATAGATTTTTAATTGAAATTAACGCACTTAATTAAGGCTACATTCCAGATGTAATTTTTTTTTTTTCTTTCAATTTTCGTTAATGAACACGAAACTATGTATTCTATATTTAAGCTAATTTTAAGGTTTAAATGATGAACCAAAAAAAAAAAAAGAAAAGACAACAACAAAACTTGCCACTGAATTGTACAATACGTAAACGCGTTGCTTTAAGATAATAAAGAATTGGAAATCCACTCAGTATTTTTCATCGAAAAAAATACACAAAATACTGATTATTGACTTATTGTTTTTTTTTCTTTCTCTCTCTCTCTATCTATCTATCTAACTCCCTTTCGTTCAATTCATTCAAGTACATTTTCTCCATAATTTTACAATTACTGTTTTTTCCATAAGAAGTTTGATCTGTTTTGATGACCGTAATTGTAAGCGGAAAATATTCTGATGATTAAGAAGAAGAGGCAATATAAAATGATTGTTTGTAATTGGATTTAATTCTCTTCGATTTTTTTTTTCTTCAATCTGCTTCATTACACCAAAATACATATGAATTTATTTCCATTACTAAAATATAGTTTACTACTATCAAATTGAATTTAATAATTTTTGTGTGTTTTTTCTTTTCTTCTTCTTCTTTTTTTCTCTATCTTCCTCTTTTCTAATATTTAGGTAAGTGCTAATCAACTTTGATACAAATATGACATCAAACGATGGTAAGAGGGCATTAGTGGTAGTGACGTTAAAGCGTAGCGGAAGGAATTGTTAAATGAAATGGTATGACATTTATACGACGATGATGGCTACAGACGTTATGATTTCAAACAAAATGAAAATGTAAAATACATTCCCCTTCAGGTATATGTCGTTTTATTTCTTTTTTTTTTTTTTTTTTCATCCCATTGAAAGTCATGAGCATGATGAATAGAAAAAGAAACCGAAAGAAGGAAATATTCAAAATGTGAATGACATTGAGAAATATTATGGAAATAGAGTATTATTTGAGTGAGTAAAGTGAATGCAGCATAGCAACAATCGATCATATTGCAATCGTTTACATCATTTTGACTTTTCCTGTAGATTTCCGAAATTTCTGGAATTCGACGATATACTTTTTTTTTTTTTTGTTTCATTTGAGCGATTTTGAGCACTAGCATTTTCATTTCGATTTTTTTTTTTTTCTTTTTAATGCTATTTTTTTTTTATTACATTTTCTCTTTGCCGCATTTTTATTGTGACACATTGAGTTGGCGTTGACTCTTTGAAGTTGTTCTCAGTCAGAATTTTTCACAAAATAAAAAAGCACTTGACGAGCAAATCAAAGGTGCCAAATATAAAACATTCTTTTTTATACTCGGAACGTGTGCGGCTTTGCCCTCTCTCTCGATCTCTCTCTCTCTCTTTGTTTTTACTTCTTTATCACGCGTAAAATTTGTGGCCTAGAAACAGGCAATATTTCCTGTTTATTGAATTTTATGGCCACAATTTGTTTTTTCTCCCGTAAATATTCCGTAATTTTCCTTCATTTTCTTATAAACACACACACACCACACACACACACACACACACACATATATGCACAAACATTTTGAAAATAACATTTCGTTTATGAATAATATAGTTCAATATCGGTTCGATATTGCCGTTGGTTTTTCATCATCATCATCATCGTCGGTGTCGTCGTCGTTGTCGTTGTGGTTGTTTATAATTCAAGTTTCTGTTAGTCTATTTACTGATGCGTAGGCATAGTTATTGTGCATCAAAAATCCGTTGAAATTATAAATGCGCACTTATACTCTATATAGATGTAAAAAGATATTGTGAGAAAGAAATGGCGAGAAAGAGATATGATGAAATGTGTAATATCTTGTGTATGGATAAAGTTTTCTATTGAAAATAGGCTTATTTATAATTTAAAATCATCATTTGGTGCGCCAATAATGAATAAACTAAACAAATCGCCTTGAAATATACGAAAATTATAATCCATTAGCATATGGTTTTATTATGATGATTATTTCTTGTGGGATTACTATTTTATCGGTGAAGAGTGTTGTTAGTACACAGTGGTTTATACATTATATGTAGTAGGATACGACGAAGAATTGTTGCTTTCGTTCATTCTATCATTATTATTATTATTATTATTATTTTTTCTCTCTCTTCAGACTCAGAATTTGTGTACGTGTGTATATGTTGCGTGCTGACGCATTCAATTGAATCGTTAATATTGCACTTGTTCGTATGAAGGTATGAAAAACACTGCACCCAATCGCCACGTAATATGAGCATCACATGTGTTGTGTGCCATATGAAATAAAATTGCGACACTCGAATCATATGATGAGCACTTCGTCAAACATTGTTTGTGACGATGAAAAATAGCGCAATCTTATTGTGTGTTGGTTGTTTATTGTTTAACAGCAATTTGACTGAGATGTATCACATGAAATATGTTGAAATGTGAAAATAGTTCTTGTTGCATCCACTTTTCCATTAAGGCCCCGCGGAACAAAAGCTACATGCACGCATACATACAAACATATGATTTTGCCCACGACTATCATCATCATCATAACCATGGCGCAGCTCATGCAATTACCAACATGCTAACGGTTTAAATTGAATAGGCAATAACATGAACATTGAAATATTCATCATTTCTTCAGCTAAATTTCTTTATAGTTTACTCTTTACTATTATGAAAAATCAAAAAAAAAAAAAAAAAAAAACCTCTTCGTTTCGATTATTTCGTTAGATTTATTTCCATTGAATGCAATTTAATTTCTTTGAATAAATCTTCCTTTTTGTGTAGAGAAAGAGCAAATCTTTTTCAATTGGCATTTGATGTTCATACTTTCGCACTCGATTAATTGATGTGGTTGCTTCAATATAGTGAGAACAAAAAGTGAAAATCTGATTTCATTTCAATTACGATTCAAATGGCCACATTGAGTTGAGAGTTTATTTTTTTTTTTTTGGTTTCTCTTGTTTTGTAGTGAATAGCCGCGACCAATGCGAAACGAAATGGCCATACTGTTTAGTGTGAACGCATGGCGAATATCAGACATTGTGACGTGATGTAATACTACTCGTAAGCTATAACAATCATAATCACAGCATTCGTTTCACATATAACAAATGCACGAGAATGTGAGAAAGAGTATGATTCGTGGAGAGATCGAAAAAGTGAACGAGAACGAATGAGAGAGAGAGAGAGAGAGAGAAGAAGAGATGGAGCAAGAGAATTAAAATGCCAAAAGAGCTACTTTTTTTTCTTTCTTCTCTAACACAGAGCGTCGACCAGTTACATAGTAATCATTATGAAATGACGCATGAAGGCATAAATTATGCTCAACTCACGGTCTACACGCTCAATACATGGACAAAACGGTAACTGCCAACAATTGCTAACTACTTGAATTATTGGCATATTACCAAATTCAAACAAACTTTTGTTTGTGTGTTTCTTTTCGTTTTTAATTTTTTTTTTTTTTTTTTCTCAACTTCTTCGTTTCTATTCAACTCAATATTCTCCCTAGTTGGTAATCTCATGGAATTATGACCGTAATCAATCCTATATCAAATTGTACTGCATGAATTATTGCGAAACAACGTCCAGAGGACGGGCGAAAATATTGCGCTGATGTTAAGCAAGCTGATTAATTTGCCACGAATTAAAAGAAAAAAAAAAGAGCAAATTTAAACGGGAATCATGGAAGAACATGGGGAAAATATATACAAAAAATGGCACAACAATGGATGTCCGTGTGTGTGTGTGTGTGCTTTCTTTGCTCAACGGTGCATTGAGAAAATCCATGCGTTTTTCACACAACACCGGCTCACAATACTATTTAGTCGAACAAATGAGTTACAAATGGAAAAAGTTTGTACAGTTGCTTTTTATTTCATTTTTGTGTTTATTGATTTGTGTATTTGTTGTGCATCGAAATGCAAGCAAACGAATTGAAATGGTAAAATGCTATAATGCAGTTTGATGTCAGTGCTGTATGTTTAAATTTATCATGGCATGAATGAATTGAAAAATGCAGGAAAACAGTGCTTGTTTGTCAATTTCATGGAATGCGATTACAATTAATTGACTTATTCAGTTCCTGGTTGAATTTCAATGATGGATTTTAATGCTTGCAAATTTCTCCATACTAACCAAAATTATGTGCTTGCAAACACAAGCAATATGCTGAGAGAAGAAGTGAGAGAGAGAGAGAGAGAGAGAGAGAGAGAGATAAAGAGATAAAGAGAGAGAAATTTGGAGGCAGAATGAAATGGAGAAAAATCACGATTTATTTCGTTGATCAAGTGAGTGGTCGGAAATGGCATCATAGCGTCGAGAGATAAAAAACCTCATGAAATTATGTACAATATGGAAAGAAATCCATTTTGAAAAATACCTGGAATATTTATTTAAAGCATACAGATGCTGTGCACATATTTCTCATTCAAGGGTCGGATGCAATGACCGGACATTTTAAATCTGCCAACAAAAATCATTCGAACACCCACATTTACGCAAATTTAATGCACACAAACCAATAAGAAAATATGCAATGTTGAATCCCTTTGCCAACCTTTTGTTGGGTCGCAATCATCAAATACGTATATGACATTGTTTTTCTGTTATTGTTGTTGCTCGTCTTGAAACAATGGTTTAAGCAAGAAAGAAAAAAAACAAAAAAATTTGATTTCTTGATGATTCAAATGAATAAGATCAAGCAAACGATACGCATACATTTACGGTTACAGTTATATAGATAAGAATATCAAATGAATGCACATTCAATATGGCATGCATATATCAAAGAAAAATTGATAAAGGTAAATCATTAAAAAGTCATCATATGACGATGATACGGTCCAAATTTCAAGGGAAAATCAAAAAGAACACAACATAATAAATCAGAATGCGCAGAGCGACAGTGCACCTGTTTCATTGTTTCGCCTATGCCATTGAAAGAAAAAGGGGATGAGAGATTTTGATGGAGAATGGAAAGGAAAAGAAAAGCAGGGCGTAAAAAAAGAGATAGAAAAAGAGAACAAGAGGGAGAGAGAGAGAGAGAGAAATCTCGAGGGAAATTAGCTGGAGAAGTGGTTAAAATTTTTATGCAAGGCATTCGGTCGAGACACGGCATGACTTTTCGCAAATACATAACATATTTGATGAATTTCTAATATGAACATTTTCTGATTCAATGTTCTGCCTCTTTTCCCCAGTTTCCTTTTTCTCTCTCTTCCTCTTCCTCTTTTTGTATTTCTTTCTTTTATTTCTCTCTTTCTCTTTCTTCCTCTCTCTCTCTCTCTCTGTCTCTTTCTCTCTCTCTCTCTTGTCTCTTTCTCTCTCTCTCTCTCTCTCATTCTTTCTCTCTTCTTCTCTATCCCCCTTTATGCCATTTTCACTCATTTTCCTACTTCTTCTGTCTATCTTTTATGTCTGTTCTCTTGCAATTAAACGTCATACATCATCTCCCTATACAATTGTAATTTACTCATAATAGGCATGATGAATATATCACCCAATTATACCGCTTGAGTGCCGCATGAAAATCCAATCATTTTTGAGCAATGCAAAATATTTCTATCTACAATAAGCTATGTTGAGCATGAACTCAATTGAGAATTTTCAATATTGATTCAGAAAAAAAAAAAAAAAAAAAAAAAAAAAAATAAACAACAAATCTATTGAGTAGATCGAGAGGAGAGTATGTAAAAAAATTCAAAATAATTTTGAAAAAGGAGAGTATGGAAAACATCAATTAGGATATACTAAAGAGGAGAGCATGTTCACTTAAATACTAAATACAATGCAAAATCGTAAAATCCGTACTCTCTTTTAACCATTTTTAGTGTTACAATTACTTACTCTCCTTTTTTGCTATAAAGTCGGATGAACATACTCTCCTCTCGATCTACTCAATAGAAATGATATGCACATTTCTGGATATAATTAATAAATTGCGAAAAGAAAATGAAGAATACAAAATATGTAGGGAAAAAAGCCCACATTTCGACATAGCATTGAGCATTTATACCCTTGTAAATTTCTCTCATTAAACAATCACACATTTTTGATTGGCACAATCCGATTACATTCGTAAAGCGGAAATAAGTAGGCTTTATATCTATTCTCTATTAAGCCTGTACTGTCATAGCGGTCGGATACAAGTGATTATATATGAATTTTATATTAAAAGCACATTCGAGATCACTACATACTTAGAACATTTAAGCCAACATTTATGCATGAATTCATGGCAATTAATTCATGATTTGTACAGCCCATTAGGTCAATTGAAATAACTTACGCCAACCATAATCTATTTTTGAACAATCATATTAACAATTAATCATTTTAAATAAATTTGGTATTTATCATCATTTCGGTTATTTATTCTTCATTTGATTATTTCTTTTTTTTATTCTTTGTATGATTACGATTATAAAAATCTTGTCATTAAATTCAAATTTGAAAATATTCCGGATTTTTTTTGGAATTTTTTTTGGAATTTTTTTTGGAATTTTTTTTTATATCAAATATTATTCACCAGAAGCATAATTATAATTCAGACTGCATGTGATGATTCCGTAACAACTCAATGAAGAAGAAAGTGTAAATGCGTCATTCTGACTTTTAGCAAATTCTCATAGAAAATCTACAAAACACATAGCAAAAACATGCAATCAATTGTTTTCAACTGTGTACTGATTTCTTTGTTACATAATTTCAGTTACCCGACACATTTTGTTGGTTAAAGTGAAAATTGAATAGAAAAAGATAGATAGAGAGAGAAGGGGAGAGAGAGAGAAATACACATTTACAAAGAATCTAACTAGATTTTCTTTTGTAATTCCATTTAAGATTATAATAATAATACACGTTTTTTAGCTATTGTTGTAATCAGCCTATTGTATCGTCTCTTTCTAACTCACTCTCTCTCCCTTTCTCCTCTTCTCTTTATCTATTTCAATATCTCTCCCACTCGCTCCCACGCTCTCTCATGCGCATAATGTTTCCGTGCCAGGCAAAAGGCTCATAGTGTAATATAGTTCTATATAGATGTTATGTACATATATATCCAGAAATGGTTACGATATGCATTTTTCTAATGACACACTGGCACCGAATCCATTTGCACTATTTCTGGTTTTCTTCAGTTTTTTTTTTTTTTTTTTTTGTTGCGGTTTACATTGCGCGCTTTTTTATCCTTTTGAATATTTTGTTGTTGCTATTGTTATGAACAATAATCTGGGTGGATTATTTTAATAATCTGGCTATTTTGACTATTACCACAGGAGAGAGAGAAAAAAAAATGCCTTTTATCGCAACGAGCTTACAGTGGTTTTAGTGTAAACACAAAAATGTTTTTCTACCAAACTTTATGCATTTAAATTTTTTTATCTCGATGTGAATCATTTTTGTTTTTTTTTTTTGTGGCATATTTAGTTTTGCACTCAATTCTCCTGTAATCTAGTTTATACAAACCCTGCATTTATGCACACAAATTTGTTTACAATTGTCACTAAACTCTCCTGAATCGAGTTATGCGCCAACTATTGCATAATTTTGAATATCGCGCTCATACCCAATGAGCCAAATTTAAATTTTTTTTTCTTCAGATAACAGAAGTCTTGATGAGCCAATTTATTTCCATAAATGTGCACATTCATTAAATGAGACAATTTATTTGAGGTGCCAAATCATTGAAAAAGCCAATTATTTCGATTTTGGAATAAAATTCTTGGATGAGCTTACTAAGTAAGTCTTACTTGATGAATGAAGCTAATACTTTGGACGAATAATTTTTTTGACAAATTCTTGTTGGGTAAAAAAGAATGCATAAAAAATGATGGCTCAGAAAACATTCCAAGCTTGCATATAGATTTTTCGAAATTGTCCATTATTATGTTTATAAAAGTTTTGATTTGTTTGGAAGTTTTTCAGAGAACAATCAATGATATACTGTGTAAATTCACATACGGAAAATGTTGTTTTTTATACGAAGAAAAAAAATGAGATTTTTGTTTTTCTTTGATGTGAGTGAAAACCATAACTGGTTCATTGGAAACTTAATAGTACTTAAAGAACCATGTTGTATCAAACACCATTTCGGTCACTTTTCCCTTGCTACAATCCAATGAATATTTTCTACTAGATGATGAAAATATTTATGAAATGTCGGTTTTGTTTTTATTAGTTCACATTTTATCACGATACACTCAATCTTTATTTTTAATTCCTAAAGGGAGTGGGAGAGGGAAAGGTAGAGGGAGAGGTAGAGGGAGAGGTAGAGGGAGAGGTAGAGGGAGAGGGAAAGGGAGAGGGAAAGATAGAGGGAAAGAGAGAGGGAAAGAGAGAGGGAAGGGGGAGGGAAATGGAGAGGGAGAGGAAGAGGAAGAAGAGGAAAGAAATAAAATGGCGATAAAATGCAATAAAAAAAAAGAAATCCGAAAAAACAGCATATGTAAAATAGAGTCAAGTATTGCAACAAAAAAACACGCAAAAAATGCCAACGTTCGACGATTATTTACAATATACACAGAATAGCCTTGCAATTCGAATTAAAATATAAAATTAATACGTCAAAAAATATATTTCTTTGTTTTTTTCTTTTTGCGAAATTGAAATTAACATGAAACAGCGGTTAAGCCGACATTACGCGATTGTCCGTCACATGAGAATTGTAATTTTCTCGTGTATAAAAGCAGTGGCGTTTAATTTATTAAAACGTTTAAACTTTGGCTTTTGGTTTTCATTTGACTTTACCACCAAAGAATTAAATAATAGACGTTGAGATTGCATATCACTTGGCCATATATGAAATTTCTTATATAAATCATGTCCAAAAGTGTGTGTGATTTTCCTTCTCTGGAACTGAACTTTGGTTCTCCATTGCAATTTTCAATCGATGTTTTTTGTTTGGTTTTTATTTTGTTACCGAAAACAAAAACAGCGTTATTGTTTATTTCATCATTCATTTTCTCACACGTAAATACAGATAGAATACGTACATTGCATTCTTTCATTCATAACGCCAATTCAGGCGTGCGAGCTAAACTAAGAAAGCAAAAAAAAAAAAAAACAACAAGAATAACAGCAGTACAGAATCAAAAGAGATGTGAACGCAAACAAGAGACTGTGAAACAAAATAATAACACGAGAAACAATAGTGTATGGCAATTGGTAAATTATGGAGCAAATTGCGACCGTGGAGCCAGCATCACACACACACACATACGCATATGATATGCCGCACACTTTGAGCTATTTACTAAATGAAACAAAATGAATGAAAAATCCAAATTCAAAGAAAGAAAGAAACATAACCGCACACTGAAAACAAATTGCGCTTTAAGCAATCTAACCAACGCTGTTTAATCTCAGTCAGATTACAAATATGGATTTGTATATACAGAATATCCATCTAACAAACAACAAAATCCGAATGATTCAAATCGCACAGAAAAGTTCCATTCTGTTTGTTCTGTGAATTCAAAATTTCTGTTTTTTTTTTTTGCTTCTTCTTAATTCGCACCAATTTCACTGTGTTTTATCAAGATAATCTATGGTGGCATTTATGTTTTTGGAAAAAAAAAAAAATCAGATTGAAAATGCCAACATTTGATTGAAATGTTTCAAAAAGAAAAAAAAAAATGAATTCGTCGTCATTGAATTAAAGTAAATGTTAACGACATTGAAACATCCTCTTTATTGCTATGGAAATTGGATTGAATCATCATTAAAGCCAGTCAGTAATATTCAGTGGAACCCTTGCCTTAACATAAACAAAAAAAAAACAAAAACTTTTGATGGCTTTTTTTTAAAAAAAAAAAAAAAAAAAAGAAATAATCATTAAAGTCGAATTATGTATCCTAATTACAACTCTGACTATCATTCTCAACCGTAGTTCAATCATTCACTACAATCAAATCCATTTTAATCAATATTCGTTGTTCTCAATATTTATGTTGATTCATTTTTTAGGTTTGTTGAATAAAAAAAAAAAAAAAGACAATGAATGGTTCATGGGAAATTGAAAAATAAATTTGTTTGTCTGGGGATTCCCCGGAGAGATTCATTGCCTTAGTTTGAATCGGTTTCTATTCGCACATGCATCGGATCGATAAAATAAAAGGTAGAATAATAGTGACATTTGTTGGTGACTTTATTGCTTATGCTTTAAGTTCTTTTTTTTCTCATTCTTTTTCAAAATAGTTTGAAATTGTTTGGTTCTGTAATATGCTGGGTAATAGTTGAAAGAATAAAAGAAAAAAAGATAGAAAAACAGCGGTGCTGGATTTGCAAAGAAATAGAAAGCGTTTTATCAGCATAAATTGTTGTTATTTTTCAAATATTTACTTGAATCGACATGTTACCAATGAATTATCAAACTAACCAACGAACAACATCAGCAAGAAAAAAGAGTAAACATATCGCTTGGGCAAAACGACGAAAAATTACGAACCCATTTGTCTTCGACACGTTGTCTTTTTTTTTCTTTCTTTCTTCTTCTTCTTTCGGTGAGAGAGTTTATGGCTTCTACCAATATCTCATCGATGTAACCATGTCTGGTTGTTGCGCGAAACTATCATGAAAAGCTGACAGCATAAAGCGTCACGTTTTCAAATTTGCCGCATATACACAAACTTTTTATTTACAAAAAAATAACAATTTCCCACAGACAGAGAGAAAAAGAAGAGCGATAGAGACAGTGAGTGAGAGAGAGAGAGAGAGAGAGAGAGAGTGGGAGCGAGAGAATCGATGAAAAGGAAATTTCAAAATGCCAGTCTTTTCAAATAATTGGACCAATTTTCTAGATCGCTCTGTGTCTATGCTTGCAAATGTTGCAAATACATCGAATCTTGAAGGGCCATTTTCAAGTGAAAATAGATTGGTGATAGCGACGATTGAGTGTTTGCTATTAACTTAGGAAAGATGATAGAGAGAGTGAGTGAGTGAGTGAGTGAGCGAGAGAGTGAGTGAGTGAGCGAGAGAGTGAGTGAGTGAGTGAGCGAGAGAGTGTCAGAGTGAGAAATTTAAGCATAGAGCAATAGATAGATAGAGAAAAATGAAGAGCAAGTAGAAACACCGAAAAAGAGATAGAAAGCCATAGAAAAAAGGTAAAAAATGTGAAATGGAAAACAAATCGATTGTGATACAGTGACATTTTACCAAAATATCGGCATAATATTCTTATTCATCATGTATGGTATTCTGACCTTTGTTGAATAAACAAACATCGACGACAAACATCGGCTCAACTCATCATAAAAGAAATGTCTTTTTGCATGTGCAAAATGCATACGCTTCAAGCTGGAAAATGTTTCGGTTTTATGAACATTTGTGCTGTGCATTTAAATATAACATGCTTTTAATATAACAAAAAGGACTCCCCCCTTCCTCGGACAAAGTCATAGCCGATTGCAAGATGTAAAATGACAATGAATGAAAATTCATTAGAAAAGTGAGAGCAAGAGAGCGATCAAACAACCGAAACAAAATTTATTGCATTGTATTCTATTAAAATTGTCCAATAAAAATGGTGAGACACATTGTGTCATTTATACAAAACGATGGGCATTGGTGTTACAATTTGATAGTGTCAAAATGACAAAATACTTTGGTTTGATGTGAGAATTTTTCACTTGATCAAAATAATAGAATACTTTATGTTTGACTGAAATACAATCAATGAAATTTTCCTCCATCCCTTCATTTCCGTTTTGGTTCCTTCCTTCATTCTCATCTTTTCATTCATTCGTGCACATCTCATTGTTTCGTCATCGACTTTCGTACAAATGGTTTAATTATCAATTCCATTTGTAATTAAACTGTTGTCTATTTTTAAATTATTCAATGAAAACCAAGTGATCACACCAAATGACATGAAATGACTTACATTGGTGTTGGCTTTGTTGTTTGTGCTCGCTCGAAAAGTGAAATTGCAAATTTTGCGCAGTGGATCGTGTGCCAATTACGATTGTATGCACGAAATCGAATGTAATCGTTTCACATTTATATTCGATTGGTCTGTTGTTGATGTTGATGTTGTTGTTGTTGTTGTTTCTGTTGCTATTTTTATTTTACGCCAATTGTAATTTCGATTGCAGAGCAAAACAATGAATTGATGAATCCATTTTGGTAATTTGAAAAATCACAGCCAAAACAAATTGAAATTGTTTGTCTGACATGCTCAATTGTCATAATGGGTTTAATTTTTTTTTCTTTTTTTCTTTTTCATTCTCTGCACTTTCGTGCAATTTTGTATGCAAAAACCAAATGATGTAAACTCAACGCGCGGTAATATTTTACGAGCAACCCGATTAACTCTCTCGGCTGGAATCATTTGTAAACTTTGCATCCGACCAATCATTCATTCATGTTAGATCAGACGTTATGTGTGTGTGTTAGTGTTGCTGCTGCTTTTATAACTTCTTCGTTAGTTGATCACGTTGAATTGCGGCCACGAAACGATCATCATGAAATGTTCATGCCAAGCACTTAGTTCTCTATCGCTCTGCGTGGGGACACATTTCAATGGAACAAACACCAAACAATTTATATTGTAACATACCGTCCATTCAATCTATTATTTTTTATGGCTTTGTTTCACTCTTTCACCACATAGCACTTTTTTTTTTTTTTTCTTCTTTTATTTTTCATTTCGTTTTGTTGGGTCGATGCAGCTCACCAGATCGATCATTTGCCAGTTCAACAATGTTATAAATTGTAGATAAACCAAATGAAAAGATGATGAAGAAGACGAATCAAGCTCTTTTGGGGTTATAAAAATGAAAACGTGAATAAATTTTTTCTTGATTTGACGAATAAATTTCTATCAAAACAAAAAACAAAAAACACACGAACAGTTATATTTCGAGCGAATTTACGATTATTAGAAACCATTCTTGGTATCAACATCATCATAATTATCGTCATCGCTTTGAGTTAGTTTTGTCTACATGTCGATCTCATAACCGAAGAGCAGAAATACAGTTTTGGACAATGTACGACATAAGATTTGTACGTAAACATAATTTATTGTTTCAGAGAATTTTTATTTTTGTTTCGTTTCGTTCAATCTATATGTCTTGACTTGATGTTGTTATTTTGTATTGTTTCATAGTTTTCTTAGCATAGCCTATTCGCTGTTTTGATCGTTTCTCTTTCCCGCCTTCTTCGATTGGACATGCATCATTCCAATGCCGACAGGCATCTCTCACACACAACTTATTCAATGCGCACATGAAAAGACTCTCTTACCATCCATACATGAACATAAGAGTATCTGACTTTTGCACAAGCTACGGCAAAATTCCAATTTCATGTTCGAATCCCCGTATACGGATTTTAATGAAATACAATCAAGTAGAATATGCCTAAAATGGCCAGCACCATTGTACAAACATCATAATAACAATAGAGTCAAGAAATAGTACGAGCAACAACAACAACAAAAACAAAAACAACAACAACAACAACAACAGCAGCAGCAGCAGCAGCAAGAGCATCAGCAATAGCAATAGCACTAAAGAAGAAGAAAAGTTAAAAATAAAGAGTAGCAATTGTAACTGTTTAAGCCAATGCGCATAGGACGCAGCCGTCTATCTATCATTGGTCTGATGGCAAAAGAGCTGTGTTGCAACTTATACACACACAGATTCAGACACACACACACACACACACACACACACACACACACGCGGATGTACACCTTTTCAATTGTTGCCATTCATGCATGCGTTTACAAAACGCATGATCATTCCTGTCATTATCATCATCAGTCTGTCTAATCTTTGTCTGTGTGTCTCTCAATGTTCTGAAGGACTTATTAAAAACGACAACTGAACAGTTCAATGCACATTAACAAGATGTACATGGTTGGCAAGCAACTATATAAATGCCCATAGTAAAACCAAAACTTATTACAGTCATCCGTATGAAAAATGTCTTATTTCAATACAATTTCATCATTTGAGATGGTCATTTACTCTCTTCGTTCGTTTCTCGTTAGGTTGGTTGTCAGTGCGATTGGCCAATAGGTACATCGGTACAAAACAAGTAAAATAATACACAATATCGAATCGTTGTCTTGTCTTGTCTAGTCTTGGTTTGACTTGTATGTTTACAATAGGGTGGATATATTGGTTAGCACATCTTGAGCATGTGTTTGCACTTCTTCATGTACGCACACTTACTAACTCAATTCCATCACTAAAATCGAAAAGCATCGATGCCGGCTCTTTTGATCATCAAATGTTATACGCTTCATGCTACATATTATGATATTGACTTGAAATTAGGATAAACTCTATCAACTAGACACAATATTCGGTGGCGACTTGAGGGGTTTTTTTTTTATTTCATTGAAAAAAAAAAAAGGAAAACGCACAAGTTCGGCCTAATAAAAAGCATTCCATGAATAAATTGTCCATTTGATAATTCAAGCGGTAAAAAAAAAAACAATTTTCATATGAAATTCCATTAAAATCAACAACAAAATACACCTTTTGCTGCGAAAAATGGTCACTTTTAATAGCTTTACCATTTTTACTGAAAAAAAAAAAAAAAATAAATAAATAAAAACACAGCAAGAAAGAAACAAGAAAAAGAAAAAAAAAATTTAAATAAAAAATTGCAAGCTGTATTAACCACAAACGGACTCATCAACCATGTTATTTCCTACTTGAAAACTATTACATTGTATTTACCGGACGAAAAATGCATGGTGTAACACCTCATGCCATTCATGTAAAAAAACCATTCAAATTTTACTGAAAAGGAGAAGAAAAAGAGAAAAAAAAACAAACACACAAAACCATTGTATAGTGATTTTTGTTTCATTTTTGCGCCTTGCCAACCGAATTTTCATTTGAATAACAAATGCCAGAGCAACGGAATCCATTTGAAAATTCACATACTTCAACCGACAACGGCAAAGCATATGTCAAATTTTATATATACAAATACGTACACACACACATAGAGAGAGACGCACGCACTCACTGGCAAATGCATTAGTATGTAACATGTGTTAGATTACCTGTCAGTGTGTTTATTTAGTCATTCATATAATGTTGGTTAACAACACCACTGATAAAGACAGAGATAGAGCGAGAGATATTGAGAGGGAGAGGAAGAGAGAGAGCAAGAGTGAGGGAAAAAGAGAGCGAGAGCAAGAGTGAGGGAAAAAAGAGAGAGAGACAAAGCACACATGCACTGTAAACGTATGAAACTAACGACATCGACCTATCCAAATAAAGAATTGTTATTGATGGTGTTGTTGCTGCTACTGCTATTTGTGTTTGACTAGAACAGAAAATGACACAACAATCTATCCAATATATACAGGTGGTGCGCTTGTGTACGTGACTTTGTTCAATGCTATTTTGCATGTGTGCCACTGTCGTAGCGATTTGAAAGTAATGTCAAGACATCGTATGATTTTCGTTTCCATTCAGTCGGTCTTCTTTTTATTTCTCTCTCTCTCTCTCTCTCTCTCTTTTCTCTCTCTGTCTCTCTTGTCTCTCTCTGTCTCTCTCTTCGTCTCTCTCTCTAGATAGATCTTTCTATTTCTCTTTTTCACTTCAAACATATGAATCATGTCTAAAAAATTCGACTATTCATGAAAATAAAAACCACTTTTTTCCCTCTATTCAGCGGTTTTTTGCATTTTTTTTTTTTCGTTCATTATGGTTTTAGCCGAAAAAATTGTCTCGAGAAATTTATGAAAATGTCATTTTACAAGAAAATGAGACGAAAACAATTTCAATGGTCTTGCGACTTCAAAACCAAATATCGCATACGCACGTGTGCCTGTGGTTGTTGTGTAAGCGAACGTCAAATATTGCTCACATCAAAATTTATGTGCAAATACACACATTCTATGAATATACAGACACATACAAACACAAATCAATTTTAAGATTTCTTACCAACGGATCCAATACATTAATATACAACGGATTGACGTACGAACAACGTGTAGCGCGCAACAAGCATACACACTCAACAATCTATAACTAGAAATAATCTTTACGGCAACAGAAATCTCAACCACAAATGCTATCTGAAAAACAAAAACATATTGACAAATAAATGTTCAACACACTTTTATAGCTATAAATTTCAAATATTTATTCAAAGCGAATATTTTTTTTGCTCATAAAATTATCTAATAAATTTCCAAGCGAAATTTTTTAAAAAAAGAAAAACAATTTACCGATTTTCTTTCGAATTCAATAAATTTTTTACAAAAATGTTGTTCATTAGAAGAAGGTGATACTTTCAAGACACCGTAAAGTGTCCATGCTCCACTGCAATTACACATATTCCGTAGATCCCATAGCACAACATGTTTAAGCACATCGTGTCGTATGTGTGTATGTGTATATATACATATATTGTGCGGCAATGCGATAAACAAATCCGTTGCCGCTAAAGATTTCGTCCACATTTTCTGTTGAATACACTCAATACGTTCTGAATCCACCGTTTTGTTTTTAGTTTACGGTGAACATTCAAATTGTGAACTTTGTATGATTTGGCGCTGTGTAAAACGTTTGTATCGTTTTCTTTTAGTTCGTTGTGTAATTCTCCTTTTATAATAATAATGATAAAAATAAAAAAAAGAAGAAAAATATATCTCTGTAATTCAATTGATACAATTCGGTTTCAAATAATTCAGTACAAAAAAAAAATAAAAAAAAAAAAAAAAAAAATTCAATTTTTTTTTCACGTTGAATTTTCTCAACTGTTGTCAATAATAAAAAAATTTCAACGATCTAGCGGTTCACAATAAATGTTTTCTTACGTTTTCTTTGCTATTTTGCGAATAAAATAATAAAGAAGCAAAAAAATAAAAATGAATATGTATATGCAACTAAATGTCCGCTAGATAATTACAAGAAATTGTTTTGTTATCGTGCATTCACACAGATATTGTGTTTGTTATAAAAATTTGTGTTGTTTGATTCCAAGTTGTAATCAGTGGGGGGAAAACGCGAACGAAAAAAAAAGAGAGAATATACTTCAACAATAAGAGAATATTAAAGAGAAAGAGAAAAAAATTCGCAATGAATTTAATATCAAACAGAGAATTAAAAAAAAAAAAAAAAAAAAAAAAAAAAAAAATAGTGCAAAGTCGAAAGAAATGTGGCGCAACATTAGAATAATTCTGTGGTTGTCTATATTGTAGTAATAATTGAAATTGTAAATTAAGGAAGAATTGTTTCGGTGAATTATTACACGAATCAGAAAAGAGCGACAGCAACAAATGAAAAGAGTAAAAACAAAATTAGAAAAGATAAACAACAACAACAAAAAATTATGAAGAAGAAGAAGAAGAAGAATAAGAATAACAACGAATATGTGAAGGCAGTCTATTGTGCCAATTAAAATAATTTGAATTGCTATATTTGCAAAATGTTGTTTTGATGCCCTTTTATTCTTCAGAGCATGTGAAAAATGACATTGGAGGACAGTGGAAAATCAATTTGCACATCGTCAACAACGTTGTCATCATCGTAGTTGTCGTCGTCGTCATCATCATCATCATCATCGTCGTTGTCATTTACAAATGAAATTTCAATCGTAGACGTAGAACAGAAAGAAAAAACATTTTAATTAAATATTGTTGCTAATTTGCGAACAAAAACAAAAAAAAAAAAAATGAAAAAAAAATCTGATGATTCGGTCACTGTGCAAAAAGTTATCACTATGGCAGCTATATGGAGTGATACCGGTTGTTGTTGCTAATATGAGAAGAAGGAGAGAAAAAGAAAATAATGCTATTCTTCTTGTTCTTTCATGTCTAGTGAATTTGAATTTTTCCGTTGAATATCTACGCTTGTTATTCCATTTCAATAAAATTATCACGACAATTTATAGAATGAGTCACTGAGTTCAAGTGAAAATAGCATGAGTTGAATTCTGTTTGCCATTTTTTTTTTTTTTTTTCATTTTTTTCATTTTTTTCGTTTTTTTTATGATTTTTCTCTCGCTCAATTTTATTATGCACGACTGATCCAGTGGCCTCTTACCATTTTGCGATTTTGTGTTTGAAAAACGTGCCGAAATGTGATGCTTCGAGCCCAGAGCCACCAACTCGGCAAATCGAAAACATAAAAATATGAAACAAGAGAGAAATAATAAAAAAAAAATGTTTTTTCAAAGAAATTAGTTGATGAATTGTAATCAGTGTGTGTGTGTGTGTGTGTGTCGGCGTGTCTAAGTGTATGAGTGGATGCTGTAATCGGTCTTTAGAATAATAAATTTGTCTCTTGTGCAATATTATTCAACCCACGATGAAATTGCCATAAATGTGAATGATCCTTCGATGATCGTATGCTTTGCGCAAAGAAAGAATGAATGAATGAAAAAAATAATAATAATTCAGTGGATTTTTTTTTTCATTCATTTTTCATTCCGGAATTGAATTGTGCAAAAGTGTGTAGAATCAATAAGAGAATTATGAGCATATAAATCACATTGCGACCATCTGCCTTGATCAAAGCTAAAGCCAAATTAATCCAAATCGTTTAATTTATCGCTTCATCATTTCGATGTCAACAAGGTTCGATGCAGAAGCATATTCATATTGACCACTGTGCTGTGCTGTGTGTTGTGCTCTGTTGTGTTTGATTTCGATGTGCGATTGTTTGTGTTGTTAAAGGTCATATTCATGAATTGAATAAAATTTGAATTGTATTTAGTAAAATGACGAAATCATTTCGTCGGTGTATATCGATTCGGCTTTTGCTCATTTTTAATTTTGTTGAAAAATTTGAATTGACGTTTGATTCAATATTTGAATCAAAATTATTGTTGTTTGCGGTTATTTTTCTTAGCTATTTCTCTCTCTCTCTCTCTCTCAATTTTTCTTTTTCTCTCGCTCATCGTGTGCATGTAGTTGATTAAGAATGAACGCACACATGCGAACGAAACGAAGAAGAAAAAACCACACACACACACACAGCACGCCAAAATCCGTTTCGAACAACAGCAACAACAAAAAGAGAGTGGCAGAAAATGAACGGCCGAGTCATATATTTGCTTCTTTCGACGATTCGTTTGGTTAAATGGGTTTTAATCTCTTTAGCAACTCACTACCGATTTGCAAATGAATTTTAATAAGAATGCCACATTTATTTATAGTGCATGAAATGACGCTAAGATTCATGACGAAAACGGTAAACGAAGAAATAAAAAAACAACAACAACAACATCACATACACATATGATTGGCCGTTGAGAGTGAGATAGAGTAAAAGAGAAAAAGAAAGAATAAAAAAAGAGTGAGACAGAGAAAGAAGAGAAAAAAAAAAGAATAATCATTTTTGCGTTAAAGCCTCGGCACTTTGTGTAAATGCGCGTTCCATTAATTTTCAATGCTCTTAAAATGCGCACGCCGATTAAACATACACAACAATAACAACAAAATTAAATAAAAATAAAGAGATGAAAATTTGAAAAAAAAAAAAAATAAAAAAATAAAAAATCCAACGACAAAAGAGTCAACAAATAATGTAAAGCAAACAGCAAAAGAACCGTACTGTAACCAATGGAGTACTTTTAATTTTACGCTTTTTGAATGAAACATTATTTATATAATTTGAATTTTGCCAATCGATTTGTTGAAATTCACATGAAAATTGACGCTAACACTTTATCTGCACAAATAAACTGGTGAAATTTGGCGTTTTTTTTTTTTTTTTTTTGCTACTTTCAATAAACATCAGTGAATATATGAAGTAAAAAAAAAAACAAATCAAGAGAAAGAAAGAACGAAAGAAAAAAAAAACAGATCTGGCGCATGCAGCACGTATAGTTTGCCAAAAATAAAATGCTCATGACATCACAGAAAGAGCGAGAAACTCAAATACAAACCGTAGAGATGACACATAAATTCGTACACTTTTTATTTTTTGGCACTAGAGGCTTTCTATTCAGTTTCATGGCTATTTCTTCATTACCATCATTTATTATTTGCATTTAGTGTGCAATCGAAATCGATTCTGTTGGATGGCCCGTTTTCATATTTCTCAATCTACCTCGTTGCTTATATATATGTCTTCTTTTCTCTTTTTGGCCCTTTTTTGATGTCTCCCCATCTTTCTCTTTCTATCTTTCACTCGGTTTCTCTCTCTCTCTCTCTCTACCGGTCTCTCTCTCGCTATTCCTCTTAGGCCATTCGTGTAACAAAAGGAACGATGGTCAATATTTTGAATGTCGAATGGAGACTTCTTCTTGCTGTTGAAAGAATGGCCATCATGAGCATACGTCTGCTAGTTGTTTGCAAAACAAGTTTCCCTTTTTTGCAACACGACAATTTACAAATTGTTATGTGTTGCATTTTCTGTGGCCATTTTAAACATCATCCATGCACATTTGCACATGCAGAGAAAATGTGCAATAAAATGTAAATACAAAAACAAAAGAAGAAGAATAAGAAGAAGAAGAGAAGAAGAAGAAGAAGAAAAAGATGAAAGAAGAAGAATGAAAAAGAGTTACGTTAAACAGAACAAGCAACTGTAATTGTTGACACAATACGGAACATTTAATTTTCAAAACCAGATGATTGGGCGATCATGCAAGAATAACACACCAAGCAAAATGGAAATAAATGGAACGGTACAATTACAACGCATATCGTCATTAATAAATCAATTTAAGGCATTTGCATATGCTCACATTCACGAAATAATCAAAACGAATTAAAAAAAAAAAAAAAAAACTGACGTGAATGTGTAATAAAAGTATCTAAATCATATTGTAATAGATCAAGCGGCTAACAAAATGACATTTCTATACTTTCGATCACCCACTTGCAACATAAAAAAAAAAAATAAACACAAAACACATAAACACTTGTCCGCTTTTGCTCATAAATAAATGATCATCGCATAATAAACGGTTTTGCTTTACGAAACTGTGCATATTTTATTGGGTTCCTAAAGAAAATAAACAATCATTTTGTGGCCAAATGAATGTTTTGAAGTTTGTCTGTCGCGTCGATATTTTTATCTCATTTTTTTCTTATTCTTCTTCTTCTTCTTTCTTATATCGATGGATCATTCCTAGGTTTTTTGTGTGAACACAAAACACAAACCAAATTATATTCTATCGATGAATGGGTTACTTGTAAGACAAAACCGAAAAAGAAGAAGAAGAAGAAGAAGAAGAAAAAAAAAAATACAAAGCCATAAAAAGTCCGCCAATCAAATGGACAAATAGCAAGAGGGAGCTAGAGATAGAGATTGAGAAGAGAAAAGAAAAAACGGCAAAAAAAAAAACAAATCAACTTCTAGAAAAAGTGTAAGTTGAACGAGCTCTAACGGACCAATATGTCCGAATGTGAACAGACACACATAATTTTTCAGCAAAATATATAGAACTATTAATCTAAGCCATTTGCTGCGTGTTGCAAAGAGTTGTTGTTTAAAAATAGATGCGTTGCCCAATTAATTCTACCGCAAAGCCATTTTGACTTGAAAGAAGAAGAAGTCGAAAAAGAAAAAAAAATTAAGCGAGAAGAAATACATGAAATAAAATCAAAAAAAAAAAAGAAAAAAAAAAAATTAAGAGCATTGAAAATGATGGCAAAACTAAGCGCAATGAATTCAACATAGCGCAAAGATTTCAAACTCAAACCACCAAACAGACAATAATAATAAAACAAACAAGCCGTATTTATGCAAGCGAAAAGATCGCTTTACAGTTACAACCAAATCGGGAACCCCGAAACTGATCTTTCGATCAAATAAGACACCAAATATAACAACGCAATGAATATATATATAAAGATAGAATCTGGACGTTGTTTTTTTTTCTGTTCTCTTCGTCAATTTTTTTTTTTTTTTTTGTGCAAATGAATTGAGATATATTTACGCATCGCACCACGCTTAGAGTGAGAGATGTGAGGGAGGGAAAGAAAGAAAGAGAAAGAAAGAAAGAGAGAGAGAGAGAGAGAGAGAGAGAGATTGAGAGAGAGAGAGAAAGAGAAGTCAATGAGAAATACGCGAGAAAAAAAAATAGTGAAGTGTAATGAAAAGAATGAAATAATGAACGGATCGTCATTCAATCGAAAAGTATAACGCAAACATATGATCGAGAGTTGAAAATCTTTTGGGCAAAACGTTCCAAAAGTAGAAAGAAAAGATGAAATAAAAAACAATCATGAAATGACAAATCAAAGAGAAAATGAAACAATGTGTATCCAAATGATACGAAAACCGTCACCAGAAATATCGAACAAACTGTTGAAATGAAAGTCGAACGCAATGATATAAAATACAGTTTTTAACTGTGCAATACACGAATAAATTAAAACATAAAAAAAAAACAGTAAACGATCAAACAAATATCGAAATTTAATGATATTCCAAAGAATTTACGGCCAAAAGAAAAAAAAAAAGTCATTTAAATAGCATACAGCCGCATCAAAGTTCTTTTCGTGTGTTTTGCTGCTTTTTCTTTACGAGTACGAATTTTCTCGATTTCAATACATCAATAAAGAAATAAAACAAATGATCGACATTTGAAACGCATTTTTTTTCCATTCAAAATAAGCAAATCGACAACTGATTTTGATCCGACATAAATTCGAGATGATTCAAAATTTTCAATGTGTTTTCGAGTGAAGAGCACTTCAAGTATTTTTTTCCCCCGAATTTCTTTGCTCGATTGAATCTATTTTCTCTAATTACTTAAAATCCAATAAATAAAAAGCGTTCAAATAAAGAACAAAACATAAAAATGAGGCAATCTAAGTGTGTTTGTACTATGATTATGCAGCTGCATTTTGTTCGTAACCGGAAGCTGAGACTGGTTTGCCGATCGAATTGACGGTGGTGCTCCTTTATTTTTCTCTATCTCTTACTACCAATGCAACTATACATCAAATATCAATTCAAAGCGATATCCTCTTACCATAAATATTTCTCAGTGAACATTTTTTTTTTGTTTCATCCTTCTTCTTCTTCTTCTTCTTTTTCTTTTTCCCGGTTGGGACGAGAAAAAAAAATATTCCGTGTTTTTTTCCCCTTTTATTTCAATATCGTTCGGTAGTCGACAATGGATTTCCTCTTCGACACACAAATCGAACACTATGTGTGCAAGCGTTGCGGAACGGGCCAAATGAATGTTGAAGAAGAAAAACGAAAACCTGTTGCATTGGATACTTGCATTGTGTCGCTTTTTTTTTTATTGCACAATTCTGAATGAAGCAAAACATAACCGAAACCGAAATGAAGCAAAACATAAACAGACACAGACACAGACACAGAGAAAGAGAAAAAGCCGAAGAGAGAAAGCGAGAGACGAATGTTATATGTTTCATTTTGTCTTTCGATTGCCTCATAAAGCAGAACAATTGAGGCGTTAATCAATGGTGATTTCCTACTTTCTATTGACAGCTGCATTTAGTCGAGTTAAATTGAACACTGACGCCGGTTCAATGGAAAAACACTCCATTTGCTAAATGGAAAATCGAAAATGAAAAAAAAAAAAAAAAAAAAAAAAAAACCAAAACAAAATCTGTCTACTGTAAGATTAGGACCTTTCTTTCATTTATTTAATGTTTTTTAATTATACAAAATACCATTTGCTCGAGCATAAATATGTCTGTTCATTCAATGTGTCTGACATCATTTACGATGTGAACATTTCCATGTTTGACTGTTGACTGGGTCAATAATTGACGTTCCAATCATTTTTATTACCTTCAAATAATATTGTCTTTGCGGCAAACTATATCACAATGGCCCCGACAAATTGGATGGTTGTCGGTTTGGCTTTTTTCTTTTAGCTTAAATTCTCATCCATTCTTGAATTCCTTCATTCAATCCTAAATTCTTATCCATTCTAAAAATTTCTTGGCATCTACCCGTCTATCGTCAGCATTTCGGCTTAATTTCGTTCTTTTTTTTTTTTTTTTTGAACATTTTGGTCAAATGGCCAACATAAGAATTTTGACGAGATTTTCATGTTATAAAATGACTTTTTCAAGGTTAAACTATTTCAAAAACAAGAATGTTCAATTTCAACTGACAAAGACAAAGTGTATTAATTTTTCGCTTTCATTTTCATTGTATTTATTTGGTTTTGCTAAATTAAATGTTCAATCATCATATGGTAATTGCAAACGCCTATTGCCATTTTATTGAGGCCTTTTAGTTGGGTTGCATGATATAATACACAAAATAAAAATTTTTGTTCAGTTGCTTTGCATAGTGTTTTACAATATATATATATGGGGCCCGATTTGTTTGCCAAGCTTAAACGGAGTGTTGTGTGCGTTAATGAAGCCTTCGATGGCATTCAATTTGGCATTTGATTTGTGTGTGCGCTAGTTTTTTCTCTCTCTTTCTTTCTTTCTTTCTTTCATTCATCGTTTCTTATTTCGGTCTATTTATGTAATTTAATGCTATGAATGCTAAAATTACATAGCAATTTTTTTAATTTTTTTTTTCTCTTTCATTTCGTTTCATGATGTAATGACGAAATGTATATTTCTCTCTCTCTCTCTCTCTCTCTCTCTCTCTCTCTCTCTCTCTCTGTGTGTGTGTGTGTGTGTGTGTGCAAATGACTGAGTGTAAGCGCACACTTTGATCAAGGTACAATGTAATATCGATTGTTGTCTGCTCGAGGAACAAATGTGCTATTTACCTTGGCTAGAAAAATAAAATGTATGCATGCAGAAATCGGCCGATGGCTTTAATTAGCACCCAAGAGCTTCTAAGAATCAAAGTCATTTTTGCAATTTTATAAGACAAAATGTGTGATCGTGAGGAGTGAATGTAAAAAAAAAAAAGAATTCCGATTCTGACATATACACACGCACACATATGCCCGATCGCGTATTTTTGCCGTTTTGCATTAAATTGCGAACAGAAAAAAGAGAATATTAAATTTATGCTATGTCTGTTCAGCCAAAGCGAATTTGAGGATGATGCACATCGGCTTAGGCTTTTGGTTTGATTATACTCTTCTTCTTTATTCTTTCTGCGGTTTTTCCATTTATCCATAACAATCGCAAGAGTTGCAGAAAAAGCAAAGCAACAATATAGCAAAATGATGATGATGATGATGATGCTGAAGAAGAAAAACGAATTATGAAGAAGAAGATGTGTGTGTGCTTGAGAAAGAGAGAAAGAGAGATAGAGATAGAGAGAGAGAGAGAGAGAGAGAGAGAGAGAGAGGAGTTGTTGTCTGCACAATGGTGGTCTCATCACCAAAGTTAGCTTAGTCAATATGCCACAACTCGGTGTGGAGTACAAATAATCTTTGTACGCAGAATTTCTTTGAACTGTTGTTGAAAGACGAACGTCTGCCAATGGGCATACAGAGGTTCTCAGGCGATGTGTTTGTAAATGCTAACGAATCATAATCATCGTCATCAGTAACAGCAGCAGTACGCCAATAGTTAATGTTTGAAAGAATTTTTGAGTTTGCAGCAACCAAAAGCAAACTGAACACCATTAGCTTTGTCTGACTCTCAGAAAATTGGCCGTGTTGTTGAATTTGCGTGTGTTCAAATAAACATTATACACACGGCCATCATCATAATATGAAAATGCGACTACGAATGTTTTATTAAAAATTGTTTCTTTTATTTATTTTTGTTTTTTTTTTTTCTTTTTGTCGTGCTTCGTTTCGTTCAATATTTTGTTCATTTCTGTTTATTCTTATTTCCTGCACGATTGCATTGCAATCGTGTTTGGTGTTCAAAATGCATATACATAGAGAATGACGGCAAACCAAATACGGTACGAAAAGTTCATAGCCCGCAGCCAGCACGGTTAAATAGTCACCAATAATCGACTATGGCGTCGATGACGACAACAACAACGGCGGCGGCAGCAGCAATGATTGCAAAGAAAAACTGAGAGAGATATTAGCGCTTGTGCACAATTCTGTGTGTTATTCCTTTGGCTGGCCGCGCGACGACCGCTAAACCGATCTCTTCTGCATCGCATCACATTTTTATATGAACCGGTTTTAATCATTTCGCTGTTCTCTGTGAATATCTCTCTCTCTCTCTCTCTCTCTCTCTCTCTCTCTCTCTCTCTCTCTCTCTCTCTATCTTATACTCTTTGCTGCCTCAATGCAGATCTGCCTCATTCTCTATCTGACTCTTTCACACTGTCTGTCTCTTTGTGTTTGATACATGTTCGCCAATTGTTGCCGAAAAAAAAATGTGCCGTCGTTTTCCATGGAATGACGATGATAATGATTAACATTTTTCTTTGTATCCAATCAAATGGCCGGTGATTCGTTAAACACCGTAAACTTGATTGCTTGATTCGTTTATGTTATTGTTGTTGTGGTGGTTCTTCTTGCAAAGTACATTTGGGAACTCGGAACAAACAGGATCGAAATTGTTTAATTCAAATAACAACAACACACACACACACATATATACAAAGATATAGAGACACCATATCACTTTCCCTCTCTTTCTCGCTCTCTCTCTCTTTTCTCTCTACATCTTCATGCTGCTCTACAACATCATCAGATAAAAAACAAATTCACAAAGAACGCATACCTAACATTCTCAAACAATAAGGCAATAGTGCGGATTTGGTTTTTCTTCTTGTTTCATCTCGCATTTTTTTTTCGCTCTCCAGCATGTTGTTATTGTTGTTGTTATTTTTTTTTTTTTTTTGTGCATTTTTATTATGATGAAGTAATGATGTTTTCATCACTAATTTTCCCATTCAATGAAAATTGCATGTGCACAGATAATATCATTGCAACTATGATACAAGAACAATATTGCATAAAGAAAAAATCACAGAAATGAGAGTTTTCGTTTGATCGCGTAAAATGTCGAAAGAGAAAAAAGTATAAAAATAGATGGCTAGAATGAACAAAGAATAAATTAATGTGATGGAAAGAATAAGTGAGAGAGGGAGAGAAATAAAGACACAGAGAGACAGAGGGGGGTGATAGAGTGAGAAAAGTGCGAAGAAAGAGTGAAATGAAAACATAGAGTAATGTAGAAAAAGTCTGCAAGATGCAGAGATCGTCTGGATCATGCAATGTGTTGGCGTTGTCGTGCAACAAATTACAGGTGCAACCAATGCGAGAATGCTAGAAAAAAGTGGCAACAACAACAATGAAACTCTCATTCTATCTCTGATTCGTTGATATAAAATCTTCTTCTCTTTTTCTGTTGTTTTTTTTTTTTTTTTTTTTTGCTCATTTTCAATTAGATTGCCTCAAAGTTTAAACGGTGTCTATCATATCTGAATTAATTATTCGTCATAATATTGTGTGCGTGTGTGTGTGTGTTTTTGTCTCTTTTGCTTTGTTTTTCTCTGGCCTATAATTCATTGTTTCACCTTTTCTTCATTTGCTGTACATAAAGTACAGCTGTATTTCATTTCAGCTTCATCATCTCTTTTATTCATTCGGCAATGAGTTGTTTTTCCCCTCCTTCAATGTTGTTAAATCTAGTTGTATATTTTAATTAATTTAATCTGGCTGAGTTTTTATTCTTATCGCTAATTTATCATAATTAAACTTTTATTTGCTTTTTATTGCCTTTGATCTGATGGTTTCGGTCACACTGTGTTGCATTGCTCGCAAACACACGCACAGTCACAGACACATTGAAATGTGCTCGAGCAATGAACAGCAATTACATTTTATATCATCATTTTTTTTTTTTTTTCTTTTTATTGTTGTTTTCTTTTTTGTTCATTTTGTTTTTAAATGCGACTATTGCGCTCCGTGGATCATGTGCATGTAGCTTCACAGTCTCAGCGTGCAACATTCACACTCAGTCAATATCAAGTAGTGATCCGTTAATTTTTCCGTTAGTTTTGTGATTCTTTTAATGGCCGCACGCCGCATTTCAATTTTAATTCTACGAATTAACTCTTTTCTATTTCTGCTATTCGTCTATCTAAGTTTATTTCGCTTCTTCAATTTTTCTTCTTCTTATTCGTTTTCGGTTTAATTTTTTTTTTTTATTGTTTTTTTTTTTCTCCTTCCATTGCTTTCAATTTGTTCCATGGCTCGATTATGTGGTTGCACGAATTTCAAAACTTTATTCAGTTTGTTGCAGCATATTCAAATCGAAAACTATTGTAAGACAAACGTCAAAATATGACGAAAGAAAATAGAGAAAAGGCAAACAAACACATCAGCAAAGTGGAAGAAAAACAAAAATTCTGCGCAATAGAAAAGAACAGAAAGAAAACATAAAACAAGAGCAAAGCAATTCTTATGAAAATACCAAGATCGTTCACGCTTTAAATGCAGATATAGCTTAATTCAACTCATCGCAAAATATTGTTGCCATTAAAGAAGTTTTCTATGAACTTTTCATAATTTCTTAAAATCAAATTGCATTGGATGATGAGTTTTTTTTTTTCTCTATTTTTCACTTGAGATAGCTCAAAGTTAAATTCGAAATTAAAATTCACAATTCAAAGTGTTTGCATTGACGTGGGTAGATGTTTATTTAGTGGTGAAAATTATAGAGAGGTGATTAAAATGAATATTGATCCTGATGAAGCTTACGAATTGCTTTATTTTGTGTTTAAACAATTTGCATTTTCATGAATTCATGTGAAAAAATACAGCGCATCCGGCGTCTTTTAACTCTCAACTTCTCTCGTTCTCTCTCTTTCTCCCACTTCTCTCTCTCTCTCTCTCTCTCTTTCTCTCACTTCTCTCTCTCTCTCTCTCTCTCTTTTTCTCTCTCTCTTTTTCTCGCTCTCTTTTGCTCCGTCTCTGTCTTTTACAGTTTCTTCGTCTCTCTCAATATATCAACTATAACTATTTTCGGAGAAAATACATTACCGAGAAACTATCTAGAATTCTTGCATTTCAAATGAATATTGCGGTTGTTTCAATTAATCGACGATATCTCAATTGCCAACGATCTATTTGCTTCTTGCAAAAATGTAGAAGAAATTAAAAGAAAAAAAAAAACCACAACAACAACAGCAACAAACGATATAGTCAACAACGAAGACATGGTCATTTCAATTGCATTCATAATGGATTTTACATTGCATGATGCCATTGCACGACTCAGTTTGAAATGTTTTTAAATCAACTGAGATTTGTTGTTTGTTTAAATAGAAAAAAAAAAAATAATAATAAAGCATAGAATCGGAAATATTATGTGTATATATGACTCTGTGTTTTTATTTTTCTATTTCAATTTCTTCTTTGTGCAGTCAAATCACACATTACAAGTAGAAATTGTTGCAAAAATACACGGCAAATTGTCATTATATACATCGATTTGCACAGGAAACATAAATGAGCATCACTTAGTTAGACCTCGATCGACATCACGATTTACAATCAATTCCAATGAAAAAAAAAAAAAAAAATAAATGTTCAATCAATTTGCAAAATGTACAAAGTAGCTAAAAACATTTGAAAATCCTTCAAAAGCGAATAAAAGAGAGCATGTGTTAAATCGAATGAGATTGAATACAATTCGAGATCGCAAGCAATGTCAATTCGAAATTTACCGTTAGAAATTACGATAATTTCACATGATCCATTTTGGTACTATATCGCTGCCGACATATCGATGTGCCGAAATGTCAACAAACGAAAACAAATGAATGCTCGACGTGCCACAATTTGCATAAAGCATTGAACTAAAAATTTCATTTATCGATGCCGCAATTGATATTCTTATTATTATTATTATTATTATTTGCATTGTTTTGTTATTGCTTTCCATAATTTCACTTATAATCTCTCATTGTTTTCGGCTACTTGAAGATACTAAAAATGGAAACCATACAAAATTCCAGCCAAACAATTCCGTAAAGTCATTTCCTTTAATTGTTGTTTTGGCAAATATAAATATAAACAATTTATTCATTTGTTGAAGTGATTTTTAAATTGAAATTTATGTCATCATTTTGTTGAATATAATCTAATCTAATCAATTCTTCGTTGAAGCTATGTTGTGCATGTCAAATGTTTTCTATTTTTTGTCTCCACATTTTTTTTTTCGTTTTTCTCTTTTGGTTTTTTATTATTGATTAAAACACCCCGTCATTGCATACACAATCTACAATTTCAATTCAATTAAGTTCAAAATAATCAGCTGATGTGCTCAATGATTATCTACAATTTCAACAAAAGAAAAACAAACGATTTTGTCATTTATTTATATAAATTTTTAGAATTAATTGAAAAATGCAATCATTTATTAGCTATTTGATTTTGAAGGTATTGCGTTATAAATATAAATCAATTGCATCACATTAAATTTGTGACAAAAAGGAAAAAAAAAAATGAGAAACAAACAAATGCAATCAGCTGTTTGATAATTTTGCAATCGTTAAATAAGAAAAAGAAAATCAAAGAAAATTACGAACTAAATAGAAAAAAAAATGCCGCCTTGGAACATGCAAAAAAAAAAAAAAAAATAAATAAATAAATAAATAAATATAAATTTATTTTTATACAACGTAAAACAAACAAAGCCATTTGGTTTTTAATGAACTGATTTCAAACGAGGCAATTGGAAATGAAAAATAATAAAACGCAAATTAAGCAACAATAGAAAATTGTGTGCGACAAACAACGCAAAAGACCAAATAGCGACATAAAATACAAAAACAAAAAAAAAATAAAAACAAAAACAGATAATCGTTAAAATGGTGAATAGTGAAAACACAACATTTGAAGAAGAAGAAGAAGAAAAAGAAAAAGAAAAAAGAGTCGTGAACCTGATCGCGAATATGTTTAATAAATTTTTCGAATTTGTACTTCCATCCATATCAAGAGCAACCACTGAAAATGAATTTCAGCAGTGAAAAGAAAAGAAAAAAAAAAAAAAAAACTATGAAATGAACGAACAAAAGACCAAAATGAATTATTGGCAAAAATTGTTTACGATGAATAATACCCTTTGAAAACAATGCAAAAATCATTCGCAAAGTCGTTGTACAATGAATGTGCGTAGAAGAGCGTATTGGCATGTGCGCACAAATACGTACGGCAAAAGCAACAATCCATGGAATATATAACATAAGCTGGAAACAAAAAAAATATTGAATGGGATACAATTAAATGAACAATAACAACAAGAAAGAAGCACGAACCAGTATTATTTCTTTTTTTTTTTTGTTCGATTTGGGCTAAGCGAATAGTCTATCTGCTATTGACGACAGAAGGAAAAGAAGAAGAAGAAGAAGAAGTAAAAAAAATGTGACAAAAAGGCAAAATGTCGCTGAATGGAATGAAATCGACGAATTTTCATATATTCGTTGTCTTCTTCTTCTTCTTCTTCTTCTTCTTCGTTTTCTTCTTCTTCTTTTTTTTTATATACCTCATAGCGTTCAATATGATTCAATGCACTCTGATCTGACTGGTATAGTTGATTTTGATGTGTGACATTACCACATCGATAAAATGTAGACACACCAACACATAAAATCCATTGCGAAAACCCTTTAACTAAACGAGACTTCGAGACACTTGATATTATGCAAATGCAAAAGCCGAAAATGGCATTTTTGTCATTTGAAAGAAAAAAGAGAGGACGAGAGTGAGAGAGAGTGAGAGAGAGAGAGAGAGAGAGTGAGAGAGAGAGAGAGAAAAAAATACGAAGGCGACTTTTCGAATTCGTGTCAATTAGTTCCATCGAGACAACACAAACAAATGAACAGAAGAAAAAGAAGTAGAAGGAAAAAAAACGTGTAATCTATTGCACAAGCGATTGAGAGGTGTTTTGTGTTTTGGCAACAACAACAAAAAATAGTCAATGAAGAAAGTCAAACGAAACAAAACAAAAACCAAATTGACAAACAATTGTTTGGTGCGTCACTTTTTTTTTTAGTTGCGTGTCTTTGTTCAGTTCAATTACCTACATACAATCAACCGTTCGCCAATCATTTCTTTCGACTGCGATGTACTTATTTCACTTCTATTTTGTTTTTTGTTTTTTTTTTTTTTTTTTTTTTGCTTTTATTTAACTAATTTTCTTGCTTCGTATTTCTGTTTCACAGAGATTTAGGACGAACTGAAAAAAAAAGAAAGAAAAAAACTCGATTGAAAATACAATCACAAGACACATACAAAACAAAACAAAAACAAAAAACGAGTTTAATTTTGCATAAAATTAGCTGAACCAGTGTGGAAGAAACCTCGGTGCAAATACACACTAATGTGAAACGAAAACAAGTGCAACGACGAAACAAGGAAAAAAAAATATCAAAAAAAAAAAAAAAAAAACGAAGAAAAAAAAGACGTTTTTATTTTTATTCAATTTGAAGTGATCAAATGATATCGACACAAAATCAGACACACAACAAAATAGCAGCACATTTAACAGCGAACAAATACTGCAAAGTGCAGAAATCTATTTGCCGCGCGTCACACTAACCGTTAACCATTTAGAAGAAAGTGTGTGTGCGTACGCGCGGTTGTTTTTTATTTAGTTTTTTTTTTCGTTTTTTTTTTTTTTTCATTTGAATTTTTGTTTGGTGTTTTTGATTTAAGTGCAAGTTTTAAAAAGTAAACGAGAAGAAGAATAAATAAAAAAACCGCACACATACACAAAATGTTGCGATCGCCTTCACATATTGTAGGTCATGGTCCAACATCTGGTGGTATAATGGGCATACACACCCATCCATCGCCACCAACACATGCTCGATCGTCATTGTTTGATTCGTGTCATCGAAAAATTCGATTGATCGGCGGAGGACCCGTTGCTTTTTTTGGCGGATTAGTTGCGTAAGTGATCATCATCTGCAAGAAAACAATGATTTTTTTTTCTTACCTCTTTCTTTTTAGATTTAAGTGTTAGCCCTTAATTGTTCGGCACGAAATTCATGAGTCACAGATGCGATCGCATTTGATCGATTTACACAAAATTTGTTGTGTTAATTTTTTTTTTTTTTTTTGTGACCGCAGTACAAGTGAAAGCCAAGGGAATTGATTTCAAAGCAGAAGAAAAAAAAAATTGATTCAAACTTTCATAGAAACAGGAAGCGCCAACAGAGAGTGAGAAAGAAGAGAAAACAAAACAAAATCGAAAGTTACCGCAAAAAAAAAAAATAAAAAAAAAAAAATGTGATGAATAAAAATGATGAAAATGAATGTAATAAAGAACAACGCACTCGCGTTTCTATCAATTTGAATGAAGACATTTTGCACGGTGAAAGATTCGATCATGAACCATTGTTACTAGAAAATTAGTTGGGCACTTATCGACCAATACACAATTCAAAAAAAAAAAAAAAATAAAAATAAAAAATCGTACATTTTTCGACACTGTGGCCAATTTTCTTCTGTGCATTGCCTATGTTGTAATTAAGACATAATTTTCAGCCCAAAAAAAAAAAAAGACTTAATGGTTTATTTTTTCTTTTCTCTCACGTAGTACCATAGACCAAATGTTTATTGTTGTTTTGTGTCGACCTATGGTTTTATTGCCAAATTTATATGCATGATTTTACATTAATATGAACATGTGCTTGAATAAATTGTGTAATATCGTTTTGTCGTGTTCATACACACAAACAATTATTCCGTATATTTATACTTATATTCGCATAAATCGTCTAATGGGGGTTTATGCTCGAACTTCGAATTTTCATTTCAACGCCACTTATCATGTGTGTGTGTGGAATAAAATGCCTTCTTGTCCATTTTGAGTGCATGTATTCACATAATACAGTAACATACAGAGAAATAGCGGGAGAGAGAGAGAGAGAGAGAGAGATCGAGAGAGAGAGTGAAAAACTAAGTTCATATTGCGATTCGATTCAATTTACAATTTAATGTTTAATATAGTCATTTCAATATTTGAAGAGAAAAAGTGAAAGAAAAAGAAGGATAGAATGAAACTGAGTGAAAGAAAGGAAGAAAAGCAGTTCAAGTTAAACGTCCAAGTGCGCAAACTGAAGAATTTTCAACGATGTCGATCACAACGACAACGATAAAAATGATTATGTCATAATAGTTGTGTCTCGTTGGATTTGGTGCGCTTTTCCATTCAAGCTCATTGTAAATATAATAATCGTCAATAGCATGGTGTTCGATGAAAAATTGATTTTTATAAACATGTACAAGGCGTATCGTGAGTTAAATTGATTTTCTATCGCTTGTCAGTTGGATCTCAACATTTACATTAAAAATCAATTGCACGGCTTTATAATCATTACATTGCCATGCGAATGGGGAAAAAAAAAATAAATAAAAATTGGTTGATTTTTGTCACGGTGCTGACCTGTTGAAGGAAACTAAACAAAAATAACACGCCGATTTCGTTTCGGTTTCGTTCCAGATCATGTTTTAGTTTCATTTAGTTGTAGTTTCTCTTGGTCATTGATTTCGATTCGATTGGATTGAATTGAAATGGCTCCATAATGTGTATTTCTCCACAACATAAATTCCAACAGATCAATAGATACACGATTTCTCTATCCAACCAATTTTTTTTTTTTTTTTTTTTCTTTTTGCCCTTATGTTGTGTCTCATACTGTGCATTTATTCATGTGACCATTCTCGAATGCTAACAAACAAAATCACCACAATTATCTTATCCGATTCGGTGACAGATAATTTGTGGAAATGAATGCGAGAGAGAATATTCTCAAATGATTTTTTATTTTTTTTTTTAATTGAAATTGAGAGAATTAAATGAATCATTTTGTTTACTGTACCTCATTCTCTCAACGTTTTTTTTCGTTCTCTCTCACCCTCTTTCCCTCTATCTACCTTGCGCTCTCTCTCTTTCCCTCTATCTACCTTGCACTCTCTCTCTCTCTCTCTCTCTCTCTCTCTCTCTCTCTCTCTCTCCCCCTCTCTATCTCTGTGCTTCACATTGAAAATAATAAATGGAAAGACCACAAATAGCCATTGCTAATTTGAAATAACCATGCTGATTTGAATAGCAGGAAGACAAGCGCAAAATAACAAAATGCATTTCAAATCATTCATTTGTAATCGTTATTATTATTCCGTTATGTATGTTCATATGGTCGTTGAAACATTTTTAAATTATGGCAATTAAAACAATGAGAACAAAGGGTTTACGTGATTAATTCGAATATACGAAGGAACTGAAGTTAAAAAAAAAAAAAACAAAAACATAAATAAACACATGTAAAAAACAAAAAAATAAAAAAAATATTGAAACACACAAATAGAGTCATGACTGTGCCCAGGCAGCCAGCCAGCCAGCCAGCCACACTCAGTAAAATATACACTGAAAATCAACCGTGTTTACTTCCAACATAAACATATTAATTATATCACATGTGATTCATTAATAAGCCGCCAGTTGGAACAGTTTAAATCAACAACGCGTGCACAACCTCCGTGTTGCCGCTGCTGCTGCTACTGCTGTAGCGTGTGTGAGTGAGAAAGCAACAACAATAATCCAAAATGGAAACAATAACAACATAACTTTTAGCACTGGTCAATGTTGATGTATTATTGTTGTTGTCGGTATTTTGCCACACATCGCAAACAAGACGCAATAATAATAATTACGTACCATGATCAAAAATACCACAATAAATCTATTTAACATTTAAAATTATACATAGATATGACAACAAAGGGAACATTCTATAAATTTAATAAATATAACCAATTGAAGTCTTCACTTTAGATGTTGAAATGTTAAATGCTATAAATTGCACAAACAGTCGTAGTACAAAAATGATTTGTTTACATTGATGTATCAAAGCAGCTGAACGAATGATGAAAATTTTTGAAAATAATCGCGCACAAATCTTGTGCAAATATAATTCAATTGGTAAAATTCATAGAATTCTCATTTTTTTCTTTCTTTTCTTTGTATTTTTATCGCATGGAAATGATGATATTTTTTTTTGGCATATTTATGCGACAGCTGAAAATACTTATTTGCTGATACGTCACATTTAACAAATATATCAGTGTGTTCCATTACACGGAAACACACAAGGAAAATAACAAAAACAAAAACAAGACGAAAAGAAACAAAAACTCGCCAAAAAAAAAAAAAAAAAAAAAAATGCGACTGGAAAGTGGTATTGAATACGTGACAAACACAAAACTCACTCACATTCACACTCATACTCCACTCACATGGTTTGTGCGACGCACTTTTTTCTCCACATTTTATGCAATAACATAAATGCGTACATTGTTAAATTGACTCAACGCTATTTTCCATTCGAAACATTTCAAAATGCGATTCTAGAATTAAATGCCATCATAACAGTGGGTGAAGTAGAATTGATGTGAATGCGATAGACAACGCACTTACAATAATAACAATATACGCATATATTCACTCCCGTACAATATACAGATCCGTACGCAATACAACAACACAGAATAACAATATAAAAACAAAAACAAAAAATACACAGAAGAAGAAAACGCACGTTGCGCACTACTTGGTTTCGCATGAACGAAAAAATACAGTACACACATTTTCGGTGAAAATCGTAAGAATACAGAAAATTATTGATTCATATTAAAATAAGACGCAAAACCATTTCAAAGGATATGTTTGCGTTTCAGTTGAAATCATTCATATGGATATGCTAAAAGATAGCAATAGATATTTTCCGTTGAATTGATTGAAACGATTGTGTGATATTTGATGGAAATGCGTTTTTATTCAATGAAAATGAAGAAAATAAAGAATAAGAAGTAAGCAGGAACATTTGTAACTCGTGCCACTGTTTTCATCCCACACATACACATAAAATCAGTGAGAGTAGAGAAAAAGCATTTGCGAACAGTTTATGGCATTGTTATTGGGCACGCACCTCGTGCATCAACATATTTTTCCCTCTCTCTTTCTCTCTTTCTGTCCTCTGTCTCTCTATCCCTGTCTCTTTGATCGTCTCTCTATCTCTATGTACACAAATGTTAATGTTCATAGCAACTACGCAATTCATCTCTGGCCCCAGATGGATGCCAAAGTGGATATTGTGTGGATATGGCAGAAGAGATTTGTTTTGTATGCGTGTGCACATTGCCAATACTTCAAACTGAATGTTGATGATGACTTTTGATATTGTGGTTAGTCCTTTAATTCATTTGAACAACATGTATTTGATTATGCTCCAACACAAAGTTCAGCTAAGAATAGATAGAATATTTTCGAATATTTGCGAAGGTGGAAGAATTTGACTCAATTTCATTCTCTCTAACTCACACTCACACTCACGCTCACGCTCAATCTCTCTCTCTCTCTCTCTCTCTCTCTCTCTCTCTCTCTCTCTCTTCTGTCTCTGTTTCTTGCTTTCCTTTTGTCAATCTCATTGGAAATCTATATTTGAAACCGGTTGCTGCAGCAATCACTTCTCAATTCATCATAATTTTTCTTTCATTTTGAAATGATGATGACATCCATCTGACTGAATTACATTTTGAAAATTGTCAAGTGATGATAAAGCGAGAGAGAGAGATTTTTGAAGAAAATCAATGAAACATAAATACGAAATTCGACAGATCATTAAGCAGTCGAAATGACCTTTATTTATAGCGCTATCACAAAAAAATATTACCCGAACTTAAAAAACGCATGAAACGTGCCACCTTCTTGATTTGATCTCACATCTTTCAGAGACAGACAAAAGGAAGAGAGAGAGAGAGAGAGAGAGAGAGAGAGAGAGAGAAAGGTGGGGAGATAGAGAGAGACAAAGACAGAGACAGACAGAGAGGAAAATGGAAACAAAGGTAGAATGAGAGTGGGTTTTGCAACGAAACACATTTTATTTACAAATAATTTGCAAAATTACGGCGTGATGTCAACGATGCTATTTGACATGATAAGGCGATTCTGTCAGTTTTGTATTCCATCTGTTTATTTGTGCGGGTGACATCGTAGATATATTCACTTCATTTGATGGACAACTACTAAAATATTCAGTACGTAAATGCTTCAAAGCATCAACATAATAATAGTGCACGAGTGTAAAATAAAGAACCAACGAACAAATGAACCAACAAACCAACGAACGAATGAAAGAAATATAATGCAATTCACATGAATGTGCGATGGATTTACAAACGGTACGCGCTTCGTGTCAATCTAAAAGGTCAAATACTTAATGGCTGCTCATTTGCATGTCCTATCAACGGAATCTCATGCCAATGCCATTTTATCTATTTCGATCGCATTTTTGCTTGCTATCGTCTCTCTCTCTTACTCTCTTTCTCTCTTTCTCTATCTCAATTTCGCTGTTTATATTTCTCTCTCTGCTTATCCATCTCTCGCTCCATTTTCCTTTTTCTAGCTCTTTCTCTCGTATTCTAATTCTGACATTCTCTTTCTCAAACATTCTGACATTAACGCTCTCTATCATTTCCTCTCACCCTCTCTCGCTCTTGTTTATCACTTCCCTCATTCAACCACTCTCTCGTTTTTCCATGCATTCTCAAAAAGAAGAGCAATTTATCTATTTGATTCACACAAGATTGTGTGTGTGTGCGTGTGTGTGTGTGTATGTATTTCCAAAATATTCACAAAACACCGAGCATTGTGAAGAGTGTATTTCAATTGCGGATTTTCGCATCAGACACTTTAATTTGATTTCATTTGGTGGTGCAATGATAACAGTGCTTGAACTCAACATCAAACAGTAATACTCAAACTAAATTAAAATTAAATTCAATGTGAACAATGTGGGTCCATGAAACTGTGCTAAAATTAAGCAAACATTTCATCAGACTCAAAAAAAAATGAATAATTTATTCACACAAAAAGAGAGTGAAAAAAAAAAGAAATATATGTAACTTTGCACAGAACAAAGTAAACATTTTCACGGCGATCAACAAAGAGGAGTCAAATTGGTTTTTGTGTGTGTTTTCTCTGTTGAAAGAGGTTGCTGTTGATTTTTGGTCAAAATTGTTTCTCCAATGTGATTATAGTCACGGTTATCTCTTTTTTTTTCGCATTACAAATGAATGTGTAGCAGGTTGAAACACTTAAAACTGTTGCTAAATTCTTGATGTAATTGATAACATTCGGAGCCTGGTTATAATAACTTGGAATTGATCATTATCACACTCATGGCGGCAATTCTATTCCATTATAAGTGTTTTTTCTTCTCGCTTACTCCAGTCTCCATTTTTCTTTTTTTTTCATAATTTTTACTAGATTTTGTTTGCGCAAAAATGATTTCACGCCATTATATTATAATTTCAATGAGTAACATAACAGAGAATGGTGAAAGTGCTGAAAACGTTTGTTGTGTCTTCAAGTTCATCGAGAAAACAATGGCGTCATTTTTGTCTTTCGTTTGTGTGTGTGTAGTGTTTTTGTTGTTCTTTTTCATCTCTCCATCTGTGAATTGAAGGAAAATATAGATAAACTAAAAAGAAATTCAAAAAAAAAAAAAAAAAAAAACACACAAAACCACGATGAAGCAAAAGAAAAATACATGGAAAATAAGAAGAAGTAGACAAAAAAATGGCATCGCTGGCGAAAATAACTCAACATCTAATTATGCGAATGCGGCATTTTTCATTCAAATTTCATCAGTTGGTTTCTCTGATTTTACCAATTCTAAATCGTGTTCACGGCTCCGATTCATTGTGAATATGGGTTTTCTTTTATTCTTCTTACTTTTCACTTTGTTTCGTTTCTTACATTGAATTTATGTTTTGAAGGTAAAAATTGCATTTCACTTACAATTTTTTCTTTTTTTTCTTTCTTCATTTTCAATGAATAACAAAAGTTGAGAATAAATGATGCCCATATTGACAGATCGTACGAGATTGCTATTGATCGTATGCAAACAATGGTCGACACATGTTATATGGCGCACATATTTTCATCTTTTCAATACGTTGAAAACACACAAAATAGGCCAAATACTGATCTCACTGCGACAATCAAATAAACCGATATTCTATTGTCAAAATTCAATTAACAAAATCAAGAGAGAAAAAAAAAAAATATGATGAAATAAGTTAGAGTGAGAGAAAGAAGCGAGAAAGCGTATACACGTATCTTGCACGCGTGTTCTATGTGAGCACGGAATGTGTCATGCACTATAGAAACGAAAAACGGTGGCGCATTTTCACATCATGTCAATTTTGTTTGAATATATCAGCGAAAATTCAGTATAGGCGACATGTTTACAAAACTGGCCACGTCGCATTTTGTCAGCCAGCGAAAAGAGAAAAATAATGACTTTTTTTCCGCAATCTCTTTCTCTCTCTCCTTCTCTCTCTATTCTCTCTCTCTCTCTCTCTCTCTCTCTCTCTCTCTCTCTCTCTCTCTCTCTCTCTCTGAGGGAGACTCTCTCATTGTCTATTCATTTCACTCCAATTTCGTGTTCGACAAGTGATATTGTCGGTTGACGCGTACACATTTTGCCATGTCGATCATGCCATGTCATCCGTCATATGATTGTATATGCAATCGTTGCGTTGAATGTTGCAAACATTTGAAAAAGTCAAACGAGAATTTTGACAAATATTCATTTGGTTCAAACTTAGGTAATTAGATGCTAACATCCGGCTCACATTGGTTTTGTGTTGTCTCCTTTGAAATGCGATCAGGAAATGACAATTTATCGGTTTCGTTTGTTGTTGTTGATTTTTATGTTCGATTTCGCCGACAGCGCAAAAATGATATTTTTTTTTTTCTGTCAAACAACCTAATCTAAAATTTGAAATTGATGTCAACGGTATTTTGTTGGCGATATTTTTCATTTTCATGTATTGTAGTTTACAGTTGCAAACTGCTTAATATTCGAGTAACACATTTATCATCTGTTTAAATGAAAATAAGCCGTTTTGTTTGTTAACGACAAAATGAAAATTATCAAATAATACAATGTAACAAATGACAAGTAATCATTCTGAATTGAGGACGCACTATTTGACCTGCAATTGTAAGTGTTAGTTTTGATGGATGTTATGTATTTAAAGATACTACTGAAACACACACACACACACACACACACACAGAGAGAGAGAGAGAGAGAGAGAGAGAGAGAGAGAGAGATAGAATGAAATGGGATACAATGAGAGTAGAAGGGGAGAGGGGTAGACAAACAAGAAGACATATTTTCAATTGAAAATTACAACAAACTCTTAATTTATTAGCGATAACAGAAACTGAGTTGGGTTCACACACGCGAAACAACCATTTCATGATAAATGAACATTTCAACAATGAAAATAGCGTACAAATTCAATGGAGTTTTTCCATCTCCATTGGTTGCACTGACAATGACTGTTGCCAACTCCAAAATCTATATATTTCTATATATTTTGTTATATCAACGCACACACACACACACACACACACACACACACACACACACACACACACACACACACACACACACACACACACACACACACACACACACACACACACACACACACACACACACACACACACACACACACACACACACACACACACACACACACACACACACACACACACACACACACACACACACAGTGTTGTGTTCAATCAACAAAGTAAATATTTTTAGAATTTTGTTTCGTTAAATAATCCAAATGAATAAGTAAGAAGCAAGTCTAAGTGCTTTCTAATCGTTTGGCGTTAGTCTGATTCGTGTTTTTCTTTTCTTTTTCTTCTTTTTCCATTCATTCTTCTCTTTTTCAACTCATTGGCACTTCTATGCCAAAAAGAAAAAAAAGGCAAAAAAAAAAGAATCTTTTTGGAATCAGTTAATTAATAAATGAGCGCGCGTATTTCCTCGGATAAAAATTTGTTTTTTCATTTCCACAGCTATATAACTGTTGATGAAATATTTCGGAAATCATACGACAGCTCAACACAATTTCCAATTAATGTTTTTGCTTGACGATAAACATGTAAATCAAGATGCGGAAAACTGTTTGCCAATCATGCGCTCCACTCGAAAAACTAAAACATAAACTGAAACTTTTCTCAATCGGCCCTGGATTCGGTTTGGATTTTGAAGTTGAAACAACAACAAAAAAAAAAAGAAAAAGGAAAAACAATATATTTCACTCATAAAATCGATGTGGTAACCACATTAAAGCATTAATCAAAGCAAATAATTTCCACTTAATCCACATCTAATAGCTGTGCTTTCTTACTGTGGCCAAAGCCAAAATCGATAGACAAAAACATGAAAATTTAAATGGATGTTTTTACACTCAATCCCTAACGCACATTTGTATTGTTTGATTGGGACCAGAAAAACGCATTTTGTCGCTACAAATAACAACAACACTATAACGAAAAACAATACCAATATCAACACCGTTCGAAGGAAAAAAAAAACATATCCACATCGCCATTAATAAACATAAAAACAAAAACACACAAAAATTGTGTAATGCATCACGAATGAACAAAAACATCCGTCCAATCATTTCATAATCAATCCATAATCAAAATATTGAGCATATTCTTCAACTGAATATTTGTATTATGTTTATTCTTTTCTGGATTTCGATCGCCATTAAAATAAAGAAAATGAAAAAAAAAAAAACTTTTTGTTTGCCTTTTTTACTTTAATTTTAATATATTGTTGTGGACGATGGTTCATAATAAAATTCGATAAAATTTCTGTTTGCCTTTGGCGCAAATTTATTCAATATTTTAGTATACGACCGCTAAATCCGATTAAATGAATCGAAATAAACGTTCGTTAACGAAATGATATAATTGAAGACGTGCGCGCGAATAATATTATTTCCAATGCTAATCAAACCAAAATAACATTTTGGCAATTAGTTAAAAAGACAAAAGTTTAAACTCATTGGATAATTTGTCTGTTCACACAAACAAACGCACAAACACACGGAGTACAAACAAGGGAAATTTGAGAGAAAAAAATCGCCAGATTAACAGATTTTATGGTTAAATCATTTCTTTCAGGCGAATATTTTTCTTTATTTCCATTTCTCTTATTCTATTATTTAATGCGTTTCTTCTATGACTAGGTTACTGCATCAAAACGCAATCACACAATATATCATAACCAATTGAAATAAATGGAATAAAAATCAAATCATATTGAAATGTAAATATGGCATTGGAAAATTGTCAATGATATATATATATATATATTTCTGTTTTGTTTCTTCTTGTCTTCTGTTTGGAAGATGTAAAGAGAATGATGTGAAATAATAAGAAGAAGAAAAAATGAGGACACCCATGACACAGAAAAAATAAAATGTTAATGGAGAAACAGAGACATGTTGGAAAACGAAAAATTGAAGAATTGGAGCATTCTTCCTTTATTTACTTTGGTTGGGAGAGGGAAAAAAAAAGGGGCCAGTCAATTCAAGTCGCCAGTGTACGATATTGTTTGTGCACGAGGTATTTTTGGACATACAATGATGAAAAGAACACGAAAACTGACTCAAAAATAAATATTCAAATTAAATTCTATTCAATATTGTCTGTTTTTATATTACTCTTTCATAAGCCTTGATATTTCATTGTTCAAGCGACCATAAAAACAAACAACAACCAAAAAAAAAAAAAAAAAAAAAAGCAAGAACCACAATGACGGTATCGCCAAATGAGCCATTTTCGACCGTTTTGTCTCTTATTATTTATTTAATTTTTCTCTCTTCTTCTTCTTCTTTTTCATTATTTAATATATCTTCATTCTTGATTTTCTCATTGTCAAAACGAGCGCCATTCAATAAGCATCTATTTAAATTCTTCTTAAAACGAATTATAATAGTAATATCAACGGCAATAAAATGCCATTCATTTTGCCAACCATTATTTATTGAACAATCTGAATAAATGACAAATTGTTATTAATAAATTAGAATCGGTGTTAACGGGTCAGGCACGTTTTAATGCGATGATGGAATGATATTTTGTGGACGAAAAAAAAAAAAAATAAAACACACAAAATAAAGACAACGACTACAATGGAAACGTTTGTTTGATACGAAGAATAAAATTGAACAAATCAAAAGAACGTTCAGTTGTGGCGATTTCAAATGAGACCGTTCATTGCTATGAGTCAGCATCGATGATGGCCACCATGGTCATATCTGGAAAAAGGGCAATGAATGGGAAGAGTGGGAATGAGAAACAAAAAGGGATTTAGAATAGCAAAAGAGAAAAATGGAAACACAGAAAGAAGGAAAAAGATACAGAGTGAGAAAGTGAGAGAGAGTGAGAGAGTGAGAGAGAGACCAAGAAAGAAAAGAGCAAAGAGGGAAAACCTGAGAAGTTGTGAGATGCAATTCAATCAGTGATGAGATTAAGATGAAAGATACATCGCACTTTACTTGATAATTCACTCATTTATCATTTAATGGAAATAACTAAAAGAGCGTACAATATTCCCGGTAAAATAGTTACCGAATCATCTCACACGCGCGGCATTCGTCAGAACGTAACCAAACAGTACATCACATCGCATCATATTTTTTTTTCTTTCTTTCATTTCTTTTATTATCTGTTAGTTTTATTATGTGCTTTGTATCTTTTCGTTCGTGTAGCATGTTGCTCTTTTATTTTATTTTTTTTTGTTTTTTTGATCTCTTCTCTCGCTTCTTTTTAAAATTGAAAAGAAAAATCTCTAAAAACTATATCTATATATAATATATACAGTATTTATTGTTATCTCACTTAACATTACCGCGCTCTACTTGGTTTTCATCATCATCATCATCATCATCATATTCTCTCGGCACATAATCATTACACACATTTCGATCTTTTCGTCGCTGTGAAAATGTTCATTTTATGGGCTATTGTTGAGTCTACAATTTTCGTTTGTAGTGTGCTTATGCGCTGGTGTATTTACCGTATGGGTTTTCGTTTTGGTCTTGCATTTTAGTATTTTTTTTTTCTCTTCGTTTCATTCTCTGGTATTTCATTTTTTTTTTTTTATATGTTGGTCGTCAGTCGATAGGGCGGCTCTTAATGCTTACTTTAGGGAAAAATGCTCACTAAACATTTTGAAATGGCCGTTACATTTTTGCCTTGGACATGGTCAACACACATAATGTACATACATAAACGTGGGTTTTCAATGGAAAAATAAGGTAAAAAAAAAAAACAAAACTCTTGGAAAAAATAATCGAAGTGTGAGAGCAAAAGAGAAAGAGAGATAGAGATAGAGAGAGAGAGAGAGAGAGAGAGAGAGAGAGAGAGAGAGAGAGAGAGAGAGAGAGAGGAACAACGAAAAAATAGGAAGAACACACAACATAAAAATCAAATAGAAACGAAAACAGATAAAAACCGTAAAGTTATATGGAATTGGTCATTGTTTGTCGATGCGCGCGACTCGATGGCTTTTCAAAAGAACCATTGTTGTCTTTTCGACGGTTTTCTTCTCTTTTTCTTTTTTTTCCGTAATTTCATTGTTACGACAGAGTTTTTCGACTGAAACAGCGAAGGAAGTGCATCCCATGCACATACATTTTCAGCTGAGCTATAGTATGTTTTATCTGTTTTAAAGATAATATACATAGCCATTGAAATGAATGTTTCATGCCACACAACCACATGCTGTGTGTGTACAATATTACAATTGCGTAAGATGTTGTCAGTTGGCGACACACCAAAAATAAAACATCTTCTTATCACTTGATGAATTTCTTATTCTTATCAGATTCCACCATATGATGGGATGGGATGAAATGTAATCAACGCACCTGATTTGACAAAATCTGTGTGCGTCTCTCACTCTCTCCTTCTCTCTCTCCTTCTCTCTCTCTCTCTCTCTCTCTCTCTCTCTCTCTCTCTCTCTCTCTCTCTCTCTGCCTGTTTGTATATCCGAAATGTGGATTTCAAACACAATGAAGCACAATATTGAATCATTGTTGAAATAAAAATAAAAATGTAAATGTGTAAATGTGCTGTAGAATAGCGATGAAATGCTTGTCAAATGGCGCACTAGGTAAATACACAAAACGAATCATAGCTGGAGCTTTGTAATAATTAAAAGAAAGCCGGCACACCGGACGGGAAATTCTATCGCATTTCAAAAGTCATTTAGATAAAGCAAAAGACAAAAAAAAAATCGTATGAGAACCAACGTTGATTTGAAATCGACGGAAAAGCAATGGAAAAAAAAATATCAAAAAACAAAAATGGTCTTTTTTTTTCTCTCTTTTTTCGTGAAAAGGTAGTTTTGAAGTAATCTAATTAAAATTCGATCGTTTCGATGTGGGAGAGTAAGACTGAGGTTTACTTTTCATTTTCTCTTCCGTTTTTCTAATTAAAAGACCGCACATCGTGACGAAGCCTGATGTCTACCGATTTCATTTTGTTTTTAAAACATTTTCAAACTTATATCGAATGTTTGGTATTTATGTTTTTTAGCCCACTTTCGTTGTGACGCCAAACAATACGCAACCAATTCATTTCAATTTAAACGAAGGTGTAGATTTTCGATTGATTCAATAAGTATCATTTGGCTGTTTGTTTTTGTTTGATGTAAGAAACCAACTTTGCATCGGATGTATTTCCGGTTGTATGGTTTTTACACCGTTTACACAGACTCATTTTCAATGCAAGAGATGGATCGAGAGAACAAAAGGTGAGGGAGAGAACGAGAGAGCGGGAGAACGAGGGAGAGAGAGAGAGAGAAAGTAAGATGAAAAGAGTAACCATTCTTGTTCGCACCGAACATCGACCTCAATTGCATTTTACAACATTCAAGTGTCATAAACTTCCCCAAATGAAATATGATACATAGTGTTTCGATCAAAGTTTTCGACAAGTACGTTTGAGTATCTCTTCAGTGCATTGCGTTCATTTCGACCGAAAATAACACAAACATTGAAATAGAAAGAGAGCGAAACACACACAAACATTGAGAGAAAGACAGACAAAGAAGGAGACAGACAGAAAAAGATAGCGATAGAATTTTTGTGCATGTCACTGTGTAACCTTTGCGCTGGCTAAATTAAATTATTGCCGACAATACAAAATATAAATAAGTTAGGTCTTTTTCACATTTTGTTGTTGTTGTTGCTGCTGATGGTTTTCTTCCAATATCCTGAATATTATTTGAAAGTTGAAGTTCATTTGCCGACATTTCGGGTCATTAAAATCCCATTGATGTCTATTACAAATCCATCTGAATGAATGTAGTATGATAGCGATGAAAATCCCTTAAATTTAAACATACATGAAGCGAATATTCAGACACACACACACACACACAGACAAGAGGCAAAAAAAATATCAAGTCATAAACTAACAACAGTGCATTCAACTGCAAAAACGACTTGTTGCAACTCGACAAAAGATCGAGAGAAAGAGAGAATTGCAGTTAAAATAATGCTGGTATTTAGTCATTGATTCCTTTGTTTTTGGCTTAACATGGAAATTATTGATGTTTACTGATATTGTTCGTTCTCTCTTATTTAGTTCAGTATATTGGATCCGTCTAAGTACTAAATAGACAACAGATTGAAAAAAAAAAAAAAAAAAAAACATTTTTGTTTGGAATGTTGTGTGCGTCTGCATCATTCGACATTTTCCAACAAAACAATAGAATTTATTTCAAAACTTGTTGAAAACGTGTGGACACTTGAGCACTTGATATTTCAATGACCTTTAAAACAATTGCATGCACATTAGTATTATTTGTCGAGTGCAACTTATCTTTCGGTAATTCTCGGCTGAATGTCAAATTCGAGAAGAGAGAAACTGTCTTGGTATAATAGCATAAAACAATAATCGCAATTGATCAGCGTGTGTCTGTATGTGTTTTTTTTGCAACATTTTCTCCAGGTCTCTCTGCCATCTCTTTTTACCTTTCTCTCTCTCTTCCATTCTCTCTCATTCTCTCTTTCTCTCTCTCTCTCTCTCTCGTTCTTTCTCTCTCCATACTTTTATATTGAGAATTCACTGAATGCCGCCTAAGCAAAAAGAGTGTTTTCTATCTGGTTACCTTGTTCATTTTTGCACAAATCATATGAAACATACCAACACTGTTGTGGATGCGATATGCTCATTTTGCTCCATTGTCGAGACTCATTCGCTCGTTTGACATTGTTGACAAATGCATTCGCTTCAATTTGGTTGTTATCACTTTCAGCCACTCTATTTGATTTTAATTTGAACATCCCGACAGACGATGTTCGTGTGAAAAGTTTTCTATTATTTATTTTTTTTTTTTTTCGGGGAAATATAGCGTAAGGCATTGTGCAATGCATATGCAATGTTGATAAATAAAATTTAAGATAAACAGAAATTTGCCGACTTTGTGAAAGATGCAAAGAAAGGCAAAGAGAGACTGACAGGGATAGAGAGAGATAGAGAGAAGGAGGGGGGGGGGATGATAGAGAAAGAGAAAGAGAGAATCAAATAAAGTTTAGAGTTTCCGTTGCTCCAAACCGTTTACACAGAAGGATCATGCATTTATTCAGCAAACAAACTTTTGGTGTTTCTTTTTCTTCGCTTCTTGTTCATTGTGTGAAGTAAGTTTTTTTTTTACATGTTTCCATTACGTTACTCTCTCACACAACCATCAATTGAATAGTTTTCGAAATAGAACAAGGTGTGGTGAGAACGAAGAGGAAAAACAAACGCCGAAACGTCAAAGAGTCCGAAAGAAGAAAAAAAACGGAAACTAAAACCATAATGGAAGTCACCAAAATAATTAAAACGAATGAATTTAAGTGAGCTAGAGTAAATGAAACGAACAATTGAGAATGAGAAGAACTAAACTAGAGAGAAAAAAAAAATTGTCGTTCAATTACGCTCGTTGATCGTTTTTGCCAATTATAATGTTTTCGAAAAAGAAGAGAGAAAAAAAAAATAACTCAAAATGATTTATGCTTTGTTTCCGATTTCTATGTTGTGCATGTCCAATATACTTGCACGGTATTATCTCGATATTATCAATGGCATCAAATTTAGCACCAATGACTTGCAAGTCAACGGTTTCTTTATCGTGTGTCAATAGAAAATAAAATGCAACAACAATGACATTAGTTGGCATTATGAAATGCGAAGAGTTTTGTTCCCACGCACAAAATTGACAAACCGAAGCAGTCATTTTTCTGAAAATGAAAAAAAAAAAAAGTAGAAAAAATGGAAACTAACAAAGAAATAAAGCAAGCAAGCAAGCAAGTAAAAACAGATCTCAGAAGAAGAAAAAACACATCTATAGCAGAAAACTTCAATATTAAATATTGAACGACTTTTGTGTGCTATGGCAAATCGATCCAAAAACTGTGATTATTCGGGAACAGATGTTCACACTTTTTGTTGTTGTTGTTCCACAGGTCGAATTTCTTTTCGCAAATTTTTTTGTTTCTCCTTCTTCTCTGGTTTGCGTTTGATTACTTTGCGAAAGCAATATCGTCAACAACAATATTGACACAGAGTATCTAACGATTGGAAATTTTTGCACTCGTCGACGATTTAATGGCATTAACGAATAAAATGTTGAAATAAATTGAGAGAAAAAAGAAAAAAAATGAAACAAATTGTTTTTTCGAAGTTGCTTTTGGCTCATAGAAAAATCGCGACCAGATCACCAGCTGAAGCCGATGCCGAAATACAGTTTTTGTTTTCATTTCGATCAAAAAAAAAAAAAAAAAAAATGAAAAACTTAACTTTGAAAAACATGTTTATTTTCTTTTCGTCACTGCTCAGGGATTATTGCGGCAATGTGGTCTGTTTATTCTTTATTCATTGAACCGACATTATGTAACATTTTATTAGATTTTCAATTGTGCGAGCGCAATTGATTTTTATCTTATTCAATATATCGTTCTTTTTCATTCGGCACACAGACATTTGCTAAGCAAATGTTGACCGAAAATGTCGACATCGTCTTTGCAAATAAGATTGTGAAAGGCAAAAAAAAAAAAAATAGGAATGAAATGAATATAACAACAATAACAAATGAAACGAGAGTCAAGAACTAGACCAAATATACAATAATTACAGTTGGCAAAAGGGAAAGACCGAGTGACTGAGTGAAAACGATTGAAATGCAAGAGACTTGTGGGAGAAAAAGAAAGGGGGAGTGAGAGAGAGAGAGGGAGAGAGAGAGAGAGAGAGAGAGAGCAAGAGGCAAAGTGTGAGTTATAGAGATAGAGTGAGTGAAACACACAGAGTATGATAGATAGATAAAGTGTATAAAAAGTAGAAAAAGAAAAAGGGCTTTTTATTAAGTTTCAAAATTCAATTTTGGTCCACTTAAAACGCATAATATTTTGCGTCAGTTCACATAAATTCAATTTCCAAGCGGATTGATTGTGTATAGAGTAGTCGCTTGAATAGAAGGAAAAAAAAGAAAAAAATAAATAATGCGTTGCTTATTACTATTATAAGACGAGCTTGGTATACATCTTGGGAATCCGGTCGATTCTTGCTTTTAAATTAGCCTTAATTGATAGAAGCATTTAAGACACTTTTCGTATTCTCTTTGCACCAAAGATGCATGCTAATGAATTTCATCAAACAAACATACAAACGACGTGGTGGCAAAGAGTTCTAGTTTTATCATCAAGCTACGAAATGATTTATAATTGAAAATATGGAGCTCAAGTCGTTTCTGTGTTGTTTTTGTTTTTTGTTTTTTTTTTTTCTTTTTTTCCTTAAAAAAACTTGTGAATTGCAAAAGTAGCAACAGCCACAGTGGCAATAGTAGTTAAGCAAATGGCATGGAACTGAAGAAAGCTGAGCAACAGCACAATCAGGTATCCATCAGTATTCAGTTGTCGTTTGATGAATAAATCAGAGCTAGTGATGGCATTATACGTAAAGTTTGTTTGTTTCTTTGAATACATTGGATTTCGTTCACTTTCAAAATAATAGTGAAAAAAAAAAAATTAAGCATATCATTTATCGATGCAAAATGTGAGTGGCGTTTGGAATGACACACACACACTGTGATGCCATGATCTCAATCGAAACACTCAAAGTATTGGTATGAATTCGTTGATTAATCACCTCTGATTGAAATGAGTAAAGAGAAAAATAAAATGAAATGAAAAACAAGCATCACACAAAAATCTTAATTAGATGCTGGTACTTTCTCCGTTTTCTTTGTTATCGAGCTCATCCGAGAGGGCAAAGAGCTGTCACAACTGTAAAACGAAGAAAAAAAAAAAACACACACAAATATATAGCACTTTGTTTTTTTTTTTTTCACTCTCACTTCTTTTCTTTCTCAATTAATGATGGATTTGTGTCTACGCTCAAAGACGCGAAACCAAAATGAAACAAATATATAAATAATGTCCATCAATCACAAACAAAAGCTTGCTTAAAAATTGAAATGCAGTGCAAAACGAACGAACAAACGCACACATACACCATTTTCAGTTGGTGATTTCGCCAAATGGTTCGGTTATTTCCATATTTCGTTGGAAGTAATTCATTTGAATAGTAAACACCCAACTTAATGGCCAATCAAAACGGTGGCGCGCACTAAATTTTTTTTTTTTTCTTTTATTCTCTTTCCACTTTTTTTGTGTGTGTGTGTGTGTTTTTTTATCGTTCGCGCCAAGGGCAAAGGACAAAGTGACACGATATCGTGAAGCAAATCGAATGGTTCTATTGCTTTTTTCTTCGTTCAGCCAAAAATGGACGGATTGAGAGCAAAAAAAAAAAGAAAATGAAAGCCATAAAATACGAATATTATCCGAAATTTATCGATGTCGACATTTTTTGCATGCATTCATTAGGATCCAAGTGATCCATATGCACAAACACATCAAGAAATGTGATTTATTCATTGACCTCAAAATGAAACAACAACAACAACAACAGCACAAATCAAATATATATGAAAAAATGAAATAAAAAAATGAAAAAACAAACAGCGGTGTATGCTCGTGCAATTCTCACTTATGTTCCAACTAAAAACGACAAGAATGATATTCAACGCGCAAATAAGGTCAAGAAAAATAAGTGCCTATCATTTTTTTTTTTTATTTGTGTGACTCTATGTGTGTGTGTGTGTGTGACAAGTGAGTGTGTTCATTCCTTACCTTCGTCACGCTGTTCGTGCCGTTGTTGTGGCTGATAGTTGCTTTAGTTTATTTTATTCATTTATTTATTCTTTTTCTTCTTTGTAATTCCAATGCTACTGTTATAATGTGCGCGCGAAATATTTTGCACCAACAACCACAAACTAACGAAACTGATGACAGTCTTTGTGTCTGGCATACCGAACAAGAGAGAAGAGAGAGAGAGAGAGAGAGAGGGAGAGAGAGAGAGAGATATTCGTTCACGACCATATGCACACGCATTTAGCACATAACACCATGACGCACATTTGCACGTGATTGAAAATGAGAATAAAATGCAAAATAGAAACCATCCCGTATGCTTGGCTGAATCGATAAAATGTGCCGAGTCGGCCAAATCGATTGTTTGTGTGTCTCTGTCTCTGTCTGTACATACAAGTATGTATGTGTATGTGTGTGTGTGTGTGTGCATGGTAATCTCTTCATGAATATCAGCCTAAATGAATGCATGAGATTTCGGGTGGAAATGCTCCACCTTGTTTCTCATCGTTTTTACTTTTTTTTCGGAATATTCTTTTGTTTAATGTTTTGCCATTTTTTTTTTCATTCTTCTCTATCTCTCTCTCCTTCTCTTTCTTTTTCTGTTGCTTTTCTTTTTTATTATTGTTGTTGCTTGTTGATTTTTCTAACAATTTGAATGATCATAGACGTATAAATCTCTATACTTTGTTACGCGCACTGAATTGAAACAACAATAACATCATCATAACAACAGAGATTTTCTATATTGAACATTGTGCTTGCGTAAATAATCAGTGCTAATGATTGCGTGGTTTGTACGCATAAAAAAAAATCGTAAAGCAAAAGAAAAAGAAAAAAAAAAATACAAAATATCCAACGAATATTGAGAACAAATAGCGTCAAATGTTAGTTGTGTTCAACTTAGATAGAGAATGAAATGTTTATTTGTGTGATATGGTTGTGTATGCCACCAAAGTCAATTTATTCGTAATGCATACTCACATCATCAAATTGGTGGTTTAGGAAATTTGACTTGTGGCAATATGATGATCAAAATCACAAATTGTCATGTGCTATTTGCATTTTACCCTGTATTCATGCATCTCGGCATCATTCCAGATTTCAATAAAATGGGTTTGTATAACAATGCACCAATCATTTCGTTCTTGCATTCCGTGCAAACAAACACTATTCAATTCAAATGGACAATTCCGAGACTATTTGATTATCAATTGCATCCATTGATTTGCAGCACGCAACAGCATGAATTGTTTAGTGACAACAAGCAATAATCTATTTGTTTACATTTTAATGCATTTTCTCTTTCTCTCTCTCTCTTTCTCTCTCTCACTCTCTCTCTCTCTTTCTCTCTCTCTCTTCCTCTCTCTCACTCTCTCTCCCTCTCTTTCTCTCTCTCTCTTCCTCTCTCTCTCGACTTTCATCGAATTTGCTACTTTTGGCCCCAATTTCATTGTATAAAACCATAAAACTAACCATATGCTCATACATTGAAAATCTCGTGATTAGAAAACTTAATTATCCAAAGTACGTGGCCACGTTCTTGGCGCATGTTTTTTTGAAATGGTGATACCAAAACCATTATTATTAATTAGATCGTTGCGAGTTTGTTATTTTACTATATACTTTCTGTCTTATAGCTGTAAAAAATGGCACACGACCACGTATACAGATTGACATTATGAAATCAGTATATCTGTGAAAAGGACACAATTAACTTCACTTACTCACTCACTCTCTGACTCATTTTTTCTATGTGTGTGTATCTCCCTCACTTTCCAGTTCTTCATCACTCACACATTCCCTCTCTTTCACACTCTCTCGCTATCTCTTTCTCACTCTGCCGCCGCTTTCTCTCTCTCTCTCTCTCTCTCTCTCTTTTTCTCTCTCTCTTTGTCTTTCACCCTCATTCATTCGCTACCACATTCAATTCATCCATTCATTTCTCTATCATATTTATATTTTTATATTTTTATATTTGCAATTTTTCCGAATGGAAAATTACGATGACGCGATGTGATATTTTTCGTGCTGCGTATATTTTGTTGATATGAGTCAATCACATTTTTTTTTTTTGTTTTTTTTTTTGTTTTTATGTGAGATCATTCAATTTGGTTGAGCTTGAATTTCAAATAAACCGGATGTTTTTGTGCTATTCGAATTGTGTGATGCTTATGAAAATGACCAAAATATACATTCTGAATATACTCAATCAACAATATCGCTGGCTGAAAGTTAAGCTAATGATGTTGTTAATTATGTGCTAGAACGTGAAATATATACACAAACATTCATTGGCGAATGAAAAACAAAGAAGAAAAAAAAAAAAATAACAACAACGTGTGTTTACATTTGAATTATCAACATAGCATTTTATTTATGCACTTTACGATATCGGTCGCTTGTGAATTGGTTGGGAATTTGCGTCATTAAATGCAATTTTGCACTCCTTCAGCGATAAAGAGAGAGCAAGAGTTGTCGTTGATGTTATTTTGTTTTCTTTACTTTTTTTTGCATTCGCTTCATCTTTTTTTTTTTTTTTTTTTTTTTAAATTGCACGGACACACCTCTCGTTGCACATTTGCGCATTTGTAGGTTATCGAATTGAATTTTTAGAATTGCATCGAAAATGCTGCATTGAAATCCAGACAGTTTGGGTGAAAATACATACACAAATGAAAAATCTGGGTTAGTGAAAATGTAGAATTGGATTTTCACATGCAAACCAAACATTAGAAATGCATTGATAATGGAGCTGTGTAGTTGTATTAAAAGTACATTTCATTCAAATTGATGACTGAATTTTCAGTCATTTGATACATTAAAGTTACCTTCAAACGTTATCAATGATCTACACCGCAATGACAAACATTTGGCGCAAAAAAAAAAAAAAAAAAAAAAAAAACAACAAAAAACAAAATTATTTGATAGTCCGCCCGTGTTTACCATCATTCGTAACATTATTAATGGAAAAATAAACATAAATTCCATTAAGGGTAATTCAAATTGCAATAAATGAAAATCAATCAACGCACCATTTCAAATGCTTATTGCAAATTTTCGTAAATAGTCAGGAAAATCGATGATGAAACGATGATGAAAAAGGAAAAAAAAAAAACAACTATGAATAAATACACTATCGTCTCTGCTTTGTGAGTTTAAGTGTATAATGTTGGCAATTTCATTAGCAAATGATCAAATTCGAATATGGCAAACATCATGTGAATCATGTGAAAATGACCAATGAATTTATTACACAATATGTAATAAATGAAATGGCAAACAAAAGATCCAAAATTGAATACACTGCGAAAAAAAAGAAATCATCATAATTTTAACGATAATTACCATTTGTTTCCTTCATTCACACTCATACAAATAGTATTGCTGAATGAGCAATTTAATTAAAGCAAATCTAATTCGGTAAATTTGATGAGGCCGGCCAATTTCGTTGCCTCTTCATCTCTCACTCTCTCTTTCTCTCTCTCTCTCCCTCTCTCTCTCTCTTCAAAGTCTGCTCTGCTCTCGGCTGATGTCAATTTAGTCCAATTTACAGTACTATCGTATTGGTTAATTGTTTTTTTTTTCTCTCTTCATTTTATTTATATACATACATCAACTCGGTATGTAATGAAATATTGAAGTAAAAATAAAACAAAAAAAAAACCAACACACACACACACACAAATGGTTAATGAATTAGTCGAATAGTGCATAGAACCTTGATAAAAATCGGTGTTATGTTGAAGCCCTTGACCGTATTTTATACCGAAAATATTACAATAAACGTATTTGATATATATATATATATGTCTCATACAAAAAAGTCCATTTCTTCCAAAAAATAATTGCATCGAAAATGTAAAAATCACCAACGTCAGACAATACCGTGTTCCGGCCCGTCGGGTAATTCGATTCTAATGTATAATCGAAAGAGGATTGAGAAAAAAAAAAAACGAAAACAAAAGAAAAAAGAATAAACAACATTTTCAGTGACTAACAACCAAATTAATTCTAATTAATTACTTGGTTGGATTGACGTGAATGAAAAATGGCCCAGCCATGAAAATGATGTATATTTGTATTCACCGTATTTCACATTTGAAACTTTAACATGATTGTGTGTTTGGAAAAAATTTTGACTGGCTGTTATGGCGGCAAAAATTTGTTGATCTGGCAAGTCATTGGATTAAAGATTGAAAGTGATTTTATGATTAATCGAAATTTCGATGCAGTCGATTGATTTCATCATCATCATCATCATCATCATCATGTTAAAGACTTAGCTCTTTGAGATGGAATGACATCAGCTTAAAACATGATTTCCTTGTACAATTGCAATTGTGTGGAAAATCGGCGTGTCGCATTTACATTTATATATATATTTTTTTCCATCATCTTCTTCCTTTTCTTCTCATTTATTTAAATTTAATCAAAAATGTGCTTCGTTTTCATTTTCTTCCAACTCATGCATCTGCCTGAGAACTGACCCTGACATCAAATAGTCATGTTCCAAGTAGACGGTTGAGAACAAAAAAAAAAAAAAAAAAAAAAAAAACCCAAGAATAAAAAGAAATAACATTAAATAAGAGCGCATAAATGAATACAAAGCAGTAGGAAGACACGGAGAAATCGCTTTGGGACTATGAAAAACAAGTGGTTGGCGGCATACGCACGGCATGACATTCATTCGAAACCATTTTCATTTTATATGTCGCTCGTTCTCTCTTTGTGTGTGTGTGTGTGTGGCATGACATTCTATTTACTATTATCAGTTGGATAACAAGAACGAAACAAAAAAAAAAAAAAAAAAAAACCGTAACCAAGATATAAATGCTGGCGCATAGATATTATGAGGGTGAGACACACGAATAAAAGAAGGAATAACATCGTCGTGTTTTTTCCTGGTATGCGATGTTACTACGGATGGCAGAAATATTGTCACAAAGACAATGACAAAGACAACTATTTGCTTTTCCTATTTTCGTTCCTTTGTGAGCTTATCTTCACGGTAGACTGTAGTTTGGGCTTCTTGCATAAGCACTATTTAGCTCGCGGAACCGTTTTTTTTTTATCTATCTCTTTCTCATTCATTCTATTTCGCAACGCTATTCATTCTCTCTCTCTCTCTCTCGCTTTCTCTCTCTCGCTTTCTCTCTCTCTCTATCCTCATCTTTCTCTCACTCACTCCCTCTGTCTTTTTCTCCCCCTCTGCCTCTGTCTCTTCTTTTCTCTGTCCGTTTTTCTCTTTTTCTTTCTCTTCCTCTGTCTTGGAGCCTCTTCATTTTCCCGATACTACCTCGCACTTTTTTTGCATTACTTCGTGACCATTTGTTCCATGCGTAACAACCGAAGGTGATATAAATTGTTCAAGCATAATTCGAATTGTGCAGGCATACGTTGAATTATTCGGACATATGGTTTAGTTATTGCAAACACTCAAAAAAATCGCTTGAAAAATTAGACGTCAAACGAGGAATTTTTGTGTTTTTTTTTATAGAAAAAAAAAAAAATTGATTGCAACACATTTACAAAAAATTGCATACATTTTGATACAATGAATCAAATCCAAAATGAAAAAAAAAAGAAGAAAATATGACTCAGACTCATTGGCTGCCTACTGTGACGACTGTAATTTAATTTGATTGTACATTATTGTTTCATGCAAAGTTTTAAACATTTTCTACTTCACTTTGGATGAAAAAAAAAAGAAAAAAAAAAAGAAAAATAAGAAATAAAGAGTAAGAGAAGGCGATAGAGCGACCAAGAGAAAATGTGAGATGACTCTATCAGCGCCTTTATTACATCTACAGGACTACTTAAAACGATATAGTCAATTACCTAACTTTAATCCCCGCCTGCAAAAACCATTCATTATCTTCGCATACTAATCAAATAGATAGCTTTTATATTCACTAAATGTGTTTTCATTCTTGGTTTTCTTCTTTTTCTTCTCTATTTTTTTTTTTTTAATTTTCTTTGCACACTCGCCTACCGCGAACATTAATTCTCTATCTCTTATTCTCTTTCATTGTTTCTTTCCCCACACAATCTTCATTCCTTTCAAATATTACCGATATCGTACACACACTGCATTTCTGTTATGCTCACTTCCTCAATTGTGTGTGTTGTGCAATGCGTTTTGCGTGTTGTTTAATTTTTCAACGTAGTTTTCTGTGTATTTTATTTTTTCTTCTTTTTTGTTGGTGTTTTTTTTTTTCGTGAATTATGACTTTGAGAAATGTTGATTCTCTCTTTATGAGCATTGCTTTACAATGGATAACGAATTTAGAAGCAACAACCATCTGCACAACACAAAATTGTATTCATGTTGATTACGCAATTCGAAATGAAATTAGTTCCAGATATATTTGATAGACACACACACACACACACACAGTTGCCCTGCAGAATTGTGCCAATTAAGAAGTAGCAAACAAAAGCAATAGACACATTAATTAAATGCACAGGCAGAAAAAGAAATGCAATTGACGATAAATCTCAAAAAAGAGAAAAAAAAAACAAACAGCGAACAAAATTTATATCATGAACCGATGAAAAATATGAAAATGCAAATTTCATACACCCGCCAAATAACGCAATATGCTCACTTATATACAAATTGCTTCCGAGTGCATCTGGTTGTGGATCGATTGCATAAAAAATGGTTTTGTTCGGATTGAGCAATACAGAGTTTGCGAGAAAAATAGAGAGAGCGAGAGAGAGAGAGAGAGAGAGAGAGAGAGAGAGAGAGAGAGAGAGAGATGGAGAAAGAGATGAAGAAAGAGTACCGTATTTTATTACATCGATTTTCACTCTTTGTTTTTACTCGATTTGATATTTGCGTCTTAATTTATTGTCTAGGCGCACAAAATTGAACACACAAAATGCTCAACAAGTTTGTTCGATAGCAATTGCTATTTGTTGACGCAATTTCATGCACAATTCTGGTCATATTTCTTAATTAAACTTATAAAATGTATTTGATGCTGAGACAGAGTTGGTTGGTTGTTCGTTAATCATAAATTAGACCAAAACTGATGACAACACACATTTTGCAACTCTTTTAAGAAATCACAAATTTTATTGAAGCAGAAAACATAAATGAAAAAAAAAAAACAGCACAAACGGAATTTTACATTCCATAATTTACATATTCAATGAAATGACCCAACCAACAACATTAACAAACAAATCTTCAAATTGACGAGACAAAGAGAGGAAGAAGGAGAGAAAGAGAGAGAGAGATAAAGAAAAAAATGGTCCCTTGCGATTTTAATAAGCACTTAAAAATGTAACTGGTAAAAATATTTATAAAAAGATATGAAATCAAATCAAGTTAACATTTTTGGCAGATGAAAAGGAAAAATACACGTTATTTGATATGATTCTCAAAATTAAAAGAAAAAAAAAATCTAATATGCGCACTCAAGCGAGCAACGGCATACAGTCTAATGGTTGATAAAAATTTTATGACGATTAGATAAACAATTCTCTTGAAATCGTACTGTGTGAGAGTACTTACAATTGAAATGCAACGGAATAATTTGTTGTTTTGAATTTGTTTCTTCTTTTTCTTCTTCTTCTTCTTCTTGATGTTTTTTTTCCAATTTTGCTTAGAAATTCTTAAACCAATTTAAATATCAAATAATATCAAATGCATACAAGATTGAGCTTGAGCTTGATAAAGTATATTGAAAAAACACGTGATATTCGGTTACATTTTTTTCTATGTTTGCGTCATGAAGTTCAAGAGCAATTGAACGACGCGTGTTGGTATGATAAAAAGGAATACAATCAAAGAGAGCAAAAATAGAGCAAGCGATTGATAGAGATTGACAGAACGAGAGGAAGAGAGTGACATGGAATGGAAGTGAGAAAGAGACTACCAAACAGTGGAAGCGTAAAGAAAGAGAAATAGAGAGATGGGCAATGGATGAAAAAAAAAAGACTGAATCGAAGCAAAAGTTGCGACAAACAATTCCGTTTCTTTCCTTTTACTCTTTCTATTGATTGTATGTGTTGAATGATGTTGTTTGTGTTCAATGAAATGGCGCCAAATAACTTTAGAGCTAGCTAGGAGAGGGAGAGAGAGAGAGAGAGAGATCACTTCAATTATTAAATAGAGATTCTCTCTTATATCAAATGTAAAGGCAATAAAATTGTATTTGTTGCCTCCGGCCAACGCTAATATTTATGCTGTTCACTTAAATGTTGATATAATATACAACATATTGTCCATTTTGTTTATGCGCGTGTGGTGTGTGGTGTGTGTGTGTGTGTATGCCAAATTACTAGAGCCATTTGTCGAATGCGGAAATCTTCAATCGATCGTTTCATTTTTGAATTGTGCTGAGCTTTTTAATATTATTTTACTGGCATTCGTCAATTATATGAAGAATAATGCGATTCGAATAAAAGATAATTTGCACTTGACCAATGCCAATAATTTTTTTGGTGCGATTCATCAAACAAAGAAACTAACCAGACCAATGTTGTGATATAGAAAAACAAAATTAAGAAAACAATAACAACAAATCGCCACAAAAAACAATTTTCAACAACTCAAGCAAAATAGCAACGACTAATATGGAATTCCTTGTCTTTTTTCTTTTTTTAGTCGAAACACAATCGTTGAAAATAACAAATTTGTATCAATCGCGTTGCGTCAATCGTTTCAAACATAAATGTGAATTTTTCACGCATGCCAACGAAATCGATTAATTGTTGTTGTTTTCAGTATCATTAATAAATAATATTAACTGCGTTCTTGTTTCCATATGCCGACCATTTTGCGTTCATTTCATTACAAACACCTATTTGGCCTGCTCAACAAAAACCACGCGGAAAATTTATGAATCAGCACCATTTTCATCCTCTCTCTCTCTCGCTCGCTCTCTCTATCTCTCTCTTGCTCTTTCTCTCTCTCTCTCTCTCTCTCTCTCTCTCTCTCTCTCTCTCTCTCTCTCTCTCTCTCTCTCTCTCTCTTTCTCTCTCTCGCTCGCTCTCACTCCGAGAGATAGAGTGCAAAAGTCCAAAAGAGAGAGAGAGAGAGAGAGAGAGAGAGAGAGAGAGAGAGAGAGAGAGAGAGAGAGAGAGAGAGAGAGAGAGAAAGAGAAAGAGAAAGAGAAAGAGAAAGAGAAAGAGAAAGAGAAAGAAAGAGAAAGAGAAAGAAAGAGAGAGAGGGAGAGAGAGAGGATAATAGGATCGTGTGAGTAAGAGAATGAGAATAAAGCCCAATCGAAATGGTGCATGAATCATAATTTTTCAATCATACTTTGAATGAGAAAAAAGCATTTGAATGTTTTAACGTGGCGTTGATTTTATTGCTAACAGCAAATTGAACACAGCATTTGCGCAAATTATGACAAGATATTTCAATCTGCAGATTGAAAATGGGCACATGTGTGCTTAATATGTACAGTTGAAAAATTAATTCCTTTTGTTTTTGTTTTTGTTTTGTTGCTGTTTTTTTTTTTTTTTTTTTATTTTGCTTTTCCTTTTCATTATCGATGTAAACAAACATTTATTATGATTAAATTGATGAATATAATGGATACGGTGGCCAATCGATAGATTAAATCAAATAATTTATGATGTGATTTAGTTTCGAGCTCCTTGTGACCACTTGAATATGTGTGCGGCATTATATATTTTCTTGATATATATGTCTATTTTCATTTCAATTCCTTGTTGTGTATATGAAAAGTGTTTCGCATTTGGTGCAAAATATTTGTTATGAATTCGAAACACATGCTGTTTGTGATAGCATTGAATCTGAGGGAAATCGATGAAATCGTTTTCATGAATCATGAGAACAATCAAAAAAAAAAAAAGAAGAATTTTTTTCATAAAAATATTTCGTTTTATACTCCTTTTTTTGCTGAATAATTCTGCAGATAGTTTCAGCAAAATCATGATGCATATGAAAATATGAAATGTTCTTTTCATTTGTCCCTTTGCACAAAAAAAAAAAAAAAAAAAAATTTACAATCATATTGGTTTGAATGCTCAAAGGAATTTTCATAAAGCGTACGAATATGGCATACCAAATGATATTACATAATGACTGCGACGTGTTTGATTCGGTTCAGTTGAAAATCTCCAAAAAGCCATTAAGGTGAATGACAAAGTAATGGGTGTCGTGTATGTATTGGTAGGTCAAATACCGTTGCTCTAGCCGCCGTGTGTTAGCATTCTTATTCTTTTGTCATCGATTAATGTGTAGAGTTTTTATTTTGTGTTGAAAACATACCACGTGATAATGGGTGAACCAATTGAAACCTAAATGCTTCAACACACACAAATGTGAACATAAATGTGAATGTTATTATTATTATTATTTTTTTGATCGAACATCGAGCTTGACTTTCGAACGGGGGCAAAAACATGACACTTGTCGACCCGTTGACCAATGTTATTTGGTTCGTTTATTCGTTCATCAGTTTTGCTCTTTTTTTTTTTCTTTATTTTACCCACGCGTGTTTGATCGATATTTTATTATCGATTTAGACGGCATGAATGAATAACAAAACAAAATAAAATTTTGTTCTTTTTCTTTTTCATATCAATGTAATGCTCTATATAAATAGGATCATATCTCATGTATTTCGAAAATAATTTCCGTGAATAGTTCATTGTTATTATCAAAATTCGATAAGGAAGTGACACGCATATGACGACATACGCGCTTACGCACCCAGTGAGAGCGCGATAGATAGAGAGGGAGAAGGAGGGAGGAGAGAGAGAGAGAGAGAGAGAGAGAGAAAGTGAAAACTTTAAATACCCATTTATCTCACTTTTCAAAATTTATAAATTTCATGACATTTGATTCATGAATTTCGACAACAAATTATGGTTTTCTTGTTTATTTCCCATCGTTGACGTCGCTGTCGTAAAATCTTTCTTTTATTTATTTATTTATTTATTTGTTTTGCAAATCCAATGTCAAATATTCTTTATAAAATAGACACACTCTCTAATCTCAGTTGAAGCATACCGAATCGCCCAAATCAAAAAATAAAATAAATAAACAAAAATACAATAAATCACATACGCGGCTAGCCACATTTTTATTGAGTGCAAACATCAATCAATTTGCCACTGAGACGAATATTTTGACGGTTTTATTCACTATTTTGTTTATGTTTTTGATGGAAAATTTCATTCCAATGATCAAGTAAATGAATTTGAGAGAAAAAGAGAAAAGAGAAAAAAAGGAATTGAGAGGCATAGAAAACAATTCAAAAACACATAATTCGGCTAAAAATTTTGGTTGTTTCTTTCATCAATAGATAACACAATTTTATTAAATTATTTTCGAATGTGAATTGGTGGTTGCTCATTTGATCACATATCAAATATGCTTAAATGAAATTTGTGCTCAAATCAGCCGTTCATTCAATTTAATTAAATATAAGTTACGATAAAACCGGACCTTCACAATTCGTAAATGACGATGAGAATACACAAAAACAACAAAACATTATAAGGTAACAAATTGTTGCGTATCACATTTTGACGATAATGAGCCCATTAATTTCGGCAGAATGACATAAAACTCATAATCATTGCGGTGTATTAGAAAATCGTCGATTGAAATAGAAAAACAATGAAATTGAACGAAAGAGCAAAGTAGAGAGAGAGAACTAGAGAGAGAGAGAGAGAGAGAGAGAGAGAGAGAGAGAGAGAGTGAAAAAAAACTGTCCCGCATTGTTGAAATTAACGAGCGATTAAATACATTTATTTCTAGAAAACTATGCCGATTCAGCAAATTAAATCGACATCGATTCCGAAATGGTTTGCATTATCACAGATAGACAAAACAACAACAAAAACAATATACAAAACATGTATAAAAAAAAAAGAAAAAGAAAGGAATAATGTGTAATCATAAATGGCGAACGAGCAATGATTACAATAAGCATTTTCAATGCGGTGAAAATTATTGCGGTAAATTGAAATGAGCCGCTTTTATTCACAACGATAGATTTGTCACATCAAAATGAACGGCAAGTTATAATATAAATCGTTTGAAATTTTATTTCGCATTGACATTGAACGAATTACCAACCCACCGAACCGAATGACAGCGGTTTATTCTGCTTATGATTGCCAAAATAGGAGAAAATTTAATCATTAAATGTGACAGAATCAAATGAACAAACACAAAATCAATTTGGTGCGCGATGTTGAATTGTGCCAATTGCATTACAAATACGTACACACACACACACGCGAGCGCAAACAAAGCGCAAAAACTAGAAGTTGAATAGCGGTTACAATATCACATCCATACAATGTTACACATTTCATTACAATTTTTCAATTTTATTCTTCGTATCATTATACACATCCATTTTCAGTTATATTTAAATCGGAATGACGTTCAAAAATTGCCCACAAATTACAAATCTGAGCAAAATTATTGAGACAGTAAATCGGGGTTGACAACGAACGAATATAAAAAAAAAAAAAAAAGATAATTTTCATATTCGCAAAAACCAAGCATTTGTGGTCATATGTTATCGATTTGATGCAGTAGTTTACTCGGCCACCACAATCTGGTCTTTCTAATGATGACATGCAGTTTCTCAATGCAGAGAATGGGCGACAGAACTAAGGTGAGAGAGAGAGAGAGAAAGAGAGAGAGAGAGAGAGAGAGAGAGAGAGAGAATGAAAATCCATTTATGATCATTGAAATTGCTTATTGAGATTAGATTAGACAACAACACAAACATTCATCGAATGATTTTCTATTCTCAACTTATAACGTCATTGGGAAATACGAGAAGAAAAAAACAAACAAAATTCCAAGTGAAAAAAAACGTAAATAAATTGAATTGCAACAAAAGAAATTATGACCATATTTCTATATGAAACTTTCCGATTGCATCATTGCATCGTGCAGTCAATATTGTTTTTTTACACTCTTACTCTCCATATCGCTCCCATTCACTAATCTCTTACTCTCTCTCTTTCTCTGTTCTATCTTCTCCGCTCTCCTTTTTCCACTCTTGCTCTCACTGTCGCTCTCTATGTGTTTGCCTTTCAATCACTCACTCTCACTTGCATCTACATTTTAAGGAATTTCTCAGTAATTGCATTTGTCACTTTTGTGTAATTTTCAGTCCAGTAGAAAGTGTTTATGCGAAATGTAAACAAACACACCGAGACTGTCCTTTGTGTGACCGACATTTCCGTCTTCATTAATTGGAAAGGAAAAGAAAAAGAAAAAAAAAAAAACTATTGACACCGACTCCATGAACTATTTCATATGCCAAGCACTCAAGGTGCAATTCATTGAATCTAATGTTTGTGAATCGAAACAGAGGTAAAACACCTACACACACCGACAAATCCATTTTTATGCACTTTATATATTGTATGTTATCTGCACACGAAATGTATATTGCATTTGTTTGCTATTTCAATTTTGTTGTGTTTGTTCATTTTCTTTGTCTCGGTTACGTTTGTTGCTATGCGTTCACCTTGTGATGTACTCATTTCTCAACAGAATCATTTAACTCAACGCTATTCGTGCTAAATTGAGCCAAAAACATCCATTTAATCCGTTTGTTGATGTACGATGCGCGCGAGATTTTTTTTTTGTTTTTTATTTTTGTTTTTTTGTTTGTTTTTTTTTTTTGTTTTTTGTTTGATGATATTTCATAAAATTCATTTTTCACAAATTTAACTTGACATTGAAACGAAATGATCGGCATAAATGGCAATTTTCAACGCAGCAACACATTTTAACATCGCAAATTAAAATGATGCAAGCGATAAAAATTTACGGAACATCTGAATGATGCTAATGAGTGTCTAGATTGATGTGTATTTTTCGTTGTTATTTCTCTAATTTAGACTTTTATTTCTATGTGTCTTTTTCTCATACTTTCACTGTTTTTCTCTCTCCTTCTTTTTCTCGCTCTTTTTACTTACCTTTCTCTCTCTCTCTCGCTCATTTCCATTTTTTTCTCTTTTCATTTTTGCTCTATCTCCTCTATCGTTCTCTTTTGCAATCTCTGTCAGAGATATGCTGTCAAAAAACAAAAAGTCTGGAAATCGTCATTTTTCCACCCCAGATGCTACCGTTCAACACACGCCAGTAAACATTCGAAATTAACACTTAAATAAAATTGCTAAAAAAAAAAAAAAAAAAAAAATAGTAATTTCTGTCTTTCGGACGATTGACTAAATTTTTGTAGCTCAATTAACTGTGATACCGTTGAATGGAATTGCATCAATATTGCATACGGCATTAACAGTGATTTGTTGTTGTTATTGAAATTGCTGCTACTACTGTTGTTGCAGTACAATTAATTATTATAAGCACATTATTCTGAACACAGTTTGTTCATTAGCAAATTTGCGAGCAAAATAAGTGTTCACGACTACTTAAAAATCATTCCTTTTTAATTGCTTATAAAAAATTTTACTAACTTTTGTTTTTATAAACATATTTCGAAAAAGAATGAAGAAAAGAATATTTGCAATTCTTTCAATCGAAATTATGTCGATAAATGTACAATTTAAAGGTCATGGCATCGAATGAAAGTCTCAAGTGCATCACGCAATATCAAACTTTTTGTTCGTTCGTTTTTTTCCATTTTTTTTTTTTTTTTTTAAGCATTTTTATTATTATTATTACGAGTATATTATCGATATAACAGTCGGCAAATGTGATGAGAATATTGGTGACTGACAAAAGAGGCATTCAGTCGGTTTAAATTAATTAACCGCAACAACGAGAAAATAAAAAAGAAGAAGAAGCAACAATAACAACACAAATCCGTTAAAATAATCAAATAAAGTAGTAATTAAACGGATCAACTTGATGCCAATTCACCATTTCGATTGAGCTCGTTGCAGATGTAACAAATGTACACATTGCACATAAAATTGTCACGTAAAAGGTTATTTCGTTTTTCGTTTTTCGTTTTCAACTTAAAATCGTTGTTGTACAATTCAAATATTGAAAGCTTCGGTTGCACCATACATTGCATTATAGTGACCGAAGTGAATTGTTTGTTTTCATTGTGTGTGTGTGTGTATGTTTGGCTATGTTTTAGGACACGATAAATGTAATTTCATTTAGTTGACGTGCATCAGACTGAAGTGTGTCAGCCCATGGCTATGAACGTAATTGAGTTAAAAATTTAATCGAAGAGGCAGGCGAACGATCATAATAAATACAAGTTAAATTTCTTGCGAACATCATATGTGCATGTGTGCATGTGTGTGTGTGTGTGTGTGTGTGTGTGTGTATGTGGTTTTTTCGCTTCTTTTTCTTCTCTCAACAATATCCATGAGCTTGACATAGATTCCACTTTCAATTAGTTCTATTGAAAATTGACGACCAACAGCGAAAAATTTCATTCAATTGAACAACATCAAACCGAACTTAACCGATGAATAGCGATTTATTCGCAAAATGAAACAGCACAAAAAATTGTTTACATTTCTCTCTCTCTCTCTCTCTCTCTCTTTTCCCTCTTCCCCTTTCTCTCCCTTCTTTTTCTCTGATTCTACATCTATCTAATACTGTATCATTTGGTGCATATGCTTTTAAAGATTAAAACGATATCTTTGTCTCTATTTTCGTCTTTAACAATCTAAATATTTGGCAGGAAATAAAATATATTTGTTTGCCAAAACACGATCTATGTGTTTTAGAGAGGGGAAAAAATGTGGTTTTGGTTTATTTATTTAAATGAAAAAAAGAACTGACTAATTGACGAAAATAAAGTAATGAATGAGAGGTGTTTTATTCTAATTGAAATCATTAATTTTGTTTTTATATTCTATAAGCAATCTTATTTGCTCTTGAAATGCGTGCAAGCTGTTTTGTTCACTATTTGCTTATCGATCAATAAATATACATCCAATTTATTTCATTTGAAATTGACTGTATATAAAATAAATATTTCATTCTCACAATGAATTTTATTTATTCATTTGTGATACGTTATTTTTTTTTTTTAATTTGTGAGTGTGCTATAGAAATTATTATCATGTTTTTTCTAGTTGTCTGTCATTTTTTTCTTGCGTTCTTTCGTTTTTTATTGATCATCCTTTCTCAATCACTTTTTTTCACCTTTTTTCTTATTCTCTCTATCTCTCTATATCTGTCTTTCTATCGCTTTCTCTCTTTCGTTCGGTCTCTCTCGCTCTCTCTCTCTCTTTCGGTCTCTCTCGTTCTCTCTCTCTCTTTCGGTCTCTCTCGCTTTCTCTCGCTCTCTCTCTCTCTCCATCTCTCTCTCTCTTTCTCTCTCGCTGTTTCTCTCTCTCTCTCTCTCTCTCTCTTATCTTTCTCTCTATCTTTCTCTCTTTCTTATTCTCTTTCTTATTCTGTCTGCTCCGTAATGACAAATACACAGTCTTTTCTTCTGTATCAGTATCATTTGTAATTATATCACAACGAATAAAATATCTGTCATTTGTGTGCTACACAGTGGTTCTGTTTATTGCTTTATTTTTATCGATATATTTTGTGTTTTTTTTTTTTTTTTCGTTTTATTGAAAGAAAAGCCACCTACAATGCTGGTTCATCACTACTTCAAATATGCTATTGCTTGTTTTTTTGTTTATTTATTTATTTGAATTTTCCGCCATTTTTCTGGCGAATTTTCTCCGTCGAAATCGCTTATGTCATTTTTTGAATATAAATATACACGAGTTTTGGACGAATGGCCATAGGCATTTTCAAAGGTATTTATGAATTCATGGGGTTTTTTTTTTATTTGTTATTCCTTAGCTTGCGCGATAAGAACGACATATGATAAAATCCGTATGCAAATATTTAATTATTTCATATCGTTCTTTTTTTTTTCTTTATCATTTGTTGTTGTTTTCAACAACAAAACACAATGTCATACATTGATTGGCGCGCATGCGATTTGGTAACATAGAAATCACACTGAATACAACCATGAATTCAATTCATTGTCCGACCAGTTTGGCAAAATAATCAAACCAAAATGCTTTAGGATGTTATTTTTTTTATCGGTACATGTTAAATAAATAACTTATCGATAGCTTAAAATGAAAGGCAAACAGTATTCGCTTATTCGCCAAAGTGAAATTTTAAATGAACTGAGAACAAAAAATAAATAACTTTTAAAATGGCAACAATCAATTTTCACACATTATTTCCGCACATAAATTTGGGTAAAAATGTTCGCACCAATAAAAGAAAAAAGCTTCTTTTCGAACAGACGACGCAAAGTTTTTACGGCGAGACATATCTTATCTTAATTAATCAAACATAAAATATCAAATAATATTTTAACAAATAATAATATCACAAAGCAAATTTCCGTTTTAAAACCCAACGATTGCTGATTGTATTGATTGATTTTTTTTTTTTTTTTTTTTTTTCGTTTTTTTTTTTCTTCTGGAGAAAATCATAAATTTTTGCAATAAAATTCAACAATAAAATTTGATATGAATGAATGCAAAAAGAAATCTGTCTGAATGAATGAACAAAATAAATAGCCGAAATTTCAATGATTTCATCAAATTGGTAAATGGATTTTGGTAAAATGCAAATGTTGGAATTATATTGCTTTCAAATGGGCCAATTTAAATCAATTTTAACGACAAACATTGAGATCGATAAATTGATGATTAGACATGAATTCTAGAGAATACATAAAACAATAGATAATCAAATAAAATTTGAAAACACATTTTATGATGGGATAGGGATTCTTTAGTTTTGTGGATAATAATATTTATTACGCAAATAGCGTCGTTTTGAGATCAATATGAATGATTAAGTCATGTCAATGTATAAAGACACAAACAAAGAACAATTGAAACGTTCATCTCACTCAATCAATAATTTTGCGACAAAAATCCAAAATCAAAATTCCGATCACAATCGGAAATTCAAATGACAGCTAATCGAAAAGTTCAATATACGGAATAAATTTTTGATCGACGAATGCGATTCAAATTCATTGACTGTGCGAAACTTTGACGAATTTGTAATTGGTAATATGTTTTGCAACTTTATTTTAATTTGACATTCGATGTGCAAAACAAAACAAAACAAAACAAAACAAAACAAAATAAAAAAAAACCAAAATATTCGGTATGATTCGTTCGGGCATGAGTTGGATATAAAATTTTGCTTGTAAAATTAGATGTTGGAAAAGCCATAAAACGGGAAACTTGTTCACATTTTTACACTCATCGTGTCAAACTGTCAATTGCGATGGATGAAGATGAGAGGGAGAGACAGAAAGGGAGAGGGGGTAGAAGGAGAGAGATAGTAGGCGAGAGAGAGAGATAGAGACATAGGGAGCAAGAGATAGAGAGAGAGAGAGAGAGGCAAGATAGAGAAAGAAAGAGGTAGAGAAAAAGAGATAGCGGAAGAGTGTCGCAAATTCAAGCGAGCCAAAATTATGCATGGAAAACAATTGATGCTATATTGCTGTTACCGTTGCTGCTGTTGAATATTTCATTTTCTGCATATATGACTATTTGAGAGCAATTCGATGCATTTATTCAATGGCTCTACCCAAACGTATTTTATTGAATTTGATTAGATGCTGCTGTTGCCGTTTTTGTTCGATTACGAAATCATTGCATATGAATTTGATGCCTGTGTCCCTCATCAATTTCGCTTCATGTATGAATTGTGTGAATATGTGCTCAATTGATTTAATGATGCGCGATTTGAAAAACCGACACATCGAACCAACGGAAGTTGGTCGTTTGCTTTTCGGTAATGTATCGCCACCATTCATAACACGCATACCGTATCTCAGTTTACACTGTTGAATATATATATATATATATATTTATATATCGTATTGTCTTTTCCGCTTATTTTACATGCTAATTTGTTTACATTGGTTAAAATGACTCAAACGCAATCGTTGATCTTTGAATGCAATTTACGAATTGAATTTTGCATCGCTTTCGATTACAATCAAATTTAATTTCTTTTCATTTTCTCAAATTGGTTGTGAATTTGTATATCGTATCATAAAAGCGTAAAATTTTCAAACAGAACACGTTATAAGAAAATCAATTCTGAACGAGCCTCTTTTATAAGAGAGAAAGACAGAAAGAGAGAGAGAGAGAGAGAGAGAGAGAGAAGAGAGAGAGCGGGAGAGAGCGAGAAAGAAAGAAAGAAAGAAATAAATATTCTCTCAATGATGAAGAACGATTTGAATAAAAGAAAAATGCGACTTTCAAATTTCATCGTTTCATGCTTATGCGCTTACGATACATTCTGACCCATTTGTAATCTTATGCCACTGAGAGATCATTTGTGTGTAAAAATGTGTAGGGAAATTAAGGTGCGTTCCGAGAATGTGTATTTTTGTTTCTCATGTGAAACAATTGGTGAAACATGACGAGAAGCAAAAAAAAAAAGAAAAAAAAAAAAACACGCATAAATTATAAATATAAAAATAAAGCTAATGAAGTATTGTAATTTAATAATTATCTCATTTCTTACACTAAAACCGTTCTAACCGTTTTTAATAATTGAAATTTGGGTTTGGTGTCAAATGAGCGTGCGGTTGTTTTACTTTCATCGCTTGCAAACATCATTTACCAATAAAACAAGATTCATTTTGTAAACGAAACGATAAAACTTGTTTTAGAATTTTCAATTGCATTTGAGTGAACGTTGTCATTCAACATCATTCATGTTGCCTAGCACGTTGCTAGCTAAAACTATTTTTCGTTGCTATTCGAATAACAAACAGCAAACAAACAAAAAATACAATAAACAAATCTGGATCTTGGTTTTTGTTCTTCATCAACTACTCGAAATCTGTTTCCCTTTGAAACGTACTTTGAATTTACATTAAGTCACTAAAAAGAGGATCACTTTATAATGATACATTTTCTAATGAATGTTGGTGATTTGGTTCCTCTTTGTCATTTTTTTCATGATTTCTTAGCCGAAAACGGTAGACAAGAAAACAAGTTATCATTTGAATCGTATTTTGTTGGCTGAAAAGCCATCAGCATCGAAGCGAATAGTGAAAAGCTTCTTAATTTCTCTCTCTCTCTCTCTCTGTCTCTGTCTCTCTCTCTCTCTTTCTCTCGTTTTCTTGAGTTTTTCTCTTGTTATTTTACCTCTCATTCGGCCGGGCTAGCAACTGCTTAATTTTAAGCCGTTCTTTCATGCTCTTGTGTCATACATATTGAGCATAATTTACATAGTCATCATCAATTGCTTTGTGTTATTGCGTTCTTAGTTTACCAAATTTAACCGCATCCCGTTAAATGTACGGCGTGTAAAAAATTGATGAGTTTTTATCGAAAAATTTCATTGGCATGGTGTTTGTTGTGTTTCCATCGATTCATTTCAGGGAGAAAAAAAAAAAAAAAATGTGTTATGTTAATAGAATGATATTCCGAAATGACTCAAGACTTGAGTTTCTCTTAATAGATCTCACAGACTGACAAAACAGCAATAATACCGTATTAAGAATGAGAAACAAAAAATTAAAATAAAATGAACACGAATGAACAAAAACCAATTGCAAATTTTTAATCGATTAACTCAATAGAATGATCGCTAAAATTTACATGAAAACGAATTTATTTACGCTGAAGCATCCAATAAATAAATCTTAATGCTTTTTTTTTTTCTTTTCACAAATACACAATATCATATTGAATTCACGATAATTCGTCATCGAACAACATCCATTTGACATTTTTGTACGCGCGCTCGTTTATACACACATACAAACAATTAACTTTACAATACAGATGATGTCAATTTGTTTGCATCTAATTTTAACAAATGACTCGTTTAATCTTTACAATGGATTAAGCACATTATTCACAATTTATTTCATTGACCTTTAAACTTTATCTTTGGATGAAAAACAATGCGCACTACACACAAATCGTTTTGTACAAATGTTCATCGACATCTTTTTCATCATTTTTATCATCATCATCAACATCATCATCATCATTACGAACGTATTCAATAGTTCTTGATTATTGTGAAATGGAATAGAAATGTTTTGGTTTAAATTTCCATTGAAGAAAAAAAAAAAAATCAATTTCAATATTTTGCAATTTCTCATTTACAAACGAAAAAATTTCGAAAAAAAAATAAAAAAAACTAATCATATTTTCATTTTTTTTCTTTTTCTCTTCTCTTTTTAGGTAAGTGTCTCTTTTGAGCGACCCATTTTATATGGATAGAAAAATATGGATTTACTATTAATAGTGATTTGGTAATGTGTTTCGTATTTTACGCTAATTTATTGCCACCAAATTTATTAGACTACAAATAAATGGATTTTTATTGAAATTTTTCGTTTATTTTTCGATAAATAATTGTCAATTTTGAACAAAGGCCATTTTCTATGAAACAAAAAAGAATACGAAGAAGGACAAAAAAAAAAAAAAGTGAACACAAGTTGTGATTGCCTGAATGAATGAAAGAAAATGAAGTGAATGTGATCGATATTCTTTGCAAAACAAATTTAAATCATTATGTTCATACATGGAGTTAACAAATATGTTAAACAATTGATAATCTTTCTTATTAGATAAATATAAAATATCGGCGAAAAAAGATAGAATATTTTAAGCTGACTAAATGCGTCACTAAGGTAATCTAAGCTAGCAAATTACGCGTAATTAAACGAAATCATGCATGACTCATGATAGTCAATTTAAGGCACAGCGTAGTTTGTATTAAGTGACATTCAATTAGTTATTTTATTTGGCTGTTTTCAACATACACAGCATACAGTCAAATGAAATGCTATGGCAACAAAAATTGCTTAAATGAAATACTAATGAAATGAAATACTGTTCGGGAATATATGTGTGAATGCATATCGATGATGAGAACGAGACAAATGAGAAAAAAAAAAACAACCATATGAAAGAAATGAAAAAAGAGAAGAGAAAAGAAAAGGAAAAAAAAAAAAATTAAAATCACCTTGAACTAGACAAAGTGTGGGATGATATAAAATCCAAATTGCAATTTCAAATTATATTTATAGCATATGTTTGATAGTAATCATCATCATCATCATCATCATCACATGTAGATGGTTCATTCGGGTATTTTAGCAACCACACGATGAGCCAATGAACTTGCTACAAACAAAAGAATTTCGGTATTTGTTTTCAATTAATATTCTTGAACATGCTGAACAATTGAAATGAAATTACGTTCTTCATTCATTTTGCATTCATGCTGATTTCACTGTTTGACCATGATGGTGCCTATTCAAAAGGATTTTTCTTTTCAATGGATACCAACAGTTGAGATGCCATCTCTACCGGAATGGTGGTTTTCGTTCATTTTTTTTTTTTCTTTTTTTTTTTTGGTTCACATTTTCCATAAAATGATGGAAGAACCATTTGAATTGTGATTTTCATTGTTGCATAGAAAATTGTTCATCATGAACAATAAGCAATTATTGCTATTTAAACGAGTTTTTATCCCCAATTATACTTGTCAATGAATGTGAAAATACACATCACAATTAGATTATCTGTCTGGTTTGATTTGAGATAGAGAAAAACTCAGTGGAAAATCAAATGTATGATGATTGTGTGTACGATTTGTATAGATAGATATTGTTCAAGTTTTTTTCTTTTTCTTCATTATTGTTTCATATTGTTTGGGTGTGGTGTGTTATCAAGAGCAATTTTAGTTCACAATTTTGAATGAATTTCCCAATGGAAGAGAAAAAAAAAAACAAACACACTGTGATAAATGAGATGGATTTTCAGTTGTGATTGATGACTGACCATTTTTAGTTATCTATTTACTTGAGAAAAAAAAAAAAAAAAAAAAAATTCTCTTTTTTTGGTCAAAAATCAAAATTTAGTCATGTGGAAAATTTTCTCGGTCGCGAAATTCACTGCATTCACTAAATGGAATGCTCGATATGAAGCTATGGATTTAGAAATAAAAGAAAATACATCGTAAAACATTACGAAGAATATTGGAAAAAAAGAAAACGGACGTGTACTTGACAGTACGTGCTCGGAAAGTATTTATAAGTATATATTATATCACATTAAAGCAAATATACTTCAGAGTCATGTGAAAATGGAGTAATCTGAAATTGGAAGAATATGAAAAAAAAAAAAACAAACGAGTTGATTATCGAACGATTTCATGTTATACATGAAACCGATTTTCCGTGCAAACGGATTTCTTTCTATATCTCTCTTTCTCTCTCTCTCTCTCAGTCTCTCTCTCTCTCTCTCTCTCTCTCTCTCTCTCCCCCTCTCTCTCCCCCTCTCGCTCTCTCGCTTTTCTCCTCTCTCTCTATCTCCCCTACTCTCTTTCTCTCGCTTTTCTCTTTCTCTCGCTTTTCTCTCTATCTCTATCTCTTAGCATCGATCTTTCTCAATCTATTTTTTTCATCTCTCATTCTATCTTCATTTATCAATTCGCAAATATACACACACTGTGTCTGTAAGCTATTTATCATTTGTCGTTCGAGTTAAACACAATGCCATTGCAATCGAAACAAAATCCAAACTAACTGAATCGTAATTACAGTTAATGAACTGTTAGAATGATTGTGCGCAACACTGGTCGCGGAATCGTGATAATGATGCAAAAAACAAAAATAAAAATAACAAAATATCTAGAAAACCGGTATTACCTTAAGTGGTATAAATCAACACAATGAATCAATGTACAAAATTGTGTTTTGTTGATTCTAATCGCACAAAATGGGAATTGAGAAAAAGATTGATTTCGATAGCGGTGATTTCACTTTCTGTTTCAAAAACTGGTTTATGAATCGACAGGAGCCAGTTTGTCCCTCATACAATATATGTAATTGTATATAGTTATAGGAGATTGTTTTATTTTTTCTTCTGTTTGTTTCTTTGTTCTGATTATATGCAAAAGATCACATAGTATTTGCCCTTCACTAAACACGCGTGCACGCAACCAGAAACATCATCCAATTCGAAATGGAAAATATAAAAAAAAAAAACAAAAAAAAAAAAACGGTCGTTAAATATATGATCCAGTTTGTCCGATTAGTGTCAATATAAGAACTGAGTCCTTTTTTGTCAAATCATCAACATTCACCTGATGAATCAATGGCCAATCATTCGATTGAATACAATGCAGAGAAGTGTGTGTGTGTGTGTGAGAGAGAGAGAGAGAGAGAGAGAGAGAGAGGGAGTGTGTGTGTGTGTAAAACGTAGAAGAAAAGACAAACGCACAAGAAGAAAGAGAAAAAACTCAAAACGGTGATCAAAACGTTTCATATATTTTTGTCTCTATTTCTCTCTATCTATCTCACTCTCTTTATTATTTGTTTTAATTCAAATTCAAAACGGGATTTAATGTGACAACAATTCGTTAATAACATTTATATTTAAATTTAAATCGTGAATCATCTGTATATTGGAAATTCAACACAAAATGTTGAAATGATTGTATCATTGAGTGGGTCATAACATGCCACACTACATGTCACACGACACAAACATTTTATTTACTTAATAATTCATTTCACGTACACTTCTTTCGGTTATAAATGCACACATTTGTATTGACAATTTGATGTGGCTCTTTTGTCCAGTGCCGCATTTGCGCCGATTACTCACGCGTCAAATCTTTTTATTACAATAAATGATAAAAATGATGAAAAAGAAAAAGAAAAAAATGAACAAAAAAACAAACCGTAGATTAATACGGCTTAGCTCGTGAATTTTCATATCTTTTGCACAGCTATACCGGTTTCTATTCAAATGAAATCACGACAAAATCTTGTCACATTTATGTTTCTATGTGCGTGAGATTAACGATTAATGTTCATTCGTTCCTTGGCTGTTTGTTGTTTATTTATTTTTGTTTTTTTTTTTCTCTTTTTCGTCTTACTTTGTCGCAAATTATCAGTATACGTAACAAGATATGAATATCGCTGTAAATTCAATTAAAAATTCATATCTTTAGACCATTTTCAACGGTTTTACAGTCCATGTCAATGTGATTTAACAATAAATTTGAAGAATAAAACTCAACAAATTTGTATGGACTTCGATTACTACGATTTTAACTCAATGTGTATCAAAGTGTACAGCCCAGATTATCTATAAATTGTCCTATGTTGGCGAGTAATGATTACCGTATAAATTTCATTTCAAATTATGTTTCTTGCATTTGATATGGCCAATGGAAAAACACAATTGGCAATATTTTCTTCACAAATGCACATTTTTCCGTAAATCATAAACCAGTCAACTAATTCGGTTTCAAATTAAATACACACCACAAGGCGCATATACACAGAAAAAAAAAATGAAACAGCCAACAACTTATATCATCATTAAGTGGCAATGTCAAGTCATTTGTTCAGCTTGTATATTTATATGTTTTTGCTTCTTCTTCTTCTTCTTCTTCCTCTTCTCTTGCTCATGTTGAATTCTTCATTTTTTTATTTTAATCGATCATGTTGAAATGAACACGTTCACACTGTAAAACAGCACTATGACTCATTGTTTCCATATTGAATCAATTGTCACGTATAATATGTATTCGTTGCTAGAATAAAACTCTCTTCAATTTGTTTATCATTTTGTTGCCGTTCGTTACATTTGTTGTTTTGGTTTTCGGTTTTTTTTTTTTTTTTTTGTTTTTTTTTTCTTTTTTGCAAAAAGGAAAATGGCAATTATCAAACGCAACGTGTACATTTTACACACGACAAAACTTGATAATAACATTTGCTGTTATCATACATAACGATCGATTTGTTCGTTAATTATTTCCTCGATTTCGACGAATTTTTGCATTAAATATACGTCAGTTTGTATTGGTAAATAGATTTTCATCAACATTTTCCGTCTCACATTTTTTGTTTTTTTTTCAAATTCAATTTTATAGTAAATCATATGCTGGCTGAGTACAACATGGTACATGAAACCGTGTGACGATCGTACAATGATAAATATATAAATATCACTTTGTTAATTTTATTTTATGGCAGCTTGTGATGGGAATTGTACATTTTTTTTCTTTACTTTTGATGAAGTAGAAATCAGTTGAATGATTTTATGTAGTATGTTCGATGCGAAGAAAATTCGAAGACAAATATATGATCAAATCATGGACAACTAGCCAACACAAATTTCATATGTTATCATTCTTCTGTGGGAACGGATTGAATGGATTTTTTTTTTCTTTTTTCTTTTTTCACTTCGCTATTTTCATTCCGAGAAATCGTGAAGAATTCACCAGTAGATCCCATGGTTTGCACTGCATTTGTTACGCATTGAGATTAATTCTGTGCTTTTCTTCCTTTCATTCTCTCTCTTTCTCTCTCTCTCTCTCTCTCTCTCTCTCTCTCTCTCTCTCTCTCTCTCACTTCTCTGCCTTTGTCACGTTTTATCTGGCTCTGTCTCGTCTTCTCTGACTTTGTTTCGCTCTTGTTCCTCTTCATTTATTCTTTTTCCCTCACACGAGCTCTTCAACTCAATCATTCGATCCGTTCAACCATAAATAATGTTCGTTGTTCATTCGTTTGATCGGTCGATCGGTCGGCCTGTCGTTCATTTAATCGCATTTACACTTGAACTGTATGCGAATTTTCCATTTCAACACGAAGGACAAGAATAACTAGATGTGAGAGGAGACTAAAGAGTTAAACAATTTTCTAAATTACATGATGGCAAAAAAAAAAGCAGCATGAATCGTGATCGTAACTATTTTTATATGTATTTTGGCATTTTAACGAGATTGATTGGCTATTTTTATGAAGTTTTCAAAGTCGCACGTCTTGTTAGAAACAATTCTAAACGATTCATTGCGTTGGCTTTTTTCTCTTTTCATTACATTTCGTTTCGTTCTTTCGCTCGTTTGATTTGTCGATTTTTCTTCTTCTTGTTGTTCTTCTTCTTCTTTTTCTTCTTTTTTTTTTGTATCTTTTAATGAAATTAAATTTATGATTTATTTTTATTTTCCCATTCAGTACTGTTGCAATTAGTGCGCATCATTGTTTGTCAATTTCGTTTGGCTTAATTGTTCATGACTTTTTTTTTATCCGGCATCAATTTCTTCTAACAGAAGATCTGGTTTCAATTTCGCTATTTCGTGATTCGTATCGAGATTTTTAATTTCATCGTAAAATTTTCCCAAGCTTTAGTTCAAATGAGTTTAGGACGAATGGGAAAAAGCAAAAAAAAAAAAACAACAACAAGAACAACAACAAAAGATGCAAAGAAAAACGTAATTGTATTTTGTGCACAAACGGCCGACCAGCCTAATTTGAAATTGACATCGTTCTCTATTCGCAACGGGATTCATGTTTCTCTCTCTCTCTCTCTCTCTCTCTCTCTTGCTCTCTCTTGCTCTCTCTTTCCCTCGTTCTCACACACTCTTCACTATTTCACTCTTTATGCTTTTTTATTTGCCATTGTAGTTTGCAATCAAAATCAATGGATGAGCATCGCATGTAATTAAATAAATTAGTTTCTGAAATGTTCCGTCATTTTTCGTCATTTAGGGAGTAACAATGTGTGACCAAACTCTCCCATTTTGCTGTGGTACAGTGAACAACAAAATTTTGATCACAATTCGCAAGATAGAATTGTAAGATGTTAGAAAAGAGAGCAATTTAATGAACGGGAACACAATGGAAATGCGATGCCCAATTCACACACGCATACAAATAGATTTCGCTCTCTCATACTCGTTGAGTGATTTGATTGCGTTTTTTTTTTTTTTTTTTTTTTTTTTTTTGGGTTGGAAGCAAAGGAAATTTTCCATTTGGTTGTTTATTTATTGTTTGCGTTTTTTTTTTTTTTAGATCTTTCTCGCTATTTCTCAGTAAACAGTCCTACTTCCGATATGCCATTGACCAAAATCCGTCACACTCTCTAGGCCAATATGATAAGAATTACTATTTTGATTTGCTCTCTTTTTTTTCCAGCATTGATTAAATGACTTGATGGTTTTGAATTAATGTTTTAAGATAACTACAATCGTTGTATAAATTATGCTTGACCAAAACAATCTATTATCTCTCAACACACACAGAAAACATATTTTGATGATATCATTAGTGGTGGATTAAATTGGCTCAAAGACAGAGAGAGAGAGAGAGAGAGAGTCAAATATACAATATAATGAACACATGAAAATGACCAAATATCATGTCATTGTTTTTATGTTTTGTTGTATGGTTGTTGAGCTCGTCTCGATTTCATGGCTATATGGAATCAACAAACAAATTTGTCATTGCGTTTTATATGGCCTTTAGCATCAACAAACCATATCACAGGAAAGCTTCAAATTAAACCAATGGATTTGTTTTCCTTCTATTTCTCCTTCTTCTTCTTTTTCTTCTCTTTTTTTCTATTTTGTTAAAATTTCCATCGCACTTCCATGTCCATCGTTCACTGACCAGTTGTAATTTATTATAGTTTTTAGCTTTTCAATAGACAATTAAAAACAACAACCTTACATTTAAAAATTATTTGTTTTTGTATTTACGATCGATTCAGCCACGATGGCGCTCAATTTTACCTCGTATTTTCGCCGTCTGTTGGCGATCAATTCATGGTTTGTCGTTAAATTCACACCTTTATTTAAAAACAAAAACAAAACAGAGAGATAAAGTGTGAAATAGATAGATAGATAGATAGAGAGAGAGTGAGAGAGAGAGAGAGAGATTGAGAGATTGAGAGAGAGAGAGAGAGAAAGATAGAGAGAGAGAGAGAGAGAGAGATTGAGAGATAGAAAGAGAGAAGAAGAGAGATTCAGAGAAAGAGAGAAGGAGAGAGAGATTGAGAGGGAGAAGAAGAGAAACATGCTAAAGCGAAGGAAAATTACAATGTTCATTAACGTGGCAACTAAGCATGAATGTACAATTAGATGCGATTGAGATTAATTTGATATCCCACGCAAAAAATGCCAAAAATGCTTAAATAGAACGTGGTAGCCGTAGATAATTTGTAATCTAATTGGTTCAAGTTTATACAATTTCACAACGATTTAATCGAGACAAAAAAAAAATCGTATCGAAAACACGGACACAAACAACAACAACAAAAACAAAAACATTCATGTCGAACTTGAATAACACAATATGTTAAACAGTTTCTTATTTTTGTCAATCAAACACGTTACAAAACGCAAATGGCATATCGATCTAGAAACTCATTCAGCTGCAAAATCATCAATAAAAATTGTTTGTGATTATCTTTTTTTTTTTTGCTATTGTCAAGCGGTTTAGAATGCTTAGAATTATTCATGATTGTGAGAAAAATGCACGAAGGTAATGTGAGAAGGAGTTTCGTATGTGTGCATGTGTAAGTGACAAAAGCTTTGTTGCAATTGCCAATCACACATTTCGTTCAAATTGTTATGAATAATAAGCATGGTTTTTTTTCTACTTTTTGGCACCATCAGCAAACAAATCAAAATTTATTATTCACATCAATTTCGTCCACTGCAATGTACTCTATTCAAATGACGGAAGTATTTTTGCACTCCACCATACGAGCAGCGTCATTGTCGTTCGTTGTTACTTTATACAATTTATTCATTCAAATGAGTATCAATATTCAATGGTTGTGTGGCAGTTCGCATTCAAATGGCAACGTTTTCACTGATTTTTTTTTTCTTCAATATCTATCATCAATTTGAATAAATTTCATTAATTTATTTCGAAAAGATTTGGCCAGAATCATCACATCAACATTTATTATTCATTTAACAAACAAAAAGAGAAGAAAAGAGACAGACAAATTCGAAGTAACAAAAAAAAAAAAAAAAAAAAAAAACTCAATAAATAACGAAATGAATTTTCTAATTTTATGCTCAAATTTAATTGATTGCGATGGTCAATGTTGTGGCGGGCTTGTCACTGCATATCAAATATCATCGATATCGATATTTCTATCGATGAAAAAAAAAAAAAAACTCATTTTTAATGAATCATCATCAACATATCACAATCGAAAGTGACAGATTAGTTGAATGTGCATAAAATGAGTTGAAAAATTTCCATACGCAAAATTTTAGTTGCCACAGTTTCACCTTTACCGAACAAACGTGTTGAGTCAGCTCTACTTCGTTTTCGTTGTATTTTTTATTCGTTTTTTTTTTTCTTTCTTTTTTCCCGTTTTTTTTTTTTTTTTTTTTTTCGTTTTCGTTGAGTCGTTTGTTTGTTTGATATGTGTTTTTGAGTTAATAATTTTCTTGGTTTGAAGCGCATGTTGATTCTATATTGAATTTATTTATTGTATTAAATATTGTGATGGATGGAAATATTGAAAACCAATAACTGTTTTCGCTATTATTAATCCGACTGTTTGATTTGCTTATTTGCCTGTATGTGCTTGTGTTTGCATATATTTATTGATTTGAAAACTACGCGAAAAAAATGAACATAAACGCGAATATTTTCATTTTCATTTGAGTTGCTTGCTGTGATTCATGCACTCTTATGAAGTGGAAAAAAAAAAAAAATGGTCGTAACACCGTTACCGTTGAGGACTACAAAGCATTTATTTATGCGGATTTAAAAACAACTTTATCCGCGATTTGGGCCTTTTGCGTGTGTGTGTGTTTTATATATTCCACTTTATCCTTCGCTCGTTCCTCTTTTTGTTTAACTTACAAAATGTGGAAAATATTAAAATACATTCAAAAATCATATGATGGAATGACACACGCGGCATTTTACTCCACACGAACACATCAAGGAATCAAATCGTATGATGCATGGCATGTGTTTTCAACAATAAAAAGAAAAAAAAAAAACCACAATGTATTGCGAAAAATGAGAAATACAAAACGCTAAACGGTCAAAGTGAAGTGAGTGTGAACTAAACACAATCACACCAATGCGATCTACTTCGTATTCCTTCGACTCATTCTCGACTCACATATTTGCACACCGAATGTGCCTATAAATTTTTGCACAAACACACAAAATCACATACAAATATTCTGACATAAACCGAAGAGGAAGAAAAAGAAGAAAAAGAAAAAAAAAAGTATATACACAATATGTAGAAACTAAAACGATACGGGATTTTTGTGAGTTGTTGGTGTTTTTTTTTTTTCATTTGTCATATGCCGCCTGCACGGATGTGTGCTAATCACGAATATATTTAGTAGTTTAACGTCAATAAAACGAAATAGAAAATTAAACAGCAACAAATATAAAAATAAAAGAAGTATTTAAACGATTGAGTGAGAGCGGGAGAGATGAAGAATAACAAAAAAAAAAAAACGCTAATAACAATCACGCACACAACCATTCGTATATGAAATGAAATATCGTTTTCGCTTTTGTATTTTGCTCCCGTTCTCTCACATGCACACTCAATCACACGTGTGTACACACTCTCACTCGCTCTTTCTCTCTCTCTCTCTCTCTCTCTCTCTCTCTCTCTCTTTCTCTCTCACTCTCTTTCACTGTCTCGCTTCCTTTCTCTCTTTTGCTTAGGTTTCGCACCACGTTTTGCGCGTTCCGTCACAGGCGTCTTCGTTTTCCTTATGCTCGTGCTTATTGTTATTGCTCCTTAATTAATAAAAAGAATAACGTCAGTAATCAAAATGACTTTATGGTGATCGAACGTGTTGTGTTGATTTGTTCGTGTGCGCACAACTCTTTCCGTGTCAACGAATTCTTCTCATTTTTTTTTTATACAATTTTCTTTTTTTGGTGTTGTGTAAATTTAAATTCCAGTGATTTATTCGTTGATTTCCATGAAACCGACGAAAAAGAAAATAATATGAAATAAAACGTAATTTTGAGTGAAAGAAGTTTGACGAATGTGTACGATTTGTGTGTTTCTTTTTGCATTTTGTGTGTTTTTTCTTTTTTTTAAATTCATCTCTGGATGGTTATTATTGAAATGTCCGCAATAGTAAAATGTTGTGTGTCAATGAAGAAGCAGAGTTCAATGATATGTGATTACAGTTTTGATGGATTTAAAGTGTGTCATCTTATCGAATTTCGGAAGTATTATCATCGATGTTTATCAATGTGATTTCTATTGTTTAAAACCGACCTGATCGACATATTATTAATTTAAAAAGAAAAAAAATTTTTTTTTGACCAATACCATACCCACCATAGTTGTGTGTTTACTATATTCACATCTATGTCCATGTCCGTGTCTATGCCGATGTTTGTATCGATATTTGTGTGTATTTATTTGTTTCTCTGTTTGTTTTATTCCATGTGTTAATCAGTATACCAGTTCTTGGCCTTTGTTTTCATTGCCAAATGCACTGTTGTTAATGTTGTGCCCCGTTAAATTCATGAGCCAGTTTATAATTCTCGCAACTCAATTTCCATCGAGCGTGCGAAATAGTAGCATATGACGCGAATAATCTAAATCCAACGATTATCATGCTACATCACATCGAGAAAGAAGAGTAAAATAAAAACAAAATTAATACGATCAAACGAAGCAATGGGGGGAAAAGGGAGAATAAAATGAAAAAAAAAAAAAAAAAAAAAGTTTCAACAACTTTTGCATATTTCATTGAAATTAATCGAATGACGTTTGTTTTAATCGACAAAGCCGCAATTTTGCATAAACTAAGAAGCAGGCGCGATAAATATTTCGTTGAGAGTGAAAAAAAGCACGAATGAATTCATAACAACAAAAAGAAGAATAAAAAAAAAAAATACACAAAATAATTCAAAACATTATTACTTTGGAATAATATGAGCGAGTGGAAAAGAAAAAATTCCAAGGAAAAATCTTAAACAACAATTCAAGCATGCAAAAATATCGTGAAAAAAAGCAATCAACTGACATTTTAATGAATTAAAATGAAAGAAATACGATTTTTGTGTGACGTCGTTGAGTGTATTCTCGCACAATAGGAAAACATTTTTTGCTATTCAGCAAAAGAATGAGAAGAAAAAAAAACATGAAATAACAAAACCGTACAGTCTAGCGCCCATATGACGTAACCCAAGATATTCACCATATTACCTGTTTACCGTTCTTAATCGAAATTTAACACTTTATCAAATGTAAATGGTTTGACTCATCATTCGTATTTCACCGTATACCAGTAATCGAAGCGTGTCAATTAGAATCGTTTTCTTTTTGCGGTTTGCATTCGCATCATCAGTTACAAAGTGAGCTCAAATTGGTGTTGACAAATCACCAAATTTACAAGTTATTGTGAAATCTTGCGAAGGAAAAAATAACGTATGATTTTTATTTTTGCCAATTTTATAGGCAATCATTTTTAATTGATGATTTGATTGTGTGTGCAAATTGATTTTAGTGTGTCGAAAGCAAACAATTTCAACACATGACTGTGAATTGTCATCATTCTTAAGCAACATTTTTTTTTTTTTTTTTTTTTTTCTGATTTCAAGCTGGAATTAGTGAGAATAATAAAGATTCAAAGTAGAATGACAGTAAGCTCATGCTTTTATTTGGTTTGTTTTCATTTAGTTTTGCTCCGATTTCAATGAACATTTCAATTTTTACTGATTCATTTATTTGCAAAACTTGAATCATCATTCGAAAGCATTTATTCAAAATTTAATGCCATCGAACGATATTATTTGCTTGTAATGCGTTCAATTGGTGTCATCAAAAACAAATTTATTCAATTGAACTATTTAGTCGACCTTTCACACTTGAGTCATATGTGTTATTCCAATTTTCTTTGTTTATTCAGCAGCTGAATTTCAGCTGTTTCACACGAACATTTATCACTTGTGCTCATAGTTCAAATTTAAATTTCTATTGCAACCCTTTCTAGGTGCTTGCTTTCTTTATCCCTGACTCTCTCATTCCCTGTAAATTCTGATCTCTCTCCTTCTTTCGTTAACAATTTCTCTCTCTTTCTGTGTTAGTCGCTTCATCTTCCTCTCTCTCTCTCTCTTTCTCTCTCTCTCTCTCTCTCTCTTTCTCTCTCTCACTCTTTCTCTCTCTCTCTCTCTCTCTCTCTCTCTCTCTCTCTCTTTATTTCTTCTTTCTTGCTTCCCGTTCCCTATCTCTTTTGCTCCCTCATTCATTTGTAATCAGCCTCGAATGCAATGTGAAAATGAAAAAAATCGATTGTTGTGACAAAAATAACAAAAAAAAAAAAAAAAACTTTGAGAAACTCCAAATTCAAAGGGAAATAAATGGCATTTTTGTTCTACTTCATCATTATTAAAAATTAAGGTATTGAATTGAAAATGCCATAAAATGGAAATATGGCAATGACTGTATGTTTTTACTTCATTAGACATCTTATTGATATTGAAATGGAATGAATTTGGATAAGAAAAACAAAAATTTTTTTTGGCACAAAACCAAAAAGAAAAAAAAAAGAGAAAAAAACAATGACACAATTAGATATGCCGTTTTAATATTTCATGATTCACTATAGATACATCTGAAAATATTCCATCGTATTTGGAACAAAGCAAAAACCAAGAAAAAAAAAAAAACATTTGAATCGTAATATTCCTCTGAAAACTTTTCGATTAGTTTGAATAAAAGAAATATGTTTTTGTTTTCGCAAATACGGAACTTTTTGAGTGTGAAAAATAAAAAAATAATTTCGTCCTCTATGTGCGTATACAAAGAAAGTATCAAAACATGCATACATTTGGGGCATTTTTCTATTTTCATTTTTTTCATTTGTATTGAGAACATGACTTCAGACATTAGTTGAAATATGGGCACACGCAATAAAATTGAGTACCAATTAACACACAAACTAGCGTAGACCGCGTGAGTCGTCAGCACATTCACTGTGTCGCTTAAAAATTTGTATTTGCTTTTCAATTGTGTGTTGTTGTTCTTTTTACGGTTGTGTAAGACCATATTCACGTCCATCGACCAACGCTGTCTACAGAATGAACTTGAGCATTTTTACACTTTGTACATGCATCTTTATGAGCTTAATTACAATACAATTTACACAGCGCCAGAGTTGATGGTTGTTATAAATATGGGTTTTTCATCAATAAATGTTGTTGTTGTTATTTATTTATTTTTTTTTTCCTCTTTCGTTTTAATGCTTCAAAGTATTTACCAATATTTCGAATATCCTACAATCGATTGAAGAATAAAAAAAAAAAGTGTGAAAAAATATCATGCAAGCTTGATCATCGACACTCTGTATAAACAATGAAATAAACAAATTTTCATATATAGTATGTGTATTAAAAGCTTTCAAAACAAAGAGACCGAACAACAACCGATTTAAACAAAAGTAAACAAAACGAAACGAAACGATACGAAATGAAATGAAATAAAAAAGAATAATTTATATATTCATGAAATAAATGAATGGTAATTGTTTGTTGAGCGTCGAGTTTTGTATGCAAATGCACAGCGCCTACGATGATTACAATAAATTCTGTGTTTCTTTTCCCGTCTTCAGTAAGCATGTTTACATTCTTCATTCATGACAACACAGAGAGCGAAAGGGACAGTGACAGTGACAGGGACAAAGAGAGAAAGAGAGAAAGAGAGAAAGAGAGAAAGAGAGAAAGAGAGAGAGAGAGAGAGAGATAGAGAGAGAGAAAGAGAGATAGAGAGAGAGAGAGGGAATTTACAGTTTGATCGACTAAATTTCAATTAAACCATTTGTTCTTTTGCTCAAGTATTATTACGTTTTTTTTTTGTTGTTATTATCAGTCATACGTTCAAAAATTAATCTAAAATTGTAAATCGTTCAATTACTTGTACGTTAACGTAAAATACAAAAATGAAAACAAAACAAAGCAAAGAAAAGAAAGAAAAAAATAACAGAAACATTGTTGATTGTCGTCACAGTTTGATGTCCAATATAATCAAATGCGCATTGTGCTTTGCTAATTATTTCAAATGTTTACTAAATTGGATTGGCGCTTGTGTCGCCAAAATAATTACAAATGGAAAATTGAAATGAAATCTTGCTTTTTGTCTTATCTCATCATTGAATCAATGTGCGCACCAAGTTATTTGATTTTTGAATTATTTTATATTTCTCATTCTTTTTTTTTTTTTTCATTTTCTGTTTCTGTTTCTCATTAAAATTCTCATTTCATTTTGGTGCCTTGGAATAAATCACATGATTTGTGGTACAATCGACTCCGTTGAAATGCGACGCTGTTTTTGGGTTAAAGTCAATTTCAAAACGGAAATCAAACCAAGCGAAAAACCAACAAAACCGTCTTATGCTCTAAATTTGGTTCGATCATAATAACGATATGTATAAATATATATATTATGTATGGTTAATGGCCACTATTTGTAATTATATGACGATGACATAATTGATAGTTGCCACTGCGCGACAAACATACGCAGTACACACAACAGCAACGCACAAGCGAGCAAGTCAGTGCTCAAAAGACAAACAGACACAGAGAAAGAAAGAAAGAAAGAGAGAGAGAGAGTCAGACTTTATGCGTGCTTTCTATACATTTACTGTTAGTATTAAATTGCATTATGGGCAAAAAGCCATCATCGGCTATTTCACAATGCATTTATCTGTAACTGCATGATCAATTATCTCGCCTCACTTGTGCGACAAATAAATTTGTTCCATATATCTGTTGTCGTTGTTTGTGTGTGTGTGCGCACACCGTTTTTTGTTTTTTTTTTTTTTCTTCTTTCGTCTCACACTCCCCCCAAATTGGTCGAACAGATCTGACAGCGGCGCAGCGATTTCTTTCAGCAATTCTTTATTACAAATAATTCACATCGCGCCAGATGAGTGACAAGCCACCGACAAAAAGACACACTTCATAAACAGTTAAAGCGATGAAATACAGCGGTTAAAGAGTGTTTTTTTCTTCCTTTCTACTTCTTCTTCTTCTTCTACTTTTCTTCATCATCATCATAGTTGTTGTCGTCGTCATGTAGTTTTTTTTTTTTTTTTCATTTAAAGTTGCGTCGTCACAGTTATTTTCAATGCGTACATAATATGAGCGATAATTATAAACAGAACGAAGAAAGAAAAAAACTAAATTGATCGTGAGCGATTTGACCCAATTATTTTACCACGTTGCGGTATATCTTGATGGTTTGAGCTCGATTTTTATTTTGGATTACAATTGATTTACTGTCATATATTAAAAAAAAAAAAAAAAAAACCCATGGACACCAAACATTTTGGTCAGTGTCGATTATAAACTTTGCGATTCTCAAGAGTCTAATAAATTTTGTTCGTTGACGAAAAATACACGCACTCAAGCCATTCGTTGCGCGAAAGAAAAAAAAAATTTAATGCCATTTCATTCTTGAAATGTAGTACATTTTATGGTCAGTCCCGTATAAACACGAACGTTATTATAATGTGTTTATTCTGCAAAGCATTCAATTTTGTGCGCTCTCAGTGTTCATCAGTCATATAAATTTCGATACAGTTTCCGTAATAAAACAAAAAATCGTAGCTTTTTTTTTTCTGTTATTTATATGCGTGATTGCATATTAATATAGAACCAAAATCGTGTTGATTCGTATGATCTCATACTGAAAAATGAACAAAATAAAACGATAACAACAACAACATGTTGGTCCAGCAAAATACAAAAAACCAACAAACATTTCGTGACTAGCAAAAATGGGAATTTATAAATAATACACGGTCCGCAGTCGGCAACAAATCCTTTAATGCGCATTCACTTTTATATGTTTAAAGTGTTTGGTTTTTATTACCTGCTTAACTGATTAAATTTTTCCACCATTTGTTCTGCCGAATGGTATACGATACAAATTATAATAATTATTGCATCGTGTGCATCGCATTTTTTTTTTTTTCATTCAACATAATGCACATAATTCACATTTCAATTCAATTCACAGTGGAAAATTGAATAGCTCATATGTCATCGTTAGTCGCTATAAAATGCAGAGCGTCAGATGTAGAGACAGACTGAGATATAAAGAGCAAGAGAGAGTGAGAGAGAAAGTGAGAGAGTGAGAGAGAGAGAGGGAGAGAGAGAGAGAGAGAGGGAGAGAGAGAGAGAGAGGGAGAGAGAGAGAGAGAGAGGGAGAGAGAGAATGCAGGGGAAAAAAGCTTACTTGCTACAATAAAAAAATGTTTAATTATGCTTGGTTGTATCAAAACCGAAGGTTGATTCGTTGATGCTGCTACAATTTGTTAAATAGATTACACTTATTAGCATCATGTGATCGCATCGATGCAATCAGAGTCAAAAATGAAAAAATGCCATTCATTAGACTAAATTACGATAATTTTGAAATTGTGCGTAGGCAAAAGAGTAATAATTTTTCGCTCGTTCCAATTTATTGTTCATTTGAAATATGATTACTAAAATTGGAGTAATTAAAATGGCATATTGCATTGTTTTTGTTTTCGTGTTTCGTGCCTTTTTTTTTTTGTTTATACGTTTATACATCGTTGTGGGCGCCATCAAAATGAGAGTTTGATTGAAAGTTCATTATCATGATTGAAATCACTTTGGGCGATAGAGTGAATAAAAAAATTCGCTCAGTTTCACAAAGAGTAAAAAAAAAAAAAAAAAAAAAATGTCGACGTGCGAACCCAGACAAAAACCCTTTTAAATGTATATATTTCTATAAAGACCCTTCTCTCTCGAATACGAAAACGACCGAAATCGAATGGCGACTAGGCGACAAGTGTTGGCACATCCATTCTCTATGAATACCAGCGTGGTGATCCAGTACATTTCAAGCTATGCTTGAAATCATCTGCTGATCGTGCCCGCTCTCACGACACAGCCGAGAGCTTCAAATTTATAAACGATTCGAAATCATTATATACCGAATCAGAGGAATTCGTTGGTGTTTAGTGAATTATAAACACAATTAGAATGAAAAACCAAATCTGATATGTTGATACTTAGGCAAGCAATGACAAGCATCTCCTCTATTCATATCACATATAAAAGAATAGTAAAAACAAAATTGATACGTACAGAGACTCGATACCGTTTGATAGAGTAGACTTTTTGTAATAAAATAATATATATTTTTGATACAATGACAAAATATCATCTGCACAAAAGCAACTGAATCATTTGAAGTGTTTTTGTCTAAAACAAAACGTGTGCAAAAAGCATGGCTAAGCAGCTCATCTATCGTATGCAATGCCCATTGGGCAAGCATATCAAAATACTGCGGTTGCCGTGTGCAATGGATTTGTATTTTGAATTGCGTGCGCGTTTGTTATGTTTGCGACACAAGAAAATGCAATTTCTTTACGCACGCAAACACGCGTCGATTTCAGTATATCGATATGCATACCCAATAGGCATTTCCCACAATAGACGATCAGCTTAGCTATGCTTTTGCTCACATTTGTCTACAACTAATTCCATTTAATTCGATATTTAAAATATTTCTCATTTGCATCGGTTAAATCGATTACGATGCATAATATTCAGTCATATTTGGCCAAAAACCATGGAAATCAGATTAAAAATTCGCATTTAAAATTTTTTCATAGATTATTAAAATACACTACGATGCATTAAATTGATTCAATTGAAGGCCCCATTCATTTTGATTAATTAAAGTATAATAAATAAATGATACGGAATAATTAAAGCAATAATAATAATTGACGATGATGATGATGATGATGATAATTCAAGAAAGCCCTTTTGGGCAATATCATTAAAATGAATAAACAAAGGAGTAAGCGAACGAATGAGTGTTCAAGAATATGAAAGAGTGAATAAGAAAATGAGATAGCAAATGGACAAATAAGCATGCGAACATGGACGAAAGAGATGGAAATGAAAAAAAAAGAAAGAAAAAAACCAGCAATAACATCGACCTGAACAGTCGATAATCACATTTATAACATTCGTTATCGATATCTGAAAAAAGAAAAAAAAAAACAAACTTTTGTTTCATCACTCAAGTTATAATCAATCGCTGATAAATTGCATAAAATTGATAATAAAACTTATTGATTGCAAATGCGAAATGAGACATACACACAGAAAGACAAACACACTTAAATCCATGAATCTGTGAATCATCACCAAGACTAGCAAATATTTATAAAACAATCTATTTCGTGTATAATTTCAGCAATATAAATAGCAAAAAGGAGACAAAAAAAAAAAGAAAAACATTTGTTGCTTTTACTATTGTCGTATAGATAGTCAAGTCATTCCGTGAGTGATATCATTGAGTAGTCGATGGTTTTTGAGTTATTTAAAAAAAAAAAAAAAAGAAAAAGAAAAAGAACAAAACAAACAATTAAAGTGACAAAACATCATTTGATGAAGAATCAGGTGGCTGGATCCAGTATAGATTCGACCGCTGCTTGAACGAGTATTATCATCAAATCGATACGGTTGTCGATTCAATTTATTGTGATATATATGTATATAATGAAGAGAAAAAACGAATTATTGCCTGAAAATAATTTCGTTATTGTGAATTTTGTGCATAAATTATTGGATAAACTGAAAGTGAGCAGCCGAGAAATTGACGAACATCGATATATATATAGATTTGTGATTTTATATTCAAATTGAATTGAGAGAGAGAGAGAGAGAGAGAGAGAGAGAGAGAGAGAGAGAGATAAATAGATAGAAAGAAAAACGGAAAGAAGAATTTCGGTGTAAAATTATCGAATTCTAGTGCCATAATTTAGTTCTATATCATATCATGCCCAATTGAATAATTAATTTTCTTTAGCTCATAATTTGATAATGTGCATTCGAATTCTATTTAAACGATTTCGAATGAAAGTAAAGCCTACATCACCGATTCACGGCGAATATAAAACACCGATTGTATTTACACAATCATCATATCAGCCGTTTGATAATCAACAACAAACCAATATAAATATAGAAACCATAACAATTACATTAAATAAAACAACAACAACAACAACAACAACATCATTACCAAACGTTCAGCCACATAAAATTAATACCGGTAAACTAATGCGAACGGCATCACATGAAAAGCTCATGTGGCAAGTTGTCACCGTGCCGACTAAATTAAGTGATGCATTTGGTTCATTGTTACGATATGCACAAGAATCAATCAACATATTCTTCTGTCCAACGTAAGTTTTCGTTTTTATTTTAACATGCAAATAAACAAAGTAAGGAAAAATCCCCCACAAAACAAAAAAAAAAGAAAAAAAAAACTGAAAAAAAGTTAAACTCACATTGTTGTTATCTGCTGAGACGTAAAAGCATACAATTTATCCACAATTTCGCAATCGATCGCAACACAAAGGCTTAGTCATCAACGCAAATCAATATTCTGTACAGAAAATTGCTTGAATTTCTTCAGTGATCATCGCTTGTATTAGCTTATACTAAATGGCCATTTTGTGATAAGATAAACCAATCTATTATTTTGATTACTCGAATACATTTCACAATATTCTAGGAGATTTTCATTGTTATTTTGTCCATTTAATGTCAATGGAAGAAAGAAGGCCAAGAAAAAAGAGTAGAAAAACGCGAATCGAATCAATATATATATATATTTTTTTTTTTCTCAAACGGATTTATATTGTGCGGTTTTTTATTCTGCTTTGAAAAGAGAATCAACTTGTATTTCCTGTCGGCAATTCTCTTTCACACACTGAGAGACAGAAGGAGAAAGAGTGAAAGACCTTTTTCATCCGCTTAAATTACACATCAAAGCCTTTCATTTAACGAGAAAATTGAACATATGTTTTAGATTCCATACATAAATCCTTTTCGACATCATACAGTAATAAAACGAACCATATTTTGACATGGATACATACAATGTACTGCCTTGTGTTGTTATCTGCCAAATCGAACGAAAAAAAAAAAGAAAAATCACAAACGAACGAGAAAAACATTGGTCTCTCTCTCTCTCTCTCTATCTCTCTCTCTCTCATTTTCATCATTTTCTATTGCTGTTGCCGTTACCGAAATTATGAAATGGTGAAATTAAATACAAAAGCTTAAAAAGAATTGGATTTTGGTTATTGTGAGTAAAATCATTCAGAGAGAGAGAGAGAGAGAGAGAGAGAGAGAGAGAGAGAGAGAGAGAGAGAGAGAGAGAGAGAGAGAGAGAGAAAGAGAGAAAGAGAGAAAGAGAGAAAGAAAGAGAGCGAGAAAGAGAGAGAGAGAGAGAGAGAGAGAGAGAGAGAAAGGGAGAAAGGAAGAAAGTGAAAGAGAAAGAAAAAGATAGACCAAGCGATTTCAGATAAAATGCTTTTAGGAAAATTCAATGTTACGAATATTAAAACCTTGCCCTCAGCATCGAACCAATCATCTCAAGTCGTTGTGAAATCGGAAAGAGGATTTTGTTGTTGTTTTGTTGTTTTTCAAAAAATCTGGTGAAAAAATTCCTACATTTTTATCAATCATTTATCGATTTCAATAAATCCATCAAATGAATGGTAGAAAAAAATACAATTCGTCATGGTGATTAGTTGATGCATATTGAATTTCACATTGAATAATTGCAATCTGTCATTTGACGTATGTTGACATGTGCGAGGGGGGGATAATGAACGAATGAATAAAAAAGTGGAAATCATCATTTTCGCTTCATAAATTAAATTGAAAACAATGAAATACATTTTAAAAGCAATTGAAACAATAAAAACGAACTTTTTAAAAAAAAAAAAAAAAAAACAAAAAAAAAGAAAAAAAGAGCATAACGAACCTGCGACGCAAACACAAGTAATTTAATCAGTATGATGGTATGACAGTTTTGTTTTTCTCTCGGTCTCTTTTACGTTTCTTTGGCACAATTTTATGCGTAATAATGTGGCTAAAGTGTGGCGTTGAGAAACGTGAGACCATAGCATTGAATTAATTAAATTGAAATGATGAATGTAAAATGAGTGCAAATTTCGTATTTGAACATGTGGGTACGTAATTTCAATAAATAAAAAATAAAAAAAAAACCCAACAGTGCCATGTGATGATCGGTCGCCAATCACAAAAATCGGTCGAACAAGGAAAATGAAATCGCAATCATTTCAAGGAATTTATGATTCTTAAACAGCGTACAGGAAAAAAAAAATGAACAACGATAACAACAATAACAAAGAAACACGTCAGCAGAAACAAAAACAATAACCAATTTATCATATTTGGCTCGTGGCATATAATGTCAACATACCACACCTCACATTCAAACCAACCAACCAACAAACAATCAATTCTATTCCCTTAGCATATGGCGTCTAGTTTTGTTATTGTTTCACATGATAACATGATATTTGGACGGTAAAAATGGCGCAAAAAGAAACACGCATTTGCAAAATACGCAATATGAGCTACAAAATATGAAAAATGAATTACAAAACACATGACTAAATCATCTTTTTTTTTTTGAAGTAGAATTCGTTTTGTTTTGTTTTGTTTTTTTTTTCTACAAAATTAATTATTCACTTGGAATATGAATTTTCACTTTAATTAAAATGGATTCTTTTTTTTTTCCTCTTTTTCTTTTGAATTACAGAAAAGCCCGGCGCAAAGAAAAGGATGGTGATCAAAATTCAAATGACACAAAACTCTATTTAGAAGAAAGTGTACTTGAACGAAAACTTACCGATGCCAACCTTAATACAATTGTAGAACTTCCAGCTGGCTTAGACTATAATGAATGGCTTGCTTCGCACAGTAAGTTTATATTGATTGAGTTTTGTTATGATTCCATAATTTATCGGAAATGAATGGTTTGAAATTCCTATAATATCCGAAAAAATACATATATTGTATATGGTTTTGATTTACCATAATTTCCTGTGAATTTTAAATGAATGAAAAAATATTTCTTTTTATTTGGGATCTTTATTCTACACATAAACTCTTTCTTTTACCCTCTTAAGAGAGTCTCTCTCTCCCTCTTTTTCTTTCGTTAACACATACACACACACACAAACACACACACTCAATCAATAATTTTTTCTTTCAATTTTAGCATTGGCACTATTCGAACATGTAAATTTAGTGTACGGAACAATTAGTGAATTTTGTACAACATCCGGATGCCCAGATATGACTGGACCAGGAAATAGGTATGTATTCTTTTGAAATAAATGAACAATTCCATAAAAGTATTTAATTTTGTCTTGATAGAGACGACAAAAAAATCTTTTCAAAATGTTTTTATTTTGATTTTTTTTTTTTTTTTTTTTCAAATCCTTTCGAACAATTTTCCATAGAATGTACTTATGGTTTGACGAAAAAGGGAAAAAGACTCGTGTCGCAGCACCGCAATACATCGATTATGTAATGACATTTACACAAAAAACTGTTAGCGATGAGTCGATATTTCCAACAAAATATGCCAACGAATTTCCTAGTTCATTCGAAAGCATTGCAAGGAAAATCTTGCGACTATTATTTCATGTGATTGCTCATTTGTATGCAGCCCACTTTCGGGAGATTGCTTTGTTAGGTTTACATTCGCATTTAAATTTAACATTTGCCCACTTGACCGCGTTGCATAAGTAAGTACACTTGTTGTTGAGTTTGTTTGTTTGTTTGTTTGTTTGCTTTTTTGTTTTTTTTTTTTTCATTTCTTTTCGCCTTCATTTGTTCATTTTCATTTTTCGCCTTTGTCCTTGAATGGACGACGGTAAATTTTTTTCGAATATTCAAATAAAATATATAAATCAAATTAAATGGAGTGGTTTTTTTTTTTTCGTTTTGTTTTTGTTATCGATGTAGGCGTTTCAATTTAATAGAATCCAAAGAAACTGATGTGTTACGTGACTTGGAGATTGCATTGCGTTTAGCTGATGATCCCGCATTACCACAGCAGCAACAGTTGGCATCGTCATCATCGATACCGAGCACCGAATTAAATTCACAAACAACACTGCTACAGTCCTCAAATTTACAGACAATACACACAATGTCCTCGACTACATCTGCTTCAATAACAGCAGCAACAGGTATTTACATTTACCCTTACTCCTTAACAACTATCTAAATACACTTGAAAAACACTATTTCAAACATTGGCATTACTTTTTGAAACCTTGATGTCAATTTAAATTTGGTAAAGTGTTTGAAAACAAGCCATCATCCATTATTTGGCTAATTTATTTGTTTTGTTTTTTTTTTTTTGTTTTGTTTCTGTTCATATCTTGAATTTAGTCACAACCAGCAGTAGCACTACGCTTGTTAATTATAGTGATGATCAAACAACAGTTTCATTGATCGGTGATACTGGATTAAGTACGCAGCCAGATACAGCGGCCACCACATCGACAAATGGATCAAATCTCATTTCGGACACAACATCTCAACATTTACAACAACAGCCCCAACAACAACGTGGATAGGCTTAATCTATATATCTGAATTGGATGCACTATTTATAAATATTAAATGAAGAAAAATTATGAAAATAAAAAAATTAAACAACTATAACAATAGTACACACACAAAACGCAAAACACATGCAAGAATTAAAAAAAAAAAAAAAAAAAAAAAATTAATAAATAAATAAACACACGTATATATGAGCTGTTTCTTCGCTTTATGCTGTGCACATTTATATGGAAATTAATTGCGAGACAACGTCCTATTCAAAGATAACAAAAAAAAAGATGATGAAATTATAAGAAATATTATTTAATTAAAAAAAAAAAAACAAAAACAAAAAAACAAAATCAACAATTTGAAATGAATGAATATTTAAAACGTAGAAATGGAAGTGTGGGCAATTATGAAATTGAATCCCAGAAAATTCTAAATTAGATGGTATCGGTTCCAAATAAGTATGTCACAGCAAATCGATAGAAAAACGTGTCTAAATAACAGAAAATTGAAGAAGAAAAACAAAATCATAGAAACAACACAATTAAATTGGAATGGTAGTTACAGAAACAAAAAAAAAAAAAAAAAAAAATGAACAGAGATAAAGAGCCATTAAATTATGATAAAACATACAAAACACACATAAAAAAAAAAAAAAATGAATTTTATATTTTCAAAAGAGATAAATTACAAAAATCATTGAGACTAAACACAAAACAAAGCAAGCAGATGAGAGAGTAACAGAAGATACGAAAGTAAAAAAAAAAAAAATTATGAAAACAAAAAAACTATGAATATAGAGAGAAAATATTTAAATATTGGATCTAAAACTATCTCTCCTGTTGAACGGGGCTGTTTACCGATTTATGCAAAAAAAAAAAAAAAAAAAACAAATGAAATTTAAACACGAACCTTGTCATCCAATTTTATTTGAGCGCCAATCTCTGACCAATGTGATTTACGTTTTTTTTTTCTTTTAAACTATATTTATAAAAGGAAAATAGAAAAACAAAATGAAAAAAAAAAGAAAAGAAAATTATGTTTAACTATTTTTATGATTCTATTGTTATTTGAAAGAAAGTAAAAGAGAAAAAAAAAATGAATATAAAGTGAAAAAAGGATGCAGTGAATGCAACAATTGATAAGTAGACGGTGTAGAAAAAAAAAAGAAAACCCAGATGGAAAATGATTTAAATATAATGATTTAAAGAATGAATGAATGAAAAATATGAAATGAAATCACAAATTAACTAACTAATTAAATAAGAAGAATGAGAAGAAGAAGAAGATGAAAAAAACAAACAAATGATGAGAACAATTCTAAGCCCCATGTCGACAAAATGGCGCGAATGCGGCCCAATACAAATTTAATTGAAAAACAAATATAACGATTTGTTGCCGTTAATTTGTTTCGAAAAATTTTAATTTGTAAATGGCTCACGCGTTACGACTAAATTATTACATAATCTATTATATGTTCACTATTATTATTATAATTATTATTGTAAATTAAGGGGCGAAACCACGTTGAATGTGGAACATCGCACAAACAATTCAACATCGAATGTGTCTGGTGTTTTATTTACAATTTTCGGCTTTTCAGGCATACAAAAAAAAAGAAACAAAAAGAAAACTAGCATCAAAAAAGAATTCAATCATTCGTTTCAAATTTTTATTCTAGAAGAAGAAAAAGATAAGTGCTTTCTTTCACCGACGATATATAGAAAGAGATTTTTTTTTTTTTTATTCTTGATTGCCCGCTGCCGTCATTAAGAAACAAATTGTCAGTCACATTCGATACAAATGGCAATTTTCTGCGCGAAATTCCGCTTGTTTCAATGTGTTTAACGCTCTAAAAGTTACTACACACCCACAAACACACCACCATACACACAAACACACACATGAATAAAAAAAAAAAAAAACCAACCACACCTAAACAAAACAAACAAAAATGTAGGATATTTAAATCAAATTTATGAAAATGTTGACATAAAATAGAGGTTTGAAATACAAATTAAAAAATTTAACAAAAAAAAAAAAAAAAAAAAAAAAAACAAAAAAATAAAAATAATGACGTTGTTATTTGTAAAAACAAACCACACACTTACACAGAAAATTCTATAATTGCGATCTATATACTTAGATAGAGGGAGATTAGAAAATACCACAATTATTTCCTTCTTTCGAAGCAGAAAAATGAAAAAGAAAAAAAAAAAAAAAATAGAAAGAGAAAGAGAGTAATCCGCAAATGCATATGGGAAAACAAAGCCAAAACAATAAATTGTCGTATAAAGTTGTTCAAAATGTACACTTTCAATTCAATTAATCGCATTTGATTGTTCGTTAGACACCGATTATTTGTTTGTGTGTGTGCGCTCTTTTTTTTTCTCTCTCTATCTCTCTCTCTCTCTTTACACTAAACACCTTAGTTCTCAACAAAGGAAGAAAAACAAACCACCACCATCACAAGCAAGCAAGCACTTTAGTTTGGACAATTTTCCATCAATTTCAATACAAAATAGAATATTTTTCACACAATAGCTTAGTGAGTTTCGTTGAAAAGAAAAACTACAAAAAAAAAAAAAAAAAAAAAAAAACACACACCCATAGAAGTTAAACAAGGGAAAAAGAAAACCACTCGACTGAACCAAATGAACATGAAGAGGACCTGCTGCCTTCTTAGAGAAGGAAAATTGAGACATCTTCCGTAATTTTAGCGATCAGTCACAATATTAAATCCAAATATGTTAATTGTGATAGGATTCGAATATTCAATATGCGATATTTGGATCCGACGACCTCACAACAATCGATAACAAAAAATAAAGAAAAAAAAAAAAAACAAATTACCGTTTTTCTTTCTCTTCGTTATTTTTTTTTTTTTTTTTTTTTTTTACTGGGAATTCACGAATCGATAATGACGACGACGACGACGATAAAACAAATTGAAAGAAAAAACAAACACAGCCGACAAAACAAGCTTTAATTAAACCAAAAATAAATGAAAAAGAAAAATATGAGAGAAACACGTACATACAAAACAAAAATCAAAGTTATTAAATTTAACGAAGAAACTAACAATTTAATTAAATGAATGAATGAATGAAAAAAAAAAAAACAAAAAATGGAGGCAAACAAAATGTGAGGTAGATGAAAAAAAAAAAAAAAAATAAAAAAATAAAATAGAAATTAAAATCTAATATTTAGTGGCGTTCGTTTTTTAAAATATGCTAAAAGTCAACTATATTGCTACTCTATTTAGCATTTGTTGGATTATTTCATTCTTTTTCCGTTCAATAGTAAAAATTCAGTTAATCAATTTAGCTGCAAAATGTTTGAATATCCTTCATGACAAATCTAAAAAGAAAATTATGCAAAACAAATTCGTAACAAAAAATAAAATGAAAAACAAAAAAAAAAAAAAACAATTTTAGAGGCTCGGCCACAAACACTCACACATTTATTACCGATGAAAAAAAAAAAAGAAAGAAAAAAACACACAGAAATGATAATAATAATACGAACGCAACATTTGTTTGCGTTGATTAGTGATTCTCAGCTTTAGCCAAGCTAAATATACATTTAACACGGTTTAAACCGAAAATTAGTAATCAGTTGGTATGTCGAATAAGTCAAATGAAGTTCGATCGTTTTGGATTTAATTGTTGCAGATGTTTGATTGGTGGTCCGGTTTCAAGCCATTTTCAATACAATTCTCAATGAATGAATTTGTTCAATGGAACGAACCACTTTTCTGTGCTGTGTTTTTCGGGCGAAATAATTTTTGATTTAAATTCGAAATCTCGAATTAATTCAGCTTTTTGTTTTTCGTTCTTTTTTTAAATACAATCCACAACCACTGCCAAACCAATTCACAACAAACATACACCATTTTAAATCCAATGACAACTACGATCGAAACAAATTTGCAATTCATTGATCTTTTTTATATGTAAACAAACGAATGCAGATTTTGAAATTTAAAACAGTGAAACAAAGAATAAAAAGAAGAAGAAGAAGAAGAAGAAAACACACCACACCGCAAACAAAACAAATCACACTGAAATATAATTGACTAGCATTCGTTTATGTTCTTTTTTTTTCCTTCTTTTAAGTTATTTAAACATTTAAGAATCGAATTCAGTGAATACAATTGATATTTAAAAGAGAAAAATATTAAAACACAAAATGATGGTTGAATTAAAGACAAAAGTGTAGAATGGAGATAAAGTGAATTGTATACAATAATAATAATAATAATAAAAAAAAAAGAGGAAAAATTCTATTACACAATATTATTGAAATAAAAATGAAAATTCAATTGAAAATCGCTCCACTAATTATTCGAATAGTGTCTCCATGGGGAATTTTCCAAAAGAACATTTTTTTTTTTTTTCGGAAGAAAAACAAAATTGATTAGAAGTTACGAAGACGAAAAAAAAAAAAAAAAAATTCACCACAAAGAAGGAGATGAAATTAATCGTTGAAAATACAAACGCCATCGATTTGCCAACATAAAAAATTATCAACATTTCATTTAAAATCAATCGTACTCTTCGAAAAGAGTAAATTAAAATAGAAACAGCCCACATTGACTTCTGTTTGCCACTTTAAATTGACCTTTTCAGCCTGAATTCGATAATTCAATATTTCGAATGGAAAAAAAAAAAAAAAAATGAACCAACTGACGTAAGAATCTCTCGGTAAGATTAACACCATTTTCGATTTCTTGGAAAATTGTTCATGCTTTTCGAACACAAAGTATTTTCCCGTGAATATATTTCAAATATGGCTTGTAATGTGATTTCATTGGAATTGCGATATTCATGTCAAAGATCGCACACGCAATCTAATATATGAATTCCAACGGAAAAAAAAACAAATAATTGTGAAATTTTTATTAAATAATCTATAAATTGATTCGTAGAAATCATTAGATTTGTGCTCTGTTTCGCAAAAATTTTTTGTTGTCTTTTTTTCAGTAATTTTAACTGTAGACGTGTAGACTGCTACAAATCATATCTCAAATGACTTTATATACTATATGAAAATGATAAGTATATTTTGAGTTTACGATGATAAATAATGTAGATGAGTTGAGCAAATAATTTATGAATAAATAAAATTCGGTTTCATCAGAATCACAAAGGAAAACACAGGTAAAAAAGTACAGAAATCTTTCATAAACTTGTAATGAGTAAATGCACAAATACGTTTCATCAACATTTTTATTAAATTACATACACACACACACACACACACATACACATACAGCAAACAAATAAACTAATAATCGACAATGGCTCCTAAATAAACAACAAAGTAATGCAATTCACTGCAATTTTCATTCGCACTATGCACTTAAGCAATGGCCATGAATACTTGTCTATAATGATAATAATCAATAGATAACATTTCACATAAATAAAAATCTTTCTCATTGCACTGTTATATTGACCCCTTTCTACCCTCCCAGCCCCCCACTACAAGTAAATTTAAAGATAAAAACGAAGTTTAGACGAAATATACATGAATTGTAGAAAAGAAACCAATAAAAATCAATGTTACTGATCATATTGAACATTCTACATGCGAAATGCAAATTATTTTGCAGTTTCAATTAATTTTGAAAGTATGCATTGATAAAAATGCATGTATATATTGAATTGATTCAGTTTTTCAGCTTAAAAATGTGTAAAGAACAGGGCTATTTATTGAAATGCATTGATAATGTGGAAAATTAATCATCAAATAAAAAACAAAATTCGTTGACACAATTGATTTGATTTATTTCTGTCAAAAAAAGAAAAAGAAAATAAGACAAAACAAAATACACATCGGTGATTTTAAACGATGAACAAGGAATATATTTTCAAAATAAATGTGACTTACAATGATAAAAAAAAAGGGAAAAAATTTTGCCAATCAAGTACGAAATGAAGGATGTGATGCACAATAGAAATCAAATATAAAATATTTTATTTGAGTGTGTCTTTTGGTTAATTATTTGGCCATTTATTCAATTGTATTTTGCAAATGCTTATTATTCAAAATAAGATTGATTTATTCAGAATAAGATTGATATATTTATTTAAAGATGGTGGCATGAAATGATAATATTTTATTTTTTTTTTTTTGGTGTCAATTAGAATGATGAAAAATAAATGTTAACAAAGCGAACAAAATGAAATGAATAGAAATTAGATGCGATCCGATTCGATTCGATTCGACTATTGTAAATTATTATTTGGAAAGGAAAAAAAAAAATCGATAATTTATTTCGTTGACAACAACAACACAAAAAAAAAAAAAAAAAAAAAAAAAAATCAAATGGATTTCAATTGTAATTACATGGGCCATGAACAGTTTATATTCGTATTTACAGCCTCATACAAAAACAAAATACAATATTCAATCAAATGTAGCTGATTCTAGGCCTCGATCGGTTTTTATTTAAGATATTGCCAAAATAGGAAAAGTGAGATAAACAAAAAAACAAATAAACATCAACAATTTTCTTTTCCTTTTTCCGAATCGAAGAAAATGCATTAAAATAATGTCAATAAACAATGAAAATGAAATTTAATAAAAGAAAAGAAAAGAAAAAACACAGACAAAAAAAAAAAAAAAAAAAAAGAATATTAAATAGATCATTAATTATGTATACAAAAATTGTGAATATAACATTTAATTATACAAAATAAAATTTAAAACAATAAATGAAACATTACTAAAGTTAATAATGTCCATCATTTTTATTTTTTTTTTTTCTTTCTTCTTCTTCTTCTTTCATTTCTATCAACTCTTAGTTTTATTATTTCCGAATTGTAGAAAATTTCATCGTTAAAATGCGTGGCATATTGACATCATTATCATATGATAAAATATGAAATATTTCAATCGTATGGAAACGGTATGAAAATGCCGTAACTTAATAGAAAAAAAAACAAAAAACCAACGAATGAAAAATGATTCAAAACAGATCATGTATTTGGATATTTATATCTGGATATTATATCCAGATATCGTAATTAATATCGTGATTAATGTGTGACTTGAGGTGGAATTCTGATTAATTTTCACAAAAATCATATATCATCCAGATATAAATATCCAGCGAGATAAAAATTATACATGCTCTGACTAAAAACAATCGAATTTACAAAATACACATTTTCTTTGTACAAATTAACAGAAATCTTGAATCATGCATTGACATTTTTGTACATTTATATATTCGTTATTGACATTTATATTTATTTTATTGAGAAATCAACATGAAAGTGATTTACTGTGGAATGAATATCATTTGTATAGCCGGAATAAACGTTTTCCATGACCAATTAAACCTTTTAAATGACGTGTTTCAGCGGTAACATTTTAAGTGTATACACATTCATTTTCGTTTTCGATGTGTTTTTTTTTTTTTTTTTTTTTGGTTTTTTCATCTCAAGTTTCAGATTAGAAATCATAAAATTACGCTGACGATGAAAAAGCATGTTAATTGAAAATAAAAATACTCTTGACTTCTCCGATTACTTTAGTATAATATAATTGTCCGTTAAATTGTTTACTTCAAATAAACAAAAGAATATCATTTATGTTAAACAACAAACCGATAAGAAAATGTAATTTCATCTGTTGCTAAGCAACATCGATAATTTTATTTAAATATTTTTTTAATTAATCATTTTGCTTCAATATCAATCAAATTTTTATTTTTTTCTTTTTATTCTGTATGGATACATTTCAATCCATTCAGCGATTGGTATCGAATTTCTTCGGCAAATGTCAATGTTTTGTTTTGTTTTCCTAATTGAATTGTAATTAGAGAAATTCTTCAATTTTTCATTGAAAATGGAAATTTGATGTTTATCTCCTTTAATAATGAAATGAAGATTAAAATAAATATTTCTGAAGCATTAAACAGTGAAAAAAAAGGAATCCATCAAATCTTTAATTAGTTCTCTTTTTAAATGATTGAATATCATTATCAAGAAGCATTTAATAACGAATTCACAATAATAAATGAATAAGAATGTAAACGAAGCAATAGTGTTTTAAGCCTGTCATTTTATTGAACATTTCAATTTGAAATGACAATGCAAAATTAACTAATTTGATCTGACGATGTGATGAAATATAAGATGGACATTTCTAATTTAATAAGAAAAATGTACAGTGTCAATTCAATGCGACGATGTTAAATACACGATATATTCCTAATGTGAAATTCACGATGTCAATTTTATAATGTGAATTGTACGATGTTGATACAAGTGACTTTTTCCAATGTCAATTTTACAATTTTATGGTTGTGATGTGTTATCGTTTCTAATTCGGCTGGGTTTAAAATTCCAAATGTGGAATCTATTGTATGAATTTTACGTCGCATTTAAGTTGAAAATATTAGACGCAGATGTTGATGTATTTAAACATTACGTGTACCTAATACGATTATTCGATTATATGGCGAATTTGGTTGTTTTTGCTATGAATTTACCCTCTCTCTCTCTCTCTCTCTCTCTCTCTCTCTCTCTCTACTGGTCGTTGTCATCGACATTGGTCTCTCGCGCTTTTATGATGGTTTCGGTATTGTAAAGTACAAAATCTCTGAAAATAATGCAATTTCAAATGTATGAACATGAGGTTAGAATAAACATTTCCTGTTTCGATCTCCACCTTTCATCATATCACAAAGCAAAAATTCATTCGAATTGAAAGGTAGGTTGCAACAACAACAACATTTTATTTTACTTTATTTATTATTATTTTTTTTTTTTTTGTATTGATGAAAATGTTTAATTGTCGCTCCAAAGACAATTTTTGCAGTTCATAAAAAGATATCGTCTCTGATTCGCTTGAATAATCTGGCGAATAACCCTCAATTCATATTGATTGGATGAATATCTTGAGGTAGTGTTGATCCTTCAGTGTGTATGAATAGCCAATGACGATGTTGTCGGTTGTGATGAAAACAATGTATCATCGTCATCATCACTTGAGCTCAAAGCCAAAACTGTTTGAAAACGTATTCCAAATGTGACGAATATTGAAATACACGATTTGACTTTAGCTCAATCGCAGCCGCATCATTACTTGATGAAGATGATGATAATCTTTGTGTTTTCATTGACGGTTGGTCAACTTCTTTTTGCCTTAACTTCTTCACAATATCTTTGACGGAGCAAGATGTACGTTGAAAGTTGCTTTTTGGCAATTTTTCAGCGGTGGCGTTGAAAATGCCACATCACGTTTAATTTTTTCGGACGGCTCTTTGGCATTTTTATGCTACAATGACAAAAAAAAAAAAAAAAAAAAAAAATGAAACACCGAATGCTACCAAATGGGCTATTTACTTTCGACGAAGAGATTGTGATGTAGTATTTGTACCGGGAAACCGAACGACAATAATGTGTACTTTGTGCCGATTAGTCACTGAGTCACCGCGTAAACTTTGGATTGTAAACTTTTTTGTGCAATTTTCATAAATACAATTTTTCAATTTTGGAAAATGAATTTATTTGATTATAATTTTCAATTAAAATAATTTTTCATTCAATTTATTATTTGCAATTCAATAATCTTTTAGCTAAATTTATCTTTCGAACAAACTGTTTAAAGATTAAATGTAGTTGATTTGATTACATTTTCTCAGAATTTGTTGCAAAATATTGTAGAATTGCTTAAAGCAATATTGCAAGCTTGTAATTTCGATATACCCATTGCATTGTGGCATATAGAAACCCAGAAATTAGCCTGCATTAAAGCAAAAACAAAAAAGAAATGAAAAACTAATGAAAATCATTGAAATAAATGCAATAATATTATCTATTCGACATGTAGAAATACCTCATCTTCCTTTGAATGTGTTAGAAAGAACATCGTTGGAAAATAGATCATTGCTTTATCTACTTTGGTTTGTGGTAAATTTTCGGACAAAATGAATCGCATTCGATTTGTAAGTTCTTCATTAATCTCAAAATCGGTGTCAAGAATTTTTTTATTTTCTGCAAAGATTCTTTCATATTCGTCCAAAAGTTCGGAAATATTTCGATTTTTTTCATAAAAATCATCGTTTACAGCAAGATTTAACATTGTTGCCTAAATATTTTTATTTTAGTAAACAAATTAAATCGATTTTATGTTGAAAAAAAATAACCGTACCGTGGTAACTATAATATCTTTTGATGTAGTAACTTCAGCATAATGCTTTTCGATCAATTTGAAAAAATCATCAACAACCAATGGATTTACATTAGGAATCGATTTGAATGCCAATTTTTGATCAGAACTAAAAACACTTGAACATGACTTGAAATACAAATATAAAAACAATTAGATTGAAGAGAAATTGTATGAAAAATGCAAATCATACCTGTAGATATGAAATAAAAATAACCATGAAAAATACCAACATGTTTAACAATGGACGTAAAATTGTACACTGAACAAGAGCAAACATTTTAAATTGCCCACTTTTAAATTGGAAATACGTCAAATTTGATGATGAAAAAAAAACATATACGTTTTATTTTTATGTTTAATCAAAGGTCATCAAGTATATTTTTAAGGATTAACACAATTTGTTTTTTTTTTTTTTTTTTTTTTGCTTTCATTTTTTCGCAAAACATCTTAATCATGCAAAAATATCATTGTAACGCGAATCTTTGAACACACGAAAACATAATATTTATAGAATTTTATTATTGATTATTGCGATTCAATCGCCATATTTTTTTATAGTCGCTTGAAAAATGTCCAAAGTTTAACAATTGACATTGTCCTATGATGAACGCAATCGAAATGCTCTTCTTCAATTTTACAGTTTTGACATTGTCAAATTTATAACTGAACCGTACCATACTTTTTCCTCAATGTAAGTGTTTAGAGGACTTTTCAACAAAATCCGTTTATAGTTTTCACGAAAATCCATTCGATCGAAAGCGTGAAAATTTGTTTCGCTCAAACTTATTTGCATGGATTCGAGAAATATCCAAGTAATATTCTCTAGGTAATTCGATCAGAACCATTAATATATAGTCCAAAATTCAATTTATTACAAATTTTATTGAATTTTATTGTTAGCATGAATTTGTTACGAAAAAAAAAAAAAAAAAAAAACAACAATTCATAATGAAATGTTTGTTACGAATTTAATCGAAAGATTCACAACCATTTTTACAATCTTCAGTCAAAACTATGCCACAGAGTGTTTGTTTTGATAAATGCAATTTGTTATGAAATGTGGATATGACATAATTGACCTGAAAACGTGAAAAAAAAACACACAATTATATGAATGAATGTTAGAAATTTGATTTGAAAAAAAAAAGAAAAAAAGAAATATAAAAAACATGAAAACGACTAAAAAACTTACTTCCTTCCAATCATCAGTTTTTCCGTGATGATATATAACTGAGGCAAGTTCTAATGCTTCTTTGACATTTTTTCCATTCAATTCTGTGGACAACATGCTTTCAAGTTTTTCCAAAAATTCTTCCACCGAAGACACTTTTCCATCAATTGAATTGCCTGCAATATTTTGTCTTAATGCAAAAATGCTTTGATTACTTTTTGAAATATCATCTTTAAGTCCAATAATAATGAGTGTTGCCTAAAAATAAATCAATTTATTAGATTTTTGTAAATTAAATAAAATCTTGTTACATACATAACTAGCAATCCATTTGACATCATCAATATTTGATATTTTCAATTGTTTGAACATATCACACAAATCATTGATAATTGTTTGATTTAAATCAGGCATTCCTTTCAAAATGTTACAACTTTCTTCAACGCCACGCATATTCATACACGTCTGAAATTTATTTTATTTATTTATTTATTTATTTATTTATTTATTTATTTATTTTTTTTAATTTTTTTTATTTTTTTTATGTTTTTTTTTTTTTTTTTTTTTTTTTTTTTGTAAAGTTAATGACTTTTGCCCACAAAGTCCTAGAAATGATTTCAATTAAACACTTTGATCACCCGATAAACAGCGCACAATTCTTCACTATTTTCGGCAAAATCAATAGTACAAGCGGTATATCTAGATATTCCCAATGCATTGTGATATACAGACACGACATAGTCAATCTTTGAACAAAGATTATGTTGAAAAGAGAAATGAAAAATAATAGAAGCAAAAAAAAAAAAAAAAAATTTAATAATTTAATAACGTTTTACGATTCACGCAAAATATATATATATATAAAACCAACTTTTGCCCGTGTTATTTCTGATTCAAGACCAATTTGAATGAATGCCAATGCTTTGATAATTTGTGATGGATTTAATTCAGCTTCTAATAAACTTTCAATTTTATTGGTAAAATCTTCAATTGATGTTATATTTGTTTCTTGTATTAATGTATTTTCAGCCGCTGCATTGCTATAACTTTTATACAATTCACTAATACTACGATTCATTTTATAGAAATTATCAGTTAATGCAATTGTATAAAGTGTTGCCTAAAATTATCAATGAAAAAAACTACATTTATCACATAATTTATGAACAGAAAACATATGACAAACGAAATACATACAGAACAAACAATCATATCAATTTGTCTTTGATCTCTCGATGCGATAAAACGTTTAAAAATAAAGACTAAATCATCAACTGCTTTGGGATTAACATCATCGAGAGCTTTAAAAGTGACAGCTAATTGATCTGGTGATTTTACTGCTGAACAGATCTGAAGAGTGAAAAAAAAAGAAAATTATAGAAAAGAAAAGGTTCCCGAAAGCAATTTTTTCATACGAATTTTTCAAGGATATTTTTCAATTGTAATTTGAATTGGTGGAACAAAAGAATGAACATTTTTAATATGACCTGCATTAAACTGACAATTCCAATCAATAGCAACAGTTTCATTTTAGCAACGACTTGAATTTATCACAATATAATCCAAACTGAATGTGCATATACTAAAAAATTGTCTATAAATACTTAACGAAATAAAAAATAGTCTATTGAAATGGCCAGAAAGGTTATCAATTGATATGAAATATAAATATTTCACCTATTTACACAATTTCATGCATTGCTAATGCTTATTTTTCATATTTTTTCTATTTTATTCAACGATTTTAATGCAAACACAAACTATTTCATTTGATATTTTTTGTTTTTTTTTTTTCTTCTTACATTTACACATAATCTCTATTTGCTTTTCTTACTCGCTTCTTTTTCTGTTTTTTTTTTTTTTTCTTTCATCTTCTTACATTATATTTAAATGATTTGTGCTTGATTAAAAGTGCATTAACTGTGAGCTTTTCATTTCTCTCTAAATTCAATGACAATTTAAGTGTATTTAATCAAGAATGAAATCATTTCATAAAGAGTTCAAAATGCAGCGATACGTTCGAAAATTTATTATTATTATTATTCAGTGCCGTATCTGATAGCTTCAAATTATGTACATAAATTTTCATGTTTATTGAATTTCTAGTATTATACCAGAAAGAAGGAATGATTGTTTGTGAAAAGATTTTTCAATATAAACAGTTTCAAAGGAAAAAAGAAAAAAAAAATCTGGCTAATATTGAGCAATAAAATGCAGTCGTTGTCAAATTCATTCACTTTTGATATATTATCTCAAAACTCAAGTCTTCTTTTTCGGTCTTCTTTATGTTATTAAGCATACATTTTGTTGATTTATCAAGGCATTTTTGCTTATGAAACAATGCATTTTTGCCGGAATAAATAACAATTATTTGTTTATATTCGTTAATGTGGCAACAAATGCAGATATTTTGATTATTCGAAAATTGATTCGTTTATATAATATATTAACATCAGTAAACATAGTCCAGTTATATTAAATAATTCACACTTTAGAATTGTTGATTTAATCAAAAAGTATAAATGATGATAATTGAAAAGAATATTTGATCAGATCAAATTTGACAATTGAATTGTAATTTTCGATTTAATATCATTTCGATATAATAAAAGTATTGAAATTGCACATTTTAAAATAAAAATCATAATTGCATATAATGGATAAATCAAAAAGCAAAACATTACGAAAATTTGCCAAAACAATTGAAATGGGTGAATAAATTTAATTTTTTTTTTTTTTTTTTTTTTTTTTGTATTTAAAATTAAATTAAATAATTTTGTATTTTATGTTTATTTTGTTTTGATATAGCTAGAAAATACTCGCCTGAAAGTGCACCATTCCTAAACAAACTGGAATATGATTACAAAAAGGATCCAAAACATTTCGAATATGTTCATAAATGTGATCCATGTGTGATTCATTACAGAAAAATCTTTGAAAAAGCCGTTGTGGATTGTGTGAAAGATTCAAAATCAAAATCAAAATTAAAATCAAAATGACTAAAATCTACTGATATTTATACAAAAAATCACGCGACAAACATTTGATGAATAAAAATTTTTTGTCAAACATTTGATGAACAAAAAAAAAGAAAAAAAATGTTCAAATTAAATAAATTTGATTAAAACGAATGAAACCGTGATTGCGGTGAATATTTTGAAATAAAACGAAATACCAAAGCATTTTTATTTGTATTTATTATTGGAAAACAGAATGATGACGGTAAGTTGAACATTTTTCGACAAGTTGATCATGAAATTCAAGACAAATTGAAATTTTTTCTTTGTTGTTCATATATTAACGAGAGAATTAAACATTTTCTCAAAATAATTTTACATTTTATGTCTTTTTGTAATGATTTATTTGCGATTCATTCAAATTGGATTTTTTTTTATTATGCATTGCGCTGACACAAAAGCTGCATGAAATTATCAACCAATTTTTTTTTTTTTTCGATTCGACTATTCATAAATGTCTCCATTATTACATATTTATTATTTATTTTATATAAATATTACTTACATAAACAGAATAAATAGTTAATCAGTTGCTCAACGAAATTTTTTTTTTTTTTTTTTTTTTTTTTTGAATAAATCCAATTAAATTAAATAATTCTCAGAAATTGTTCAATCGAAGAAAAATCTATATTTATTTTCATGAATCATGAATAAACGGTTTTTGTGAAGAAGGTGTTTGAACACTTTGGAGTTATTTTAGGCACATTTGTGTAATTTGCTATAGAATTTAAATGGATGGTTTGTGTCTTAACTTTAGCATAGTCACAAATGTAATAGGTTTTTTAATTCATGTGACTGAAAATGGCTTAACAATAAATCAAATATTTTCCTTCATATATGAATATAAGAATAATATTTGAATGAAAATAAAATGAAAATGATTTTTTATTAAACATATTTCTTTATTTAAAAACAGCAATAAATTGAATTTTTTTTTCCTTAGTCTACGGGGGTTTTGAATATGAGTTGTGATAAATTATCATTAGCATGATGTTCAAATTTGATTTGAATATCATCTTTAACATTAACAAAATTGTCAAGTATATTACCCATATATTGAAATGTTGGTGTACTAGTATAAGTCCATATGCGATAAAATTTACCAACATTTATAACAATTGGTTGTGATAAAATAACATGCAAATCATTTGCATTCACATTGATTTTTGTATGTAAAATGAGTTTGTCAATTGATTTCCAATTTTCACATTCGCACACATTAAACAATATGTTTTTGCTTGCTTTACCTTGTAAATAAAATTCAGTTAATAGCAATTGTTTTGTTGATGAAAATATGGTACAGCAATGTGATGAAATGTGGCTCATTATCGGTGCAATTCGTCGATCACAGTTTAATTTTTGATTTATCAATGTTAATGTCGATAGATTGACACAAAGTGGTTTTAAAATAAATGGATTTGCATGCATTGTATTTAATTTATATTTTTTAATAATTATTTCAAGTTGTTCAATGCTAAAAAATCCTTTATATAAATCAACATGCGCTGAAAGTTGTTGAGCGGTTAATTTATCAAATGGAATTTGATAAAATATATCGTTAAGTTGATCTTTCATATTTTTCGGATTTAATTCTAATTTATTACGAGTACATGTAGCTTTAGCCCATTCCATACATCCAATAACCTGTTCTAATGCTGTCCAATTCGTTGACACCAATGTTAATATTTTTTTCAGATGATTTAAATCACATTCCAGAAAACTTTGTGAACGAATTATTTGCTCTGGATAACTTTTAATACCATTTTCACAAAATTCCACCAAATTGTCACAATTCAAATATTGTACAATATTATATGCACAGCATACATCATCCATTGTTAATGAATTTCGAAAAATCATTTCACATGCTGTTAAACTTTCGGCTACTTCATATTTATTACATAAATTTATCACGTAAATTATATTTTCGGCAGATAATTGCACTTGATTCATGTAGAAAAATTGTAAAAATTCTTTAAATGCTGCTACAGGTGCATCAACAATATGAATATCACCATTTTCCTTCAATGTACCATAAAACATTGCATTAAATACGGGACTGTCAAGCGATAAAATAATTTTATGCGCTGGAATTTTCTCAAAATGATCAGTATCAATATCGAATAGAAAATTTACATCGGAACCTTTTGGATTCAAATATAATTCGTCAAGTTTACGTTCACGTTTGATATCACTCATTGTGTTTAAAACGATTTTTTGTTTTTTTTTTTTTTTTTTTTTTTTTGGAAAAATTTCAGCCAGAAATATTTATAACAATGATGTTCGTTTCACGACAAATGAATACCCTTCCACAGGCTACTATTGATGATTAGTCCTTAAAAAAAAGAATAATATTGAATATATACAATCATCTTGATGAATAATTAAAAGACTTTTTCTTTGTTCACCATTTATTATCTGTAATTTTGTAAATATTTATTTTGTTGCGATAAAATCAAAATGAAATTTTCAATAATATTAAATGCAACTCGTGTTTACATTCTCAGAACAAATAATAACCAATTTGTCAATGACTCATTTGTTTATTGATAACAATTGACAATTCAAATGTATAAGTTGTGCTTGATTTATGTCAAATAACATTGACAATTTGCATCGCATATCAAGAGATGGCAGTACTTTGCTCATTTCATTAAATTATTTCGATTTTCATAATTCACTTTAAAATTTAACACTTTTATTTGCATTACATGGTTTGGCCACGTAAATGTTTTCAGCAAAACAAATGTTTTTAATGGAATGATATCATCTTTTTATGAACATTTGTATTTTTTTTCCGCGTAAAAAAAAATTCAACGATTCTCAAAATACGTGCAACAAAATATGAAGAAAATAAATATTCAAACATGAAAAATTCTCGCTTTACGAAGAAAAAAAAATTGTTTTTTAGATTTGATATTTTCCTTGTGAATTCAACAAAAGATGTATTAATGAAATGTTAGCAAAATCTATGAACAAAGAAACGATCATTATTGCCTTTCAGAATTTGTATTCTAAGTGATCGCCAAACTCTTTTTTATTTTTTCTCCAATGCAATCTATTGAAAGCCTGGTTTCCAGACTTTACACTGAGCTGTTATTAGCCAGCTAAATTATATTCTTGAAATGGTGTTAGCCGCTGACACGATGTTGTATATAAATGAAGAAGAAGAAGAAGAAGAAGAAGAAGAAAGAAGAAGAAGAAAGAAGAAGAAGAAAGAAGAAGTAAGAAGAAGAATCAATACATAAGCAACACACGAAGGAATAAGCACCAACGAATTAAGTCGTGCGCGTATATAAAATGAAGCAATTCTTAGTTCGTTGCTATGTGCTTCTTCCTTCATGTGTCGCCTATGTGTTGATTCTTCTTTCTTCTTTCTTTATATACAACATCGTGTCAGCGGCTAACATTCTTTAGCCAATATTATATAGCTGACTAATGACAGCCTAGTGTAACGTCTGCTGGTTTCACTATTTTATATCCTTTATCAATCAGATTACTCTTAACGAAAATGTAAATAACATCTTCTCGATTGACCACTGCCTCTCGGCATTTTCACTTAAGAGAGTCTCGGCATTTTCACTTAAGACAAGGGAACGAAAATTTTATTATATTTCATATCGTTACAAAAGAAATATCAAAACAGCTGTTTAATGGCCATTAATTGTTTCCTTAAAATGAAGATCTATCATCACAGATATGTTTAGATACCCACATAAAATTGCAAAACTTACAGTAAATCATTCTATCGAATATTTTTTAAGACTTTCGTTTTTTTTTTTTTTCATAAAATCAATACAAACAAATATAAAATTAAACTCGCCATATCCGTTGAATTAAGAATTATTGAAATGAATTTTTATGAAAGTGCCTTTTTAACTGAAAAATCGCTTTTTTAACTATAGTTGGAGAAAACTGTTTAATGAATGTTTTGTTTGTTTTAGTTTTTTTTTTTTTTTTTTTTTTTTCAAACATCCATGACTTTGATATTTCATTGAAAATAATTTTAGAAATAAACCGCATTGATATTCGATAATTCGTGTCCGAAACCGAACCATTCTAATTGTGCTGGCAGTTCATTATATGCAAAAGACAGAAAGATGAGCGATACCAAAGAAAAAAAAAAACTTTCCTTGATTGTATGTAAATGTGTTGATATGCATCATCAAATACAAAATTTTTCCATGAAAATTGCATGAAAATGTGTAGAGGATCTGGCTAGACCATATGAAATACGAATTTCAAAATATGTGTCAAATGTGGGAGGGTTAACAAACTGTGTTATAATTTTCGTAGAAAAAACAATAAAAAAAATCGATTAATTATGGAAATTTATTTATAATTGTGTTGCAGAAATTTCATCTTCTCTTTTTATTATTTGAATTGTAGATTTGAATAATGCGATAACAATATCTAATAGATAGATCGTATAAATATCTGTCTCTGACAAAAATTATCGCTAAGTTTTACGCCAAAGACACGACGAATTACATCGAAACAAAAACGAAAAAAAAAGTACTTATGTGTTAAATTAAGAGAACAACGTTTATTTCCCACAAAAGACTTTTGAAAGAGATTGAGTAAAACATCGAAATTATCAATAAATTGTTTCCAACAACAAAAAGAAAAAACAAATCGATAAAATGTTCATTTTCTCCATATCTGTGTTCGATAAATCATCGAATTGGATCAACTTTTGCCTCTTACTCAATGCGTTACCATTTTGTGCTATCATTTTTATATCTTTGCTATGTTGCACATCTCAGGCATCGGCATCGAACGGCCCTAGTGCACTAAACCCAAAAATTAATCCCACAGAATATGCCAATTTTATATCTTCATCTTCAGTAAGTAATAGTTTTCAACTCTGAAACTAAATGCAAGTGAATCAAGTAATTTTAATCGATATTTGCATTAAAATAATATCATTTGACATATGTTATTGTTATTGTCATCTATCTGATTACAGAATTACAAATCAGACCAATATTCACAATATCCAAGAAGAAACAATAATTTCAATGACAGTAGTCATTCAAGGAACTACAAAGATCCACTTTCGGAGACACACAGTAACCGAAATGGTATTTACAAAATGTAAATTTGTCATTTAGAATTTATTTCGAAAAAAAAAGAAAAAAAAAAAACAAAAACAGCAAAAACAAACAAAAGAGAGAATAAGCGTCTTTTTTTCTTCAGCTACGATAGTATTGTCGAATTTATTAAACAAATAGCATCCAAATTGCGTACATGGTTTATGAATATGATGCAAAATATTTGGCCAATTGAGAACAATGTACCGGACGATGAGCCGGACGATGAACCGTTATTTGATCATTTGGTAAGGACACTGACTGTGTTTTCACATACATGAACATTTTCACAGATTTTTTAGCAATACAAATTACGAGTCACTATAAATTGGTATCTTTCATTTTTAATCAAGGGAGATCTTAAACTACCGGAATTATATCAAAGGGCAAATTTAATGCAACGACATGAAGCCCAAATGGTGCTAAAAGAATTTGCACCCTATTTAAAATTTCGTGCTGATGGAAGTGATAATTTAATAGATATCGGTTGTGGTAGTGGTGATGTAACAATGGATTTCATTTTACCAATGTTGCCAAAAAATTTCCAACGTTTAGTTGCATGCGATGTATCACATTCAATGATCAAATATGCACGTTTAAATTACGATCATCCAAAAGTGTCTTTTGATGAATTCAATTTGGATATTGAATTGGAACAGCAACCACTGTTCGATGGTTTAAAATTTGATCATGTTATCAGTTTTTTTTGCTTGCATTTTGTGCAAAATCAAAAAATTGCCGTTGAAAATTTATATAAACTATTACGACCTGGTGGAGATATGCTAGTGATTTTTGTTGCCGATTCAACAGTTTGGGATGTTTACAAAGATCAATCACGAAATAGTCGATGGTCAGAATACTTGAGCGATGTGTATGATGTAATTTCACCATATCCCAGCAGAGAAACTACCGCTGAAATGTTTCGTGAACTTTTGAGAAATCAAGGTTTTAGCCAAATTCAAGTTAAAACTCGTAATAAAGAATGGATATTCGAAGGAGTAGAAAAACTTGAAAGTAATTTCCGGATGAAATGTTTTGATTATTTTTTGTCCTTTTTTTTTTGTTTGTTGTTGGTATAAACAATTTGTTCTCTTTACAGATTTTATGGAGGCAGCAAATGAAATTAATCAATTTTTACGTCGCATTCCAATCAAAGAACAGCGAGCATACAAAAATGATGTTTTGAATCGATTCAAAAAGGCATGCAAAAGAATTCATACAAATGACAAAAGTGAACAATATGTTGATCATTTTGAATTGATCATTGCTTATGCAAAAAAATTATAAATAAATATAACAAAATGTTCTTAAATTTAAATTTGAAAAAAATTTAGTTTATAATTTGATGATAAACTATTCATATGTTTAACATTTTCACTCTGAATCATCTTGAAACAGCAAAATTCACGTTTATCCAACTGGAACTAACTTAGGTAGTCCGAATATAAGACATATTGAAAAAGAAAAATAGATATACTATTTCGAGTCGAAAGACACATTTGAAATAAATTTTCTTCTTTTTTGCAGCCGAATTTACAGAATTTTTTCTTTTCTTGCTAAAATTTTTTTATATCGTTATTGTAATAAACTTGATATCGTTGTTGTTTTTTTTTTTGCCTTTAATAAAATATTTCGAAAGAAAATTAAAATTAAATTATCAACATTTGTACTTGAAACAGATATACAAACCAACCGAAAAAAAGCAAATGTAAAAATCCAAAGTTTTGCAAAATTGTTTCCATGAAATATCGCTTTTATTCATTATCATAATTAATTATATCATCACAAAAGAAATTATAATCTGTCTGATTATGATCATTTGTTATATATGCTGCAATCAATTGTATCTATAAAACTGCAATACTCAGTAGAGTTGCCAAAAACAGTTGATTCCAATAAATTCATTTTAACGTTCATCAGAACAATTTTTATTGGAATTATTTATTTAAAAACATCCATTAAACCATAATTTTTACGTAAGCCTCTGTCAAATGGTGTGTATTAATGTATTCTATCGTGTTGTAAATTAGCTAAGTATATAGAATCTAGTTCATATGGATTGGCTAATGAAGAGAAATAATAATGAATAAGAAAAATAAATATGAAAATGATGAAAATCGTTTTTATTGATTGATTTTTGAAACGAAACTTTATTTCACAAAAAAATATATATTAGAGTGCATTGTATGAATTCGATAGAATTCTGTGTGTTTAAAAAAGTATGTGTCCATCAATTTATGACAATTTTTACGACATTGATTTCAAATTTTGTTCGAAATATAAATGTATTAAAATTCGCTATACATTTGAATTTTTTTCGGAATTCTTGTTTTATTCAATAATTTAGGAAAAAGAAAAGGTTGAGGGCTAGGTTCAGAGTAATCTGTCTAACAACGAATTAAATTAAGATTAATTTGTCATGTGCCTTCTGGTGGATGGTGTTGAATTTCAACTGTAATTTTTTTTCGATTTATTTGCGAATTCATTGATAAATCAAGAATTATTCTAACATTGGCTGTCAAAATATTCATAAAAAAAATTCAATTGCATAGCTTAAATTGCCTTTAACACATGTTTTCACATAAATTTCATGCACAATCATACAAAAATACTAAAAATGTTGTCTGAATTCGCCGAATGACCAAATGCAGTCGCATTGTGATAAAAATCCATGCCATTTGTTGAACGATATATGTATCATTTGTATCATTTGCATTTGGTGATTCGATGGTGCGTGTTTTTTTTTTTTTTTTTTTTTTTTTTTTTTTGTAATTTGTACAACAGAAAATGTTTACAATATTGAGAAAAATTTTTTTTTTTTCATTCGAGTTATAAAAGAGAAAAATAACTTCAATTTCGAATATTTTCCTTTTGTTTCATAAGTAAGCAATTTTAATATACAAAGTAAAAAAAAAAGTAGAAGAAAATTTTTCTTGCGTCGTCTGAGCTAATACTTTTTTGAATTTCCGCTTGAAATAATCTTATGACACATTCATTGACAGTTAAAATAAAAACGGGACATTTTCTTTTTCGATAAGATTAAAAACGATTATTTTATGATAAAATCGTCAGCAAGAGCATGTCTTCTTCGGGCGCTCCGAGCGGTTTCCGTCCAAATTAAACATATCCGCGTCAAGTATTTCACCGGCATTGATAATCTTATCATTTAACAAAATCTATGGATTGTGCAAAAATCGATTCAATTACAAACATTAATATCGTGGAGAAATTAAACATTTTTCAATTAAATCATACAGAGAGATAGAGAGAGTGTGTGTGTGTGTGTGTGCTTACCTTATTGACTAATGCTCTGGCTGATTCTTCAATGTTAATATTCTCTTTGGCCGATGTTTCAAACCATCCAGCAAAACCATGCTCTTTCACATATTCGTCCATTTTTGCCGGCGTATTAACAATACCTTGTTTGGTTTGATCACACTATTCATAGAAAATAACAATCGATTTATATTTCGATTTGAATTCGTCATTTTTTTTTTATCAAAAATGATTTCTAACATTTGGTGAAATTTTCTATTTTTTTTTTTTTCAAATAAAACGGAACAAAATATATGCTTATGCATACTAAATCAAATTTCCATTTTATTTAAATTGAATTTCACCAAATGCATTGCATGTATTCAATGTATTTTATTCACCTTATTTGCTATTAAAATGCATGGAATTGGACTTCCGTTAGGTAATTGCACTTTTGAATCTAAATCTTGTTTCCATTTGATGACCGCATCAAATGTTGCACTGCGTGTGACATCAAATACAACAAATGCGCCAACGGCTTCTTTGTAATAAACACGCGTCATATTTCCGAAACGCTCTTGACCTAAAAATTACCATCGAAAGACAAAAAAAAAAAAAAAAAAAAAAATCAGAGAAAAAAAAAATATCTATGTGAAATGATGAACAATGACAAATGAAATGATTAGCGAATCATGATAAATATTTAGAATTTAATCGATTTGTTTTTGCTGTATTCGCACAATACATGTAATGCGCAACAATTTGATTGATGATACATTTTTGGACAATTATACACACCTGCAATATCCCATAGCCTGAAAGAAATTTTTCAAATAAAGACAATTCAATCATTTAAAACAAACATTTATAATCATAAATTGAAATTGAAAAATTACAATCAATTACTAACTGTAAACGAATAATTGTATTTTGATCCCAATTCAATACTTTCAATGCAAAATCAACACCAATTGTGGCTCGATAATTTTGGCTGAAAAATTGATGCACATAACGTTTTATAAATGATGTTTTTCCTGTACCAAGTTCACCGATTACAAGTATTTTATACAAATGTTCTCGCTTCTCCGGCGACGATGACATATTTCGTCGCTAAGTTAAAAAAAAAAAAAAAAAAAACAATCAAAACAGGGGGAAAAAAGGAGAAAAGAAAAGAGAGAAAGAAAGAAAGAAAGAAAAAAAAACAAATTGATTATTTTCTATTTGCAATCTCAACTATCTCGAGTTTCGACATATACATGCAAAAAATGCCTATTTTTTGTCGTAAATTTTTTTCAATCGTATGAAATAAAACGAAGCAAACGAAATTTAACTGACATTGATCAGAACAAAAAAACAACATCTCAGAATGTATCGATCGCATTTGGGGGTCTTTGAATCGGAAAATATTTAGTCCAATTTGTACCAAATAAAATATGTGAATTGTGTTTGCGTATATGGATGTGTGCGTATACAAAGCGAGTGAAATGACGCTACGCAAATGGAAATCCAATATAAAAATTACTTAATTCACTTCATTTAGCCATAAGGCATGTCAAATTGAATATTTGAGCCAAGGTATTTTCTCTTTTTATTTGTTTTTTTTTTTTTTTTTTTTTGTTTCTTTTGTCGCATTAATATCTTAGCTAGATATAAACCGCAAGTTCATTTAATGTGAAACCTTTGAAATGATCCTTAAGTCAATGAAGATTTGTGTAAACTGTTGTTATGTAGCTATGTTGAAATTCTCTATTTGGAATCAAATGGCAAACAACTGACAACACAGAACAACAGAAAAACCATCCGAAAGATACGAAAATAGATTTAGCACAAATAAGATTGAGCGAGAGACCAAGATACAATGAGCACCAACTAATTTATTCGGTTTCTTAACACATTTTTACCGGCATTTGTAGTGAAATCTAATATTTAAATGAATAACAGAGAAGAGGCGAATAACAACAACAAAAAAAAAAAAAAAAAAAAAAAAAAAAAACTATAACAAACTACACGACACTCTGAATCGAAATTAAACCAAACTAATAACCAAATGAATATTGTTACAAATCCACGATTTTGTATGATTTTCTTGTGTATTTTTTTTTCTTTCTTCTTCAAATTCTTCTCTTCTGTACTTAACAATAATAATCTATATACTGATGTGTACTGTGTGCGGTTGTCTATAACGAAAAAACAAAAAACGCGCACAGTTCTATGGCTTCGAATAAATATGAAGTTATGTGTTTTCATTGGAGGTTAGGGCAACAAACGAGCCAACCAAATGAATAAGCCAACAAATGAGCAAATGAATGAGTGAAGTCAAGAATGTATTTATTGTATAATTGTATGCATTTGTATATGTATGCGAGCATCTAGACGATTGAACAATCATTGTATTTACATACATTTGACAACAACAACGACGACGACGAAGAAAGAAAAGAAATGAAAAATGAATTGAAAAAAAAAAAAAAAAAGATTTTATGTCCCTTATCAATACGGTTGTGTCGACAGCAAACTGTTTAATCAAAATCTCAAGCATTGAATACACATTACAACGCATACAAAATAAATCAAATGACAAGATGAATGATAAACGAATTAAATACTGAGAAAAATAACGTGTAAAAATTGTCACACCGTCGCAAACAAAATATTCTTTATCAACAAAATTGTTTCTTCTGTTTTGTCCCTTTTTCCATCTCTCTCCCTCTCTCTCTCTCTCTCTCTCTCTCTCTTCTCTTTCTCTCTTTCTCTCTTTTCATTCCATTTTTACCGTGAATGAATTTCATTGGTGACTTTTGAGTTGTTCTTTTTTTTTTCTTTTTCTTTTTCTTTGTAGTGGTTGAATTTTTGACGTAAAAATAAGAAATATGAAAAAAAAAAAATTAAGAAATCATTCGACAGAAATCGTATTAAGTAAAAGTGAGAATCAAAGAAAAAAAGAAAAAAAAAAACAAGAAAGGAAAGCGAAACAAAAACTAAAAACAAAACTCAAAGCAAAAACTTCAATTCGAGAAAAAGAAAAGAAATAAAACAAAATCAAAGTGAAAAACAATAAGTACAAATCACAAACAAACTAAATGACAATTTGGTTTGATTTTACGTTCGTTTACCCCATCATCGTCCAAAATTAAATCACCGTATGGCGCCATTAAAAAATCCGAGATAAATGTGTTGCTCGTATGCAAATCGTCATCAAATTGTGACGTTAACAATGAATCCGGTCGATTTTCGGGTAAAATATCGTCGTCTTCAGTATTAATTGTACTATTTGATGTGGATGGTGTTACACCATTACCATCATCATCCGTTGATTTATTTATTGAATCAATATATGCAATGCGACGTCGACCACTATGATTTATTTGTTGATGCTGTGACTGTGACTGTGATTGCATTTGAATTAATTTTTTTTTATTAATAATTAATTCGTCGTTATCGTTCACAATATTCATCACATTTGATATGCTCAATGGTTCGTCAATGATATGAGCAAATGTATCACTATTGTGCGTATCTAAATACGAAGACGTTGTTTGAATTGATGTATATGAGGTAGCTGGATCAATATCAAGTGCTGAATACGTGTTGTGGTGCAAATTTTGATTAGATGGAAAAATTGGACGGACTTGTTTTCCTACCTCAAATTGTAGTGTTGGTGTTGTGGCAGCAGCAGCAGCAGCGGCGGCAAAGGTGGCAGAGGTGGCAGCAATGGCAGCGGTGCCGGCAACATCTGTTGATGTTGATGCTATTGCTGTTGTTTCATTAATATCCTCAGTGGATTGTAATACTTTTGCGCCACTTGATTGTGTTAGTGTGTGCAATAGCTCTTTGTTCTTATCATCATTATTGTTATCACTGTTGCGTTGATCATTTTTTGTCACTATCATTTGTTCATTTTGTAATGTGGAAACCTCTTCAATTATTACTTTCGGTATAATTTCAGTTGATGATCGTTGGCCACTTGTGTCACTTGAACTGGTCGTTTGATGTGCAAATTTAATTGTTTCACTTGCTGCAATGCCTGGATAACGGCGACCACGTTCTGATAAATCCATTGTTATGGAATTTTGACGTTCAGCCTCAATTATTTCGGTTAATAATGATGTATCTTTTTCCGAAATTACGGCAATTTTACTTGTCGATGCAGCAGTAGCTAAATTTTGATTTTCATTCACATTCACATTAAAATTGGTATTTTTTGTTGTGACAATTGGATTTTGTTCAACGTTTCCATCTGAAGTGCTCTTATCGACTGATTGTTGCGATTGCATTGTCGATTGTGCATTGATGGTTTCATCGTGCTGTACGGCATTTTTTATGAATGCAGTCGATGTTGTTGCAACATTTCGATATAATGGTATTGTTGATGGTGCTTGCGTTGTTGGTGCCGGCGGTACACCGACCGTATTCATGAGTGTTAGATCATGGTTGATATTGAATTTCTTTGGTGATTGTTGCATTGTGAATGGTTTGCGTTCGAGCCTTTTTGGTTCGATTTCGTTTGATGATATTGTTTGTTTTCGTTGCTGGTGCTGTTGCTGTTGTTGTTGTTGTTGTGGCAAATCAATTGCCGAATCAGCTATGCTCATACGTTTCTTACCTGATATTGTAATTTGTAATTTTTCCGTGCTTGTACTCTTTCGACCACCGCCACTGGCCGATAATTTATTATTGCCCGTATTTATAACCGAAACACCACTTTTAATGCTCAAATTACTGTTTGCATTCCATGGACGATTCAAATTACTTGTTATTGTTGTTCCACTGCCATCAATTGAACTATTTCCACTTGCAATGCTACCGCGAATTGTACGATATTTTGTTTGATCAATTTTAACGCCAACATCTAAATTATCATTACTATTCTCTTGACGATAATCAATATTCACCAAATTCATTTCGGATACACTGTGATGACTGACACTGGTCGATGTTTCAATGCGATTTTGTAATGCTATTTGAGGTGTATTTGATATTGTTTCAACACTTGTTGCTGTTCGCAATGGAATCGATGATTTTTTAACGCTTAAATGTTGTTTGGTTGTTGTAGTTGTTGTTGTTGGTGGTGATGATGGTGATGGTGGTGGCGGTGATTTTTTTGGTGTTAATGAGAATTTTTTCACTAAAGCAGCTGTACGACCTTTACTTCGTATAGATTTTGGTGTTGATGTTGATGTTGATAACAATGGATATGAATTACTTGTTGGTGGTAATTCATCATTGGACATTTTTTTCGATGCATCTTCATTTAAATTTTCACTCATTTTTGTTTTCTTTTTTAAATGCAATAATGTTAATACTTTATTTAAACGCTTTTTCTTGGTTGTCGTTGTCGTTGTCGTTGTTTTCGTTGTTGTCGATGATGTGGCTTTTGTTACAATCAACGATTCAGATGGTACTGAAATTGAATCGTATGTCGTTTCAATTCCAATTGGTTTTTTATTTGTTGATAATGATGATGATGATGAGGAGAAGGAGTGTGCAGCCAATTGATCTGGTGTAACAATTATCGAAAATGGTTTTGTATTACAATTGTCAGTGGTTTTGCTATTCACAAAATCAATCACAGTTTCATCAGATGAGAATGATGCACGCGCCACATAAATTCCTTGAGAATTTTTTATGCTTAAAAATTTTTTCATATCGACTGAATGACCAATTTGTCAATATTTTCATTGACATTATATTGATCTATTTGCTCATCGTATTTTTTTTTTTTTTTTTTTTTTTTTTTTGATTGTGGTTTTTGTTTTAAAACGTTTTTTTTTCGCGATTTTTGTCAAAAAAAAAAAAAAAAAACAAAAAATTTTATTGGATAAACTAGAAATTAATTAAATCTTTATATGCTTGGAAATTTGATCGAAAAATTTTTAAAACAAATAAACACACAACTAATCAATGCACATGAAACATGTAAAGAAAATTAAAACGAAATGTAAAAGAGAAAACCAAGAATTGATTTAGGGTGCTGTTTGAGTTAAAGCTACCGTTTCCAACTTGTTAACACACTAAATGGATACTAAGCTGTGTACGAAGCTCAGGAAAGGCAAAAGAAAAGCAAAATATAATGATGATATGCCTTAGTGCGCAATGGATCACAGATACACACAGACACAAACAAAAAAAACTCTATAAATTTGATTTAGTTGTTTTTTGTTTTACTTATTCTTTTGTTTTGCGTCTTGAGAAAGCATACATTTTTGTTGAACCATATTTGCAAATGTGTGCTTCAATGCGCAAATGTGAGTGTCATATGATACATATGCATCAGTATTTTGCATCGATGTATAAAGAAAAAACATTTCCATATCTCGGTGCGGTTGTGTTTTGTCAAAGTTACGCATTATAAGTGAAACAAAGAAAAAAAAGAAAAAAAAACACCAAATGGCGCGTAGTTTTGTAATACAAGCACCAAATCATGCTCTGTTTCACCTTATCATTTTTCTTTATACTTTTTTCTTAGTGTAATTTTTCTTTTTCATTTCTCAATGTACGATCAAAATAATGATGATTAAAAACAATACAAAAAAGGAGGAGCTATTGAAAAACAACTATAAAATGAAATAAGATCACACATCACATGATTTTTAAATACAAATCACCAACTCACTGATGGTAATGAATGAGTAAAAGGAAGTGCCAGAAATGATATTGTCTTACATCAAATGAATAGATACGAAATCAGATATAAATCTATTGCATGATTGAATACAATATTATTTACAAAATATTCATATAAAAAATGATACTCACTGTTTACAATTTCTTCCGTATGACCAAATAAATTTAAATGATTCAACAAACAATACAATATTGAATATTGAAAACCGGTTGTGTGTTTATTTTGTTTGAATGAATTCAGGAAATGAATCTTCATGGAAAATATGCATACAAATCAGAAGCCATTGAAGAAAATCTGTAAAATCTGTGCAAAAATCAACTGACCCACACTATTTAAATATTCTAACGTAGCTGTAATTCAATTAAGTCAAAAATGTAGAAAATTCTTTTATTTTTATGAGTTCATGTCAATGCTTTACAAATAAAGCTCTTCTAAGATATTACAGTTGAAAGGTAATAAGAAATTTGAAACGAATGAAGCCACTGCCAGTGATCAGAGTAAAATATACTTTTATGTATAATTGAATATTGGAAGCAAAAAAAGAACAAAACAGAACAAAACACAAAATATCATATTGAAAAAAATTGTACACAAAGCACAATCAGATTAAGAATAAATCAAATATTGTAGATTCTATAGAGATCATGATGTGATGCATTTTTACTAATTAATGTTTTTTACTTCTTTAGAATTACGCGTGTCAGCGGATAAATTCTATTTTCGAAGATTGAGTCAAATTGATTGAAAAAAACAAGTTCTGCGATTCTCATTTTCATTTAAAAAAAACCTTAGCAAACTATTGGTGCATGCAGAGATGTTGTTTATTTTTTACAAAATGTTTGATAACTTTTTTATGTTCAGTGTTTCATTTAGGTAAATATTCAAAACAAATGTTGGATTCACGAAATTTTTCTTTAAAAATCAGGTCTACACTCTCAAAAAAACAAAAAAAAAAAAAAATTAAAAATTAAAATAAATGGATACCAGGTGAAAGAAAGTAAAATTTATTTAGAAAATATGGAAAATTAATTTTTTTATTCATTTTTTAACGTCAAATTCGAAATCTGCGCGCAAAATTACATAACGGACACGTGTTTCAAACCAATTTTTGGGACACAATTTTTTTTTTCTTTCAAAATCGTTAATGTTGAAAAAATTTCGAATGATAATGACGAAAAATAGTTGGAATAAACAAAATTCAAGGGGATCTACCACTGTCAGAATTAAATTCTGGTACAAAAATCGTCGAAAAATTTAAATATTCACCCGTAATCGATATAATCGAAAATAATGTTCTCTGTTCTGTTTCTTATATCAGTACTTCAATACGAATCTGTTGCAAACACAGAGAGCATTCCTGTGCAACATGTGTTTTGGTAGTAATAGAAGAAACAAAAGAGAGAACATTATTTTCATTTATATCGATTACGAGCAATTATTAATGTTATGTGATGATTTTTGAGCTCGAATTTAACTCTAACAGTAGTGGATTGCCCCTTGGATAACTCCCATTTCTTATTTGACTTCATAGAATAGCAAAGCAAATTTTCAATAATAAAACCATATAATTTTAATTTTAAATTTTGATACAATTTTATTCTTGCATTTTTATAATAAAAGACTTGATTCAATTATACTTTGACATATAAGTTTGATGTAGACATATACATTTTCGTTTTCATTGATTATCATATTTATATATCTAAGCAAAATGAATTAAAACCAGCTTGGGCACTCCTTACTTAGCGTAGATGGCGCAATTGTATTTAATTTTGTCGCCAACAATTCCTTTGCAAAGATCTTGTTTTGGTACTTTCAAAACATTATGGTACAAATTGACGGAGAAATCAACCTGATAAAATAAATGGAAAAATATTAAAATTTTGGAAATCCTCGGCATTTGAGATAATTGATTTAAAAATTACGTACGGCAGCAGCAAGTTTTTGTTTGTCTGTTGCTTTGCCATAGGTTGGTTTAATAATTTGCATTATGAGTGCACCTTTCTGTCCTAATGGTTTAATCAATTTCTCAAGATTAGCTAAGAGTTTGTTTGTGTCAGGGCCTTTAGCATTCAATTTCACAAGAATGTCTGCGATATCATTTTTGTATGGTGTCAAATCAAGTTTTAAAGCCAAGCCCATCATATCAACCTAATAAAAAATAATAATAAATTGATATGTCGATATATAAACGAGATAATTGTTTAACCACGTACAAAAGCTTTCATATAAACTGGATCCCCTTGGTTTGGTTTAAATTGTCCAAAAATTGCAATGAGTTTATCAACTGCTTTTGCATCGGCGGTCTCAACATCTTTCAAACCATCTGCAATTTGTTTAAGTTTTGCATCATCTAACGGTTGAATTCCAAGTTTTTCCAATTCTTCTGGCAAACATGAACATAACTGTAAAAAGATTTCCACTTAATTTCCTTTCACATCACTGTAATTCATATTCAATTGATATAATTATCGAACCTGAACAAATGCAAGACAGGCGATGAACAAAATTGACTTCATTTTAAGATGAATGATTTTCTGAAACATTTGAATTATATACGATGTTGTTAGAAAAGAAAATATTTGGTTATGTTTCAATAAATTCACGAATAATATTCAGCACAAAATGTTTGAATTATATCAACTAGAACATCATTCAATGTTTGATATCGTTTACACAATTGATGTGATGGATTTTTTTATGAAAAAAAGCTTTGGACACTAAATTTTCAATTTGTAATTTTATAGTTGATTTTCACATTCAAATATATCACACTGTTTCTCGAAAAGAATAAAAAATATTATAAACTTTCGATTACACAACGATGTTAAAATACACAATTTCAATTAAACGATGTTCAAATTTATTTCTCCCCAAATTTAACAAATTAAAATAAAAATAAAAATTGATGATTAGATTGAGTGAAAAGAAGAATAGAATTTACTAACCAGGTTTTAATTTGAATACAAAGAACTGGTTAATGCTTTTAAACGTCTTCAATTCGACTTGTCTTTCTTCCAGTACAAGACACCTATTTATACTCAACTCATTTATACTTCATTCAAAATATTCGATTATTTATTACAAACAATATAAATTCCATTTTCAGATGTTTTGCGTAAGTCATTGTTTATTAGGATATTCCCACTTGTAAAAGCGTCCAATATTGTAAACATATTGTACTCCTACCAAATTTTTCAATAACATAATCTGTTAATATCATTTTGAGAAAACAAAAACAAATTTTGAGAAAAAATATGTCAAAACAACAGAATAATCAATGGTATTTATTATTTTTATTCCTAACATTCCATTGAATTAACTTGAATAATGAATTGACGCATTTTTTTTTCCTTTTACTTTTTCAAAGTGCGCAAAAATGACTAGTACTACTTTAGAAAAACTAGAATTGAAATGTAATTAAATTGAATTTTCTTTATGGACATATTATCTGTACATATTTGAGAAATTAAAATAGATTTTCATTGAATGTGGGCAATTGAGCAATTCGATTGAGAGGACAAAGAAATCAAATGAAAGAAAAAAATTTCGTTTTCGAAATATAAAAATATTTTTTTCTTGAATTTGGATTATAATCTATCAACATTTGATTCAAATCAGAGGTGGCAACGAATAATTTGTTGTTTGTTCGTTCGTGCGAAATTTTCGCAAAATATTTTGAATGTTCGTTCGTTTGTGCGAAATTTTTTTACAAACGAAAAATATGAATAAAAGTATCATTTTTAGGTCAGAAATTTCACTTTGATGAAGAAATATTAATAAATTTGCTAAATATCTTGAGTTGGTCGTATTTTTTTTTGCCTAATTCAAAGTAATATAAGTACCAAAGAAGGATTTTTGCCCCAAAGTGACCGTTTTTCATAGATTTTTCGTCTGTAAAAAATTTTCACACAAACCAACGAACGTTCGAAATATTTTCTGAAAAATTTCACACAAACGAACGAACGTTCGTAAAATTTTTCATAGTTTTCACACGCGCGAACGCACAAAAATGCGTTTTACTTTTGTTTGTTCGTGTTCGTTGCTGACTCTGAGTTAGAATAAAGCAACATTTACAAGCCTCACTTATTGAGTGAAAAAAAAAAAAACTGATTCAGACCTTGTTGTAAATTTGATGGTTACTCCATTTCATTGGTTTCAATATTTTGCAATAATATTACGAATATAATTGCGCAAAAAACACACGTATGCTATAAAAGATAAAATGATGAAGAAAAACGATTCTTAGAAATACTTGCAAAAAATTCGCATTTGAGAAAAGAGTAATTGTAAAATTGTACAAACTACAATTAGTATCAAATTAAAAACAGTGATAAAATAAAATAAAAACCATTGTTATCCCAATCGATTATTCATCATACACAAATAATTTTGGTTTTTGTAAAAAATAAATGATTTATCTCACTGCCATTTTCACACTACACAAATATAATATGCACATTTATGGTGTAAGACATGAATTAATGAAATTTATTTGATAAAAGTATTTTTTTTATTTTTATTTTGTGTTGTTAATTATAAAAAACCAATTTCGCAAATTCGTTATTTGGCTCAATGTGATGATAAATAACATGTTGATGACATTTAACAAAATGTATTGTACGAAAACTCAAAATTGTGATTACCATATTATTGCATTTAATTTAAGTACCGATACTGTTAAACATAGAATTAATGAGTTATTTAAAAGATTCATTCAATTTATTAATTTAATTTCGAAATTTATCTTATTGCTTGATTCATAATTTTATGGGTGAGATTATGTGTTATTTTTTTTTTTCTGTAAAAGGGTCGCAGAAGCAAGAAAATGAACAACATTGATCAATGTGCACATCAAAATGTTTTTGTTTATCATTAATACAATCACAGATCATTATTTGTTGCATCGTATCCGCTCATGTGTACGCACCAAATTATATGATGAAAAATAAATGCGAATATAGCTTACGGGGCTCATTTCACGATTTTATGCCATTTATCTACTGAAGTTATACGAGCATTTGAATTTTATTGAAACAGTTGCTGGCATTCAATCAATATTTTTTATATGTATTGAGTTCAACATGAACAAAACGAACAGTGGACTGTATCGAATTTATCTATCGATTCATTTTCTTGCTTCTGCGACCCTGTTACAGAAAAAACAATTAACACAAACTTTCTTTTCAAATAACATTACATGATTCCTTTTGCTTACAAATAGAGACCATGTCACATGCTTTCTTTATTCAACAACTCATTCAGCCGAAATACATATTTCCCTTTTGCAAAATATATTTAGTGCTAAACATGCATTCCATTCGATAACATACATTCCTTTAAATATTTTCATTTCCTTGAAATATACTTTCCGTTTGGTAAAACGTAGGGAAATATAACGGATTTCGAAACAACAAATAAGATTCTTTATGATTTTGCATAAATCCGTATGAATCAACACGAATCAGCATGAAACAGTACAAATACGTAATAGTTTTGTCAATTATATTGGATAGTGATAGTCAAGGGTTATTAATTAGCAATTAACTATATTATTGCACTGGTGGGATGGTATTAAAGAGAAATTTCAAGACCAAGATTGGGTCTGGAAAATCATAGTAAAACCGGCCTGCCTCTGGACAGTTAGGGGAAATACAATAATTATTTCACTTAAAATTGAAGAATATTAACAATGATGAATAAAGTGTAAAAAGTAAAAATTAGATGTAAGGAAAAGAATAAATGGGAAATGAAAAGAAGCTTAAAACTAATTGGTGAAGAAGTTGCACAATATGTCGCTAAGTGAGCAAGCGACGATGTAATATTCCTATACTTAGACATTGGATAGAATTGACATAAAATTGTAAGATGCCCTCTAGCACGGAAGCGCTTGAAGCTGTCACTGCACACATTAAACGTGAACACAGTCACCAACACAAACAAATACTTCGGCAGTATCCATTTAACACGTGTACGATACGACCTAGTAGTGCGCTGGAGCTTTCGGGTTTCGAGTAATATCATCCCAAAATCGCGAGGATAATTATTTCGAAACATAAAATGAAATAATTTCAAAGTTTCTGAATAATGACCATCACAACTTTAAGATGGGTCAACGTTAGTGCTCGACTTAATTTAAATGAATTACGCAAATGAAGTGTACGGTAAGATCGGTACGATGACAACTTCACTGCGTAGAGAGTATAACGATATTTTTCACTCTAAGAATATTAATCGTTGGAACAAGATTTATTATTATTGAATGATCAAATCGATATGAGATAATTACCATTGAATTACCATTAAAAGATTTTGAATAATTTGAAATGAATATACGATGGAAAAATTGAGGCAAAGCAAGAAGATTTGAAGTATTTAACAAGGAACGCGAATGTATATAATACAAATGTGCACTTTTTCTTTAAAAACTGTGACAAAAATTGACTCAAAATACGTAATTATACGTATAATCCACGGTATAGTGAGGTATAGGTTTAATTAGTGATTCGATGGTTTGGAATTCCAAATATCTTCTTTTGGCCCAAGATGTGATTTATCAGAAGATGAACGCTCAAGTCCCAGGGCTATTCATCAGAAAATAAATATTCAAATTTGTTGCAAATTTTCAAATATTTAGCAAATATATGAATATTGAACAAATATTGCAAAATTGGAACTAAGGAGGCACCATTATCAAACGCTTGAAATATTCCAATTAAGAATAAGCTGTGAATTATTTTATGCAAATAATGAATTAATATTGTTAATTGCTTTGCAAAAAAAAAAATAGCAGTTTTCTAAGATATTTCAACTTTATTCATAATCTCTTATAAATAGACATTACTATAATGCGCATTTTTACTCATTTAGAAATAATTTCCATTTCTTATTCGACTTCAGAGAAAAGTAAAGTGAATGTTCGACAATAAAACCATAAATTTTTAATGTTCAATTTAATACAATTTTATTCTCTGTATTTTTATAATGACAGACTTAATTCAACTGCCTTTATGGTATATCAATTGTCGTGCTCATTGATAAATTGTCGTGCTCATTGATAAATCTAAGGAAAATGAATTGAAATCAGATTAGGCGTAGACGGCGCAATTGAATTGAATTTTATCTCCAACAATTCCTTTGCAAAGATCTTTCTTTGATACTCTCAAAACATTATGGTACAAATTGACGGAGAAATCAACCTGTTAAAATAAAAGGAAAAATATTAAGATTTTGGAAATCCTTAGCATTTGAGATAATTGATTTAAAAATTACGTACGGCAGCAGCAAGTTCTTGTTTGTCTGATGCTTTGCCATAGGTTGGTTTAATAACTTTCATTATGAGTTCACCATTGCGTTTTAAAGGTTTAACCACTTTCTCGAGTTGACCTAAAAGTTTGTTAGTGTCAGGGCCTTTAGCATTCAATTTCACAAGGATGTCTGCGATCTTATTTTTGTATGCTGTCAAATCAACTTTTAAAGCCAAGGCCATCATATCAACCTAATAACAAATAATAATAAATTGATATGTCGATATATACACGAGATAATTGTTTAACCACGTACAAAAGCTTTCATATAAACTGGATCCCCTTGGTTTGGTTTAAATTGTCCAAAAATTGCAATGAGTTTATCAACTGCTTTTGCATCGGCGGTCTCAACATCTTTCAAACCATCTGCAATCTGTTTAAGTTTAGCATCATCTAACGGTTGAATTCCAAGTTTTTCCAATTCTTCTGGCAAACATGAACATAACTGTAAAAAGATTTCCACTTAATTTCCTTTCACATCACTGTAATTAGTGTTGGCCTACGAACATCTACGAACACTTGTTCGTTCGTTCGTAGGCATTAGACATAACATATTTGCTCGTTCGTTCGTTCGTAAGAATAAAAATTCTTATTTTTGTCCGTTCGTTCGTTCGTAGAAATTGACAAAATGATTTTTGTTCGATCGTTCGTTCGTAATTTTTAAAAAATAAAATTTGCTCGTTCGTTCGTTCGTAGAATTCAATTTAAACTTTATTTTATACAAAACAATCAATGCTCAGGTTATTTAGATTGCCTCATGAATTCCAAGTTGGAATTTCCAACACATGAATAACGAATATTTTTTAAATTGTAGAACTGTATATATTCTAAACATAGTTCTTTTCGTACTTTTGTAAATGAATACAATTAAACAACAATGAATAGAATAATTTTATGGTGAACAAAAAAAGGGATAAAAATTTAATCAAAATATGAATTGTTTATTGAATTATATTTTTCAGTTCTGTAATCATACTTGAAATTATATTTTGTTTCTTCGCACGATTTTTTCTCTGAGTTTATTTTGAGTTTATTTTGTTCAAATTAAATATGTATGCCAAACATTTTTAGATAATGGTACTAACGAACAAACGATTTTTCGAACAACGAACGTTCGCAGCCAACACTAACTGTAATTCATATTCAATTGATATAATTATCGAACCTGAACAAATGCAAGACAGGCGATGAACAAAATTGACTTCATTTTAAGATGAATGATTTTCTGAAACATTTGAATATATACGATGTTGTTAGAAAAGAAAATATTTGGTTATGGTTCAATAAATTCACGAATAATATTCAGCACAAAATGTTTGAATTATATCAACTAGAACATCATTCAATGTTTGATATCGTTTACACAATTGATGTGATGGATTTTTTTTTATGAAAAAAAGCTTTGGACACCAAATTTTCAATTTGTAATTTCATATTTAGTTTTCACATTCAAATATATTTTGACACACTGTTTCTCGAAGAGAATAAAAAATATTATAAACTTTCGATTACACAACGATGTTAAAATACACAATTTCAATTAAACGAAGTTCAAATTTAGCTCTCCCCAAATTCAAAAAATTAAAATAAAAATTGATGATTAGATTGAGTGAAAAGAAGAATAGAATTTACTAACCAGGTTTTAATTTGAATACAAAGAACTGGTTAATGCTTTCAAACGTCTTCAATTCGACTTGTCTTTCTTCCAGTAAAAGACACCTATTTATACTCCAATATTCATTTCACTTTAATCAAAATATGCGATTATTTGTAATAGGTATAATGCATTCCATTTTCACATATTTTAAATAAGTCATTGTTAAAATACTCCCTATCGCAAAGGCATCACAACAATGCAATTCAAATGTTATTATTGTGTAGTAAATACATTGCATTCCCACGATAATTTTCAATAACTGAAATTATTTTTGAAATATGATTTTTGAAAAACAAAAATTGTGTAGGTGTTTTCTTCAAGATTTTCTTTTATTTTCAAATTCTATCTGAATTAACATGAAAAATGAACCGTCGTTTTTCATAAAAATGTTACGAAAACGCTAGTTCGGAAAAACTAGGATTTATTGGTACATGCAATAAAATTTAATATTATGAAAATTTTCTATACAAATTCAAGATACTATAGTTGATTTTAAATTACTCACACAAAAAGGAATCAATCGAGCGGGAAATTTTATGGGAAGATTTAACCCTTAGAGTGATTTTTATCTTCAAGATCTCTTCGATTTTCCAATTATTCGAAAATGCGCTTTTCCAAGAATGTCTTTGGAAATACATATGTACTTATACATTATGCATTGTAAATTAATCACACAAATTACTATGCATACGTAATTTGCTAAATCCCTACTAGTTTTTAAAAATTGAGCAAATTACTTTTTGTGTGAGTAGATGGATTTTAAAATAGATTAAAGTTATTAGAGATAATTTCTTCCATAAAAGTTTTATAGAAGAGATCATTCAGAATAAAGAGGTCATTCTAATTATATTTTTGAATTTGAAGTTTTTATAAAAACAATTATGTGCTTGAAAAAGTCGATAGTTTAGAAGTAATTACGAAAAAGAGAAGGAAAAAATTATTTCCGACACTCTGGGCAGAATAAAGAATAGGGAATGAGGGTGTTAGGGAGGTAGGGAGGTAAGGAAGGACGAGATAAAATAGTTCTCATAATTGCACATTTTTTCCTCAGACACCGAAATCAAATACCGATCTCTATATGCGCAAAGCTCTCAAATTTGCATCTTTTTTTTAATATTATATTTAGCCTGAACCAAGAAAACCGCCAAGTACGCTATGAAGGTACGCTTCACAATAATTGTCGATTTATTTTTCAAATTCATCAACTAAACGTTGACTGATGTACAGTGTAATGTCAATTTTTGCTTCAAATAAATTCATATTACAGGAAAATTTCATAGTACGAATTTCCCTATCAATTTGAGCACTAATTATTAAAAATTCGATACAGATGAAGTGCAAATATTTTTGTATCATATTTAGAGAAAGAAAAAATAAAGAAAATTATATTGATTAAATATGAAGGAAGAGTGCTAAGGTATCTACCTTACCTCGTATCTGAAAGAAATTTTATTTGCATTAATTTCTTTACAAAAACTGCGTTTAGAGACATCCAAAACTTTATTGTATAGATTGACGGAGCAAATGTGAAACACAAGGCAATGAATAAAATCGACTTCATGTTTGTATGAATTTTTGAAATATTTTTATTCGATTGTCATTGGTTGCCATGTTATTAGGAACACGTAAGTGTTTCATTTTCAGATCCATTTTAATGGATTACGTGTTCTTATGAAACAAATGTCTGTCTCTAATTTTGGTAAAACTAAAAAAAAAATCTCATGCAATTGTTCGGACTTTTATTGAATACTGGGCACTCTTATCAATTTTACTGAAGCAAAAACCCATTGTATTCTGAAATCTGTCGAAATTGTTTTACCAGCCACACGGTCTCAATGCAATAATTAATAATATTGAAATCCAAACTACAATTCGATTTTTCACATTTTTCTTTATTTTAAATCGTAAAAACTAAGCAAAATATTGTTATGGTTTGTTTTCGGAGTTTTATCCAAAATTAGAGTTTCCAATGGAGTCCGATTTAATTTCAGATATTCCGACATTGACAATAACATGACATGTACATCGTACATTGTACGTAATTTGTTTTCAATTGATATTGTAAACAACATTTTTTTTAATGATATTTTTCTTTAAAATAATTAGTCATAAATACAGATAGTAGCAAACACAAGCATTGTAAAAACCACGTCATGTATGAAGCTTGTTATTGCTCAACACGAAAATGTATTTTCAGAAATATTAAGAGATATTGAATTGCTCCTTTTTTATTTATTTCCTTCACCCATTGGGCAAGAGGTATTCTATCGTTTTCTCTTTCAAAATCCATTCTCCAAATTAGTAGCCATAACATAACATATTCAAGTTAACAAGTGTGTAATTCTTCTGCAACTACAGTACGTATTTGGTTTTTGGAATTCAGATTCATACATATTTTATTTATTCATTGCCTCTCAATTTATTATTGCTTTCCATGAATTTTGCACATACAAAAGTATGACGTAATTAATTTTTCAATGTGAAATAAGAGTATTCAAAATATATATTCTGTCAAATGACTACCCGAAAACTGTAAATTTATTTATTTGGCTTTCAAATTAGTTATCTTGCGGGCAATATACATAGGCCAACGATTTTTCATTTTTCATAGAATGAGGCCAGAATCACATTTGGTTACCTATCCAATTTAATTTATATGACTTCAATCGACTCGAAACGTTATGGTCTGAACGAACTTTTAAATTGATCAAATAGCCAGAAGTCCATTGAAGCTGATTTAGATGACTACAATGTTTAAGAAACGTGTCAAATTTTTTATGGAAAAGTGAATTTGGTTAAAAAAAGAACAATCATACAAATTGCGTGATTTTGAAATAAAAAAAACAATTGAGACGTTTGAGTTCTAAAACGGTGTTCGTAGGTCATGTTTGAAATATAACAAAAATAAGCACAAAAATTCATGAAATATTGGTAAAAAAAAACAAATATTGGTAAAAAATTATTGCAAGCAAAAAAAAAAAAAGATAAAACGTGATTTATGAAAGGAACGAAAAAAGATCATAAAAGAGAGGATTATAGCCAATTGTTTAAGAAATAAAAAAAAGAAAAATATGTGAGACTGCTGAAAATTAGCAAAAACGATTGTATTAAACGGTATTAAAAATAACATTTGTTGCTATTGAGACAGAAAAGAAATTTTTGTCCACTAATACTAATCGTGTAAAATTCCCTACAATGAGGCAAGCTAAGTGAAATGGTTCACAAATGAATGCTTTTAATTATGATGAAGATTTTGACTCTGCCCAAACAAAAAACTACATTTCCTTTAGTCGAGCGTTAGCAGTGTACAGCAATGTACATTTAAGCATCACGTTAAGGCTTGACGTAAAAAAAATGTAAATTTTTGCTTGGGTAGGGTTGTAATAATTTTTTTTAAAAAAATTATTTCATTGTAAATTACGTACTATTTATGATACATAAATGGAAAAAGTCTTTTGCAATTTGCCTTTTGCTCACATATTATCAATGCCGTAGTCAACTGACAATGGTTTACCCATTGATATGTAAAGTCAATGAAACTGTGTTGATTTACATTGACACCATTTCTACTCTAAACCTTCACTTTCGTGTTCTCCGATATTCAAAACATATAAAAAAACAGTTTTTCGTTCAAGGAATTTGTTTTTTCCAAAACCATACACACTATACAAAAGGATAGTTGAAGATCATAAAAACTCTTCGCACAGGTCATATATCAGTCTATTACAAGATATCCGTGTACACTAGACTTGTAATGTTTGGAATTGTAGTCCATTTTATTTATAAACATTTCTTCTTAGATTTGGAATTTAAAGAAATTTATGATCAATCATGGTCGGGCTTGTATAAGTCGGTACAATTGTGAATAAGAAAAATGACACATTTCGCACAGTGACTGGTTTGACTATAGAAATAATATCGATATGTATTTCTATAGCTATAACTATAGAGAAAGTATATATAGTCTATATTTGAACGCATGCTTCGATATTCGCATGTCAAGTGTGATGCGACTGTGCGAAAATCGTTTACAACAAAAGATTTACGCACAGTAAAACGATTTGCGCAGAAACGATTTCGCACAGTAAAACGATTTGCGCTAGACGCATCACACTTGACATGCGAATATCGAAGCATGCGTTCAAATATAGACTATATATACTTTCTATAGATATAGCTATAGAAATACATATCGATTAGCCTGGCCGCGATTTGTAAGGGGATTTTCAGGAATGGCAAAATCATTGCTCCCTGGGGCTAAAAAGTTTCCTTGTGATCTACAGAATAAGCCTGAAAAACTTTGAACTCGATAAACGAATTTTTAATGGACCCAGAAATCGCTTAAAGTTGAAAAATCAAATTTTATTGAAATTTTGCTTTATTTTCACATTTTTTCTTATATAAATTGCCTAAATACGCTGATATCAATACGGAATATTAATTTTTACGTTTCATTTCAATAGTAGGAATAAATGGTAGTGTTTCACAATGAGCATACAATAGGAATTTTGCTGATTACAGTCATTGGCAGTTAAACATAGGACATTTTTCAATGAAACTTCAACTTTTTTGTTTTTTTTTCTTATTCAATTTTTCAAAAACAAGCTAATATTATTTTTTAAATGTAAATTGATTGTTTCATTTGTATTTAACAACAAATTATAATAGTTCAACATGTGCAGGGTTGATCATTTTTAATGCAAATGTTCATTTACATTCGAAGTGTCAAAGACAACTTCATGTATAAGTCAAATTCATGTGTCAAATGAATGTTGTTATTGCACAATTTATTTCACCACTTTAGATAAATTTACACGAAAATTTCTAGTGTAATAAATAAGTTATTCAATATTCAAGATCTTTTTTTCTATAAAAATGGCACAAGCATCAGAACCAAGTACATCATCGATGAAAACAAGGAAATCTGATGAAAAACAACGACACATTGCCATGATTGGGTATGTTTCACATCAAGTTGTTGGTGCTAAGTTGCCGTCCAACAGGCAATTGTTGCAAGTGTTTTTTTACAATATGCGGTTTGTTAAATTAAGCGCAAAGGAAAGTGCTGCACTTACAATTGATGCAATACTAATTTTTTGGCAACAAGCACGCATTCCAACACGTCGCAGAGATAAGTGTGCCGAAAAATTACTAAAAATATATGAAGATTGGAAAGGCTTCAACAAATGGGTGGATCAAATGTCAGTCAAAATGAAAGCAAAATATGATGTTTTTATAGAAGGCTTAGACGATCTTTTCGATATTGCCGCTGTGGATGCTTTATTGACGATGAGGAACGAAGAAGACAAAGAATTCCTACGAAAACAGCGGCAAAAAGGTCGACCTGGCTCAATGTTGGGAATTGATGCAAAATTATCAAGCAAAGAAAACAGATCACAATTGCGAAAAGAAAAGGAAGAAGAGCGTAGATTGAGACACGAACACGCTTCAACTTCGCAACAAGCTGGTAAGTAAATTTTTAAATTATGAGTGTTGTATGTAATTATTTGTGGTAATTGTGATCAATTTAAGTAACCTACGAAAGTGATCCGGAAATTGAACATGATGTGGAAATGATGTCGATTGAAGATGATTTTGAAGTCCCAGTAAAACGAACACGTCGCACTATTTCGAAAAAAAATTGGATTACGCCACGATTGTGCTCCGCACTTGATAAAGCGAAGGTGAAAAGAATGAGATTGAAGAATTGAGATCATTTCAAACTCTTCTTTTCTTTCCTCTTTGCGGTCAGGTGTCGGACAGAATGGCGATGCATATATTGATGGCAACTGTAGAGGCTATGGAAATCCCTGCCGATGATTTGATCCTGAATCGTACTTCTCTACAAAACGCGCGTGAAAAAAATCGAAAATCACAATACGATGAAGCCAAAACGGAGTTCATCGATAATGTAATACATATTTTACACGTATATACGTAAGGTATATTTAAGTTAGTTTTCTTCTTGTTTTTTTGTTTCAATATGTAATAGTTAAGTGTCAAAGATCGTTTGGTTGTTCACTGGGATGGAAAAATTTTGGCCAATTTATTCGGCCGATCAAAAACAGATCGTATAGCAGTTCTCGTCAGTTACAATGGATCTTTTAAGTTTTTGGGCGCTCCCAAAATTGAATCAGGCACTGGTAAAAATATAGCTCATGCTGTTTATGATGTTCTGGTTGAGTGGGGAATTTCTGAAAGAATTGTTGCCTGTTGCTTCGATACCACTTCCTCAAACACTGGTCCAAAATCAGGTGCTTGTGTTCTTTTAGAAGAACTTCTTAGTCGACAACTAATTTATCTTGGTTGTCGTCATCACATGTACGAACTTGTACTGAAAAACGTCTTTGAGAAAAAGTATGGCGGAACCAGTGCTCCTGAAACACTCATTTTCAATCGTTTCGCTGAAAAATGGCATGAAATCAAACAAGATCAATTCAATTCAGCCCTCAATGATTCGAATGTAGGCGCAAAAATTTCCAATGATGAATGTGAAGAAATCATTCAATTCTGTCGAAACCAACTCAAATATGATCAAATACGTGGTGACTACAAGGAACTGTTAGAGCTCACAATTACCTTCCTTGGTGGTGACGGTGGTACTTTTCGAACATGTGGTGCCACGTCACACGCACGATTCATGTCGAAGGCCATTTATTGTCTAAAAATTTTTTTGTTTCGAGACCAATACAAACTAACTGCGAGAGAGTGCAATGCTATACGAGATATCTCAATTTTTGTCGTTAAACTTTACATCAAGGTCTGGTACCGATGCACGAATGCCATTGAATGTGCTAATCAAGATTTGATTTTTTTGCGTGAGGCTTTCGAATTTTCTAAAATTGACAAAGTTATGTCTGACGCAGTGATTGATAAGATAACGAATCACTTGTGGTATTTAACTCCAGATACAGTTGGGCTGGCATTTTTCGATCCAAAAGTTTCACTCGACATCAAGCAAAAAATGGTGAAATGTTTAAACGCCAAAAATCCCGCTGTAACTTTTGTTGAATACCGCAAGTATTCAAATATTGAAAAACTATTAGAATGCGATTTGTCTGATTTTGTTTCGTTCAAAACAAAAGTTTTCTTAACCAAATTCGAACTTCAAATTGACTTTTTGGAGCTTGATCCATCAATATGGGAAGGCAATGAGCAATATGACACTGCTGCGGATTTTTTTCAAAATTTATTGGTCGTGAATGACGCTGCAGAGCGTGGTGTTAAATTTATGAAAGACTACAACCGCGTGTTAACACGCGATGATGAACAACTGCAGTTCATATTGCAAGTTGTCGACTTATATAGAAAAAAATATCCGTCGCATACAAAATCAGCATTGTCTGACCGATCTTAAACATTGCAATTTGTTGTTAAATACAAATGAAACAATCAATTTACATTTAAAAAATAATATTAGCTTGTTTTTGAAAAATTGAATAAGAAAAAAAACAAAAAAGTTGAAGTTTCATTGAAAAATGTCCTATGTTTAACTGCCAATGACTGTAATCAGCAAAATTCCTATTGTATGCTCATTGTGAAACACTACCATTTATTCCTACTATTGAAATGAAACGTAAAAATTAATATTCCGTATTGATATCAGCGTATTTAGGCAATTTATATAAGAAAAAATGTGAAAATAAAGCAAAATTTCAATAAAATTTGATTTTTCAACTTTAAGCGATTTCTGGGTCCATTAAAAATTCGTTTATCGAGTTTAAAGTTTTTCAGGCTTATTCTGTAGATCACAAGGAAACTTTTTAGCCCCAGGGAGCAATGATTTTGCATGATGTTGGCAAAAAGGCCAGGCTAATATCGATATTATTTCTATAGTCAAACCAGTCACTGATTTCGCAAGGCTTCACTTCCGACAGAAACGTCAGCTTGAAACAAATCCATCAGATGGATTTATCCGATTAATTTAACAAAGCATTGGTTGCGTTATTTATTTTACGAGAATACACAATTCATTCTAAAAAAATGAAATAATTTCCTATTAGTAAGTATTACTATGGAATGATAATGAAGAAAAATACCAATTTACATTCAAGGCAATTTCATTTAGAAATAATTTCCATTTCTTATTCGACTTCAGAGAAAAGTAAAGTGAATGTTCGACAATTAAACCATAAATTTTTAATGTTCAATTTAATACAATTTTATTCTCTGTATTTTTATAATGACAGACTTAATTCAACTGCCTTTATGGTATATCAATTGTCGTGCTCATTGATAAATTGTCGTGCTCATTGATAAATCTAAGGAAAATGAATTGAAATCAGATTAGGCGTAGACGGCGCAATTGAATTGAATTTTATCTCCAACAATTCCTTTGCAAAGATCTTTCTTTGATACTCTCAAAACATTATGGTACAAATTGACAGAGAAATCAACCTGTTAAAATAAAAGGAAAAATATTAAGATTTTGGAAATCCTTAGCATTTGAGATAATTGATTTAAAAATTACGTACGGCAGCAGCAAGTTTTTGTTTGTCTGATGCTTTGCCATAGGTTGGTTTAATAACTTTCATTATGAGTTCACCATTGCGTTTTAAAGGTTTAACCACTTTCTCGAGTTGACCTAAAAGTTTGTTAGTGTCAGGGCCTTTAGCATTCAATTTCACAAGAATGGCTGCGATATCATTTTTGTATTGTGCCAAATTAACTTTTAAAGCCAAGCCCATCATATCAACCTAATAACAAATAATAATAAATTGATATGTCGATATATACACGAGATAATTGTTTAACCACGTACAAAAGCTTTCATATAAACTGGATCCCCTTGGTTTGGTTTAAATTGTCCAAAAATTGCAATGAGTTTATCAACTGCTTTTGCATCGGCGGTCTCAACATCTTTCAAACCATCTGCAATCTGTTTAAGTTTTGCATCATCTAACGGTTGAATTCCAAGTTTTTCCAATTCTTCTGGCAAACATGAACATAACTGTAAAAAGATTTCCACTTAATTTCTTTCACATCACTGTAAATCATATTCAATTGATATAATTATCAAACCTGAACAAATGCAAGACAGGCGATGAACAAAATTGACTTCATTTTAAGATGAATGATTTTCTGAAACATTTGAATTATATACGATGTTGTTAGAAAAGGAAGTATTTGGTTATGGTTCAATAAATTCACGAATAATATTCAGCACAAAATGTTTGAATTATATCAACTAGAACATCATTCAATGTTTGATATCGTTTACACAATTGATGTGATGGATTTTTTTATGAAAAAAAGCTTTGGACACCAAATTTTCAATTTGTAATTTTATATTTAGTTTTCACATTCAAATATATTTTGACACACTGTTTCTCGAAGACAATAAAAAATATTATAAACTTTCGTTTACACAACGATGTTAAAATACACAATTTCAATTAAACGATGTTCAAATTTAGCTCTCCCCAAATTCAAAAAATTAAAATAAAAATTGATGATTAGATTGAGTGAAAAGAAGAATAGAATTTACTAACCAGGTTATAATTTGAATACAAAGAACTGGTTAATGCTTTTAAACGTCTTCAATTCGACTTGTCTTCCCTTCAGTACAGGACACCTATTTATATTCAACTTTTCTTACTTTTTTCAAAATATGCGATTATTTATGAAAAATATAATGCATTCCATTTTCAGATAATATTGTTTGTTAAAATACTTTCAATCGCAAAGACGTCACAACATAGAAATTAAAATGAAGTTAAGGTGTAGTGTGTGGGACTACAACAATATTTTTTAATGACTTGATATTGTTTTAGAAATATCATTTTTGAAAAACAAAAATTTTATAAATACCTCCTTTGAAAGAAAAAAATTGTATAGACCAGGGCTGTCCGTTTTCACATTGCATCAAATTTTTCATTTAAAATACAGTATGTCGCTGAACACTCGGTATTTTTGTCTTTTCTACTTTTTTTTTTTTTTAATTATAAACTTATCCATTTTTGTTACCGTACGACTGGAACACTTTTTGAAAATGTCCATGCATAGTATTAAACAAGTAGTTAGTGTAGCACTGATGATACAAAAATTATATTGAACGGAACACAGTTACGTTTCACCACTGATATGCTACACACACATTGCTACTGAACAAAACAAAATCACTGTATAACAAAATCTGGTACTAAAATAATGAAAAAACGCAATATGTCGAGAGTAATCTGTGATATATTGTATTGTTCATGCTGTTAATTGTATTTACTACAATACGTTATGAGGGTATGTGCGTACAATGTGCACAGATTTTTTATTTGTTCAAATCATCATGTAGAAATTACTTTATAAAGAAAATGAAGCTTGATTTTCTCATCGAGTGGCTCATGAGCCTAAGTTTGGACAGTCCTGATATAGATAGATACAATTTCTTCCATAAAATGTTTTTAAAGTGTATTAAACACATTGCAGTCCCACAACATTTTTCAATGACTTGATATTGTTTTAGAAATATCATTTTTAGAAAACAGAAATTGTATAAAAATTTTCTTTGAAAATTTAATTGTATAGACACAATTTCTTGCATAAAATTTTCACAGAAGAGATAACAAATGTAATCGTGGGCGAAAATTGATGCCTAAAAGCTAAAACAGAACAGACCAATATCAAGTAATAATGATGATCTAATGATGACACTCTGATTATATTTCTGAAGATGAAGTTTCTATAAAAAAAAAAAAAAAAAAAAAAAAAATGCCCACAATTAATGGAAACTTAAAATTGCCCAATAATGTAATTTCAGATTCAATATTCGCATTTTTTCATTAATTCAATTTCTACTCCACATTAATTCATATTACAGAAAAGAACATTGTTTGAAATTTCTAAATCGAATTTCAATATCATAGATGTGATGATGAGATAATAAAATAATTCTTTTCATGAATGAATTCAAGTCATTGTTACTAATTAAAAATATAGTTATCAAGTAGAAAAGGAATGATGAAAAATTCGAAACAGATCAAGACAAAAATATTTCTGTATTATATTTAGAGAAAGTGAGTATATAGACTAAGTTACGTCAAAAGAAAATTATATTGACGATGTAAAAAATGATTGTTCTATCAAATAATTATCATTGACAATAGAACCCAAAATTTACTCGTAATTCATTTTTTTTTTTTTTATTGACATTTTATAGTTAAAAAAGATTTTATTTATATTCTTTCGGGGATTTTCTATGTTTTGGACATATTTAAAGACTAATTAACAATTTCATATAATTTTAGTCTTTATCGATTATTCATAATGGCAGATTTCAATTAATGTGGATTATTTTATCTGTCTTTTAAAAATGAATAACATTAAATTATTCTGTATATTAAAACAGCATGTGGTTGGCTCTATTGATCCATCATTATTCTGATATATTTGAATAGAATGAATCAAAATTAGAATATGCGCTCCTTATGTCTTGGCATTTCAATGAAATTTTATTTGCATTGATTCCTTTACAAAAGGCTGCGTTTAGATACATTCAAAACTTTATTGTACAAATTGACGTAGATAACGTGAAATACAAGGCAATAAATACAATCGACTTCATTTTAGTACGTATATACATTTTGTAAAATTTTTCAATACGATTGCTATTGGTTATTAGGAACACGTAAGTGTTCCATTGAATAATTGTGAGAAATTTTTTTTTTAGATCCACTTGTATGCATTGTCTACAAGGATACGTATAATCAACGAGCACTTTGTACAATTTACGTATCAACCAATAATTATAACTGTATTAGTATAATCATAGTAGTAGCTACTTATACTTGCGCAGTATAAATTCCCATCAAATGTCACCGCTACTCTGAATAAATATATGAGAAGAAATTATTACTGCGCAAGTATAAGTAGCTACAATGATTATACTAATGCAGGTATGATTCTTGGTTTATACGTAAACCATACAAACTGGTTGTTTTTCATACGTATTCTTTTGGCAGTGTGGATTACGTGTTCTTATGAAACAAATGTCTGTCTCTAATTTTGGTGAAACTAAAAAAAAAAAAAAAAAAAAAAAAAAAAAAAAAAAATCTCATGCAATTCTTTGGACTTTTATTGAATACTGGGCACTCTTATCAATTTTACTGAAGCAAAAACCCATTGCATTCTGAAATCTGTCGAAAAGTTAATTGAAAAATGATTAAATTATTTCACCGGCCTCTCTCGGTCTCAATGCAATAATTAGTAATATTTAAATCCAAATTACATTCCGATTTTTCACATTTTTCTTTATTTGAAATCGTAAAAACTAAGCAATGTATTGTTATGGTTTGTTTTAGGAGTTTTATCCAAAATTAGAGTTTCCAATTGAGTCCGATTTAATTTCAGATATTCCGACATTGACAATAACATGACATGTACATCGTACATTGTACGTAATTTGTTTCCAGTTGATATTGTAAACAACAATTTTTATTAATGATATTTTCCTTTGAAAAAATTAGTCATGAATACAGATAGTAGCAAATACAAGCATTGTAAAAACCACGTCATGTATCAAGTTCATTAAGTCAGAATTTTTGTTAAATAACATTTCAAACCATCTTTGCGAGAGAATTTTTTGAATGAAGCTTGTTATTGCTCGACACGAAAATGTATTTTCAGAAATATTAAGAAATATTGAATTGCTCCTTTTTTGTTAATTTCCTTCACTCATGGGGCAAGAGGTATTCTATTTACCACATTTTTACCTACTTCATCAAATATTGCCTATATGTATATTTCGATTTAAATATCATCAAATGAAATGTTAGGATGAACAATTACCTTTATAATTGACAATTTTTTGTCTTTTCAATCAAAATACGTGGTTAAATTATTTTACATATTTACTTTACATTTTACAAGGCTGTCCGATAATGACCTGAAAAATACAAGTGGCTCCATCTATCAGAATCAATATTATTTTTTAGTAGTGCCATCCTTCAAACCTCTACTGTCAAAATTTCAGCCATTTATGTTGAGTAGTTTACAAGTGACAGTCATTGAAAGCAAACAACCTCCAATATTTTTGTTAACAATGGAAAAAAATGAATTTCGTGTGTTGATAAAGTATTTACTATTTTTTGCGCAAAAAAACCATTAGCGAAACCAAAGCAAAGCTTGATAAGTATTTTCCGGACTCTTCTCCGTCGATTGGAACCATTCATAAGTGGTTTACTGAATTTAAATGTGGTCGTACGAGCACAGAAACAATACCAAGTCCAGGTCGTCCAATTGAGGTAACAACTCCAGAAATGATAGAAAAAATTCACGATATGATATTGGATGATCCAAAATTGAAAGTGCGCGAGATAGCTGAGGCCGTACACATCTCAAAAGACCGTGTGGGTAATATTCTGCACGAAAAATTGGAGGCAAGAAAGCTTTGTGCAAGATGGGTGCCGCGTTCGCTCACAATTGATCAAAAGCGCATTCGAATGAGAACTTCAATGAGCAATTTGGCCATGTTTCAAAAGAATCCATTTGAGTTTTTGCGTCGATTTGTGACTATGGATGAAACATGGATTCACCACTACACACCGGAATCTCGTGAAGCATCGGAAAGAGTGGCGTTTACCGGGTGGAAGTGCACCAAAGCGGTCAAAGACGCAACAATCGGCCGGTAAGGTTATGGCCAGTGTTTTTTGGGATGCACATGGCATAATCTTCATCGATTACCTTGAAAAGGGTAAAACGATAACAGGAGCATATTATGCAGCGTTATTGGATCGATTGGATGATGAAATCAAGAAGAAACGACCGCATTTGCAGAAGAAGAAAATCCTGTTTCACCACGATAATGCACCAGCTCACACATCAACAATCGCACAGGCAAAATTTCACGAATTACGGTACGAATTGCTTCCCCAACCACCGTATTCTCCAGACTTGGCCCCCAGCGACTATTATTTGTTTGGAAACCTGAAAAGATGGTTGTCTGGTAAGCGTTTTGGATCAAATGAAGAAGTGGAATGGGAAACAGATAGCTATTTTGGACGACAAACATCAGACTATTATTTGGAAAGGATAAAAAAGTTGGAAAATCGCTGGACTCGGTGTATCGAGCTAAAAGGAGATTATGTTGAAGAATAAAATCGATTTTCACAAAAAAAAAAAAAATTTTTCATTCATTTTTTCAGGTCATTATCGGACAGCCTAGTATTCCTTAGCTTTTTTGATTGATTGTCATCATATTTTTTAAGGTACAATTTTTCTGCTCTTCTCAACTGATCCCTCAATTGAGAACATCAAATGATGATCTTTTTGGCAGATCAATAGATTGGATCATTTCTGTGCATCGATTTTGAGTACAGGATAAACCTACACCCCCCTCCCAAAATCCCATATAGAGAAACCAAATTTTTCCATCCCAGTCAATTGGCATCACCAGTTTTCCTTATTTTACGAAAATACATAATTCATTCCAAAAAATGAAATGATTTATTCATAATTTCTTATAAGTATGTAATGATAACGACGAAAAATGCCAATTTACATTCAAGGCAATTCCATTTAGAAATAATTTCCATTTCTTATTTGACTTCAAAGAAAAGTAAAGTGAATGTTCGACAATAAAACCATAAATTTTTAATTTTCAATTTAATACAATTTTATTCTCTGTATTTTTATAATGACAGACTTAGTTCAACTGTCTTTATGGTATATCAATTGTCGTGCTCATTGATAAATTGTCGTGCTCATTGATAAATCTAAGGAAAATGAATTGAAATCAGATTAGGCGTAGACGGCGCAATTGAATTGAATTTTATCTCCAACAATTCCTTTGCAAAGATCTTTCTTTGATACTCTCAAAACATTATGGTACAAATTGACGGAGAAATCAACCTGTTAAAATAAAAGGAAAAATATTAAGATTTTGGAAATCCTTAGCATTTGAGATAATTGATTTAAAAATTACGTACGGCAGCAGCAAGTTTTTGTTTGTCTGATGCTTTGCCATAGGTTGGTTTAATAACTTTCATTATGAGTTCACCATTGCGTTTTAAAGGTTTAACCACTTTCTCGAGTTGACCTAAAAGTTTGTTAGTGTCAGGGCCTTTAGCATTCAATTTCACAAGGATGTCTGCGATCTTATTTTTGTATGCTGTCAAATCAACTTTTAACGCCAAGGCCATCATATCAACCTAATAACAAATAATAATAAATTGATATGTCGATATATACACGAGATAATTGTTTAACAACGTACAAAAGCTTTCATATAAACTGGATCCCCTTGGTTTGGTTTAAATTGTCCAAAAATTGCAATGAGTTTATCAACTGCTTTTGCATCGGCGGTCTCAACATCTTTCAAACCATCTGCAATCTGTTTAAGTTTTGCATCATCTAACGGTTGAATTCCAAGTTTTTCCAATTCTTCTGGCAAACATGAACATAACTGTAAAAAGATTTCCACTTAATTTCTTTCACATCACTGTAATTCATATCCAATTGATATAATTATCGAACCTGAACAAATGCAAGACAGGCGATGAACAAAATTGACTTCATTTTAAGATGAATGATTTTCTGAAACATTTGAATTATATACGATGTTGTTAGAAAAGAAAATATTTGGTTATGTTTCAATAAATTCACGAATAATATTCAGCACAAAATGTTTGAATTATATCTGCAACATCATTTAACGTTTGATATCGTTCACACAATTGATGTGATGGATTTTTTTATAAAAAAAAGCTTTGGACACCAAATTTTCAATTTGTAATTTTATAGTTGATTTTCACATTCAAATATATCACACTATTTCTACATTGAATGTATTAATATATTTCAACGATGTTAAAATACACAATTTCAATTAAACGATGTTCAAATTTAGCTCTCCCCAAATTCAAAAAATTAAAATAAAAATTGATGATTAGATTGAGTGAAAAGAAGAATAGAATTTACTAACCAGGTTTTAATTTGAATACAAACAACTGATGAATGCTTTTTAACGTCTTCAATTTGACTTGACTTTTCATCACGACAGGACAACTATTTATATTCAAATTTTGTTACTTTTTTCAAAATATACGATTATTTATGAAAAATATAATGCATTCCATTTTCAGATGAAATCGTTTGTCAAAATATTCTCAATCGCAAAGACGTCACACCAATGTAATCAACATGTTGTTAAGGTGTAGTAAACGCATTGTATTCCGACTATATTTCTCAATGACTTGATATTGTTTTAGAAATATCATTTTTGGAAAACAGAAATTGTATAAATATTTTCTTTGAAAATAAAATTGAGTTTGAAAAATGAAATTGTATAGATACAATTTCTTTCATATATATTTTACAGAAGAGATCACTCATAAATGTAATCGTGTGCGAAAAATGATGCCTAAAAGCAAAACAGAACAGATCAATATCAAGTAATAATGATCTAATGATGGCACTCTGATTATATTTTTGAAGATGAAATTTCTATGAAAAAGAATCCCACAATTAATGGAAACTCAAAGTTGCAATGTAAAAGTTGTACCCAATAACATAATTTCAGATTCAATAACATTATTTGCATTTTTTCATTATTTTTTTTTTATGAATGAATTCAAGCCATTGTTGCTGATTGAAATTAGTTATCAAGCAGAAAAGGAATGGTGAAAAATTCGAAACAAATGAAGTCATAATATTTCTGTATCATATTTAAAATGATTTTATTAATATTCTTTGTGGATTTTACATGTTTTGGACCAATTTAAAACAAATAATTAACAATTTCATATAATTTTAGTCTTTATGATTATTCATAAAGACAGATTTCAATTAATGTGGATTATTCAATTATTTTTAAAGCATTCAATAATTCCATCACAAAAGCTACATTTAGATACATCAAAAACTTTGGTGTACAAATTGACGAAGTAAACGATCTGAAGTAGCAAAAACAAAGATATTTCAAAAATGTTTGGGGAAAAAACACGATTTTTTGGATATAACTTACGGCAGCTACAAGTTTTGCATCTTTAGCTTCATTGACAGTTGTACGATGAGATTTTTAACATTCCCTGATGAATTCAGTTCCGAAAGGACTTTCTTTATGTCAGATTGGTAGCATCGGATTTTACTAAATGGTGAATTCTTGAGATGGTGCTGAACAATTTCATGGCTAGTAGTAAATTTATTAATTATTATTTACAAAAATGTAAATATTTTCAAGATGATTTTTATAATGTTCAATTATGTACAAAACTTTCCATATAAACTACGTCCTACAGATTTGGCTTAAATGTTTTAAAAATGTTCATGAATTGATCAACCAATTGTGGTTTTACGAAATCAATATCATTTAAAGCATCTGTTATCTGTTTAATTTGGCATCATCTAACATACAGAGGATACAGAGTTTGTCCAATTCATTTTGGTACACATGATAATAGCTGTAAAATATTTATTTTACATCATTATAATTTAAATTTAATTCAAAAAATTATCAAACCACAAGTGGACAGGTATTACTTTCTTATCTATTATTTTCTTTAATATTTGAATTTAGAGATGTCAACGGACAGCTCGGACGTCCGTAAATTTGTCCGAAAATTTTGAAAAATCTTTCGGACATCTGTCCGACTTGTCCGAATTTTTTTTTTTTTTTCGTACATCTGTCCGACTTGTCCGAGAATTTGATTTTTTTTTTCGGACATTTGTCCGATTTGTCCGAGAATTTGATTTTTTTTTCGGACATCTGTCCGACTTGTCCGAGAATTTGATTTTTTTTTCGGACATCTGTCCGACTTGTCCGAGAATTTGATTTTTTTTCCGGACATCTGTCCGACTTGTCCGAAATTTTGAAATTGTTTTCGGACATTTGTCCGACTTGTCCGAAAATTTGAATTTGTTTTCGGACATTTGTCCGAGTTGTCCGAAAATTTGAATTTCTTTTCCGACATTTGTCCGACTTGTCCGAGAATTTAGAATAATTTATTAGGAAAAAAAAATATCTAAGTTTTCCCATTTTCAATTAACTAGTTATTAATTATCGTAATTATATAATCCTGGAAAAGTTTCCAAACAAAAAGATATACAGTATTTGTTTGTGTGTATACACGCATATATGCAACTTACTTCTTTGCTATGAACAATGCAGTAGAATGATGTAGTAGATTAATTGTTTCAAACAATTTTCGCTTCAAATTGTATGATAATTTTGATTTCATTGAAATTCATATGATTTATTGGTGGTAATCAGTATAAAAAAATAACTAATCAAACAAAACTAATTAAAATTTCTGAATTCCTCAATACTCTGAAAATCTTTTAAAAAAGTCTTCTTGTTCATCATTTTGTGTTACGATTCGTTACTAACGAATTGTTATTTATTTGATAAAAAAGATTCATTTTGTGTTTATATTTTAACCAAAAGAAATCTTGAACTTGTTGAACTGGATCGACCATCAGCAACACTATCAACATATTTGTATGGGCCATTATGTATTTTTGGTAAAAAAAAATCTTCTTTTTGTTGATAAGGAACAGAATTCCCAGTAAAGTTTAAGTCACTTAGAGAGTTTTAAATATATTTAAATAAAATATTCTAAATTCTCGGACGGACGGAGAGATGTCCGAAACATGTTGTGAATTCTCGGACAAGTCGGACAAATGTCTGAAAACAATTTCATATTTTCGGACAACTCGGACAAATGTCCGAAAACCAATTCAAATTTTCGAACAAGTCGGACAAATGTCCGAAAACAATTTCATATTTTCGGACAACTCGGACAAATGTCCGAAAACCAATTCAAATTTTCGAACAAGTCGGACAAATGTCCGAAAACAATTTCATATTTTCGGACAACTCGGACAAATGTCCGAAAACTAATTCAAATTTTCGGACAAGTCGGACAAACGTCCGAAAACAATTTCAAATTTTCGGACAAGTCGGACATAAGAATTCCGTGTCCGTCCGTGTCCGATTGACACCTCTATTTGAATTCGATTGTCATTGGTTACGATGTTATTTGGCATATGTAGGTGTTTCAATGAAAAAAAAAAAAAAAAAATAGAACACTTTCAACTCCATTTATATGGATTACGTGTTCTTATGAAACAAATGTCTGTCTCTAATTTTAGTAAGACTGAAAAGTCTCCTGCCACTTTGCCTTAGTAGACATATTCGAATAATTTTGTCTTTAAAAGTACATATTATATAATAACAATAAATTATATAAATTGCTATGAAACAGACATAAAATGTATTTTTTTGTTGAAAATTGATCAAAAATGACTTACAATGATGATGTATGAAATTGCATTTTAAATTTTGTGAAAAAAACTTTACAAAGTGAATTCGAATTTTCGTTTAAAATGTATAAATCGTTGAATAGAATTCCTGCTTGAAGATACGGAAATTGACTAAACTAAAACTAACAAAAAAGTACGTTCAACGTACAACGAATTACACACTTACATTTCAATGCTCTTCAATTTTGTCTTCTCGGACATTAAAAACCGATCAAGTAATTTTTCTAGCCACAACCATACATACTATACAAAGGAATGGTTATTGGATTCGCAAAGGGATCATGATTCATGAAAACTCGTCACACAGGCCATATATCAGTCTATTACGAAATATCCGTGTACAGTACACTTGTAATGTTACACTTGCAAATGCAAAAATTCAATGCAACCAACGCAGCGTCAAATCCATTGGATAAATCCATCTGATGGATTTATTTCAAGCTGACGTTTCCAGCGTAATTACAGTCTTGGAAATTTATAATCAAATTGATTCTAACGGCTTTTCTTGACCATAACGTTACTGTATAAAATTTCCGGGTGCAGATGTCCTCTAAAACCGTACACTCACATAACAGATGGTATAAAGATTCTGGTCTCGAATATTCTGCAGTCTAGGTCATCCCTTAATCCCATTCTGTTTATGTAATTTTATGAAAAAAATGTTGAAAATATTTGAACGAAAATACCTAAAATAAACAAACAATCATACGTTGATTATATACTAAACGAAAATGATAAAAACATAAATATTTCGAAAGGCTTCACTTTTCACGGAAATTAAACATTTTCTATAAAACAGTTTTTGTTTGATTAGAATATTTTAAAACTGAAACACATGTACTATTTTAATGTAAATAAAGCAGTCTAGAAAGCAGTTTTCTCAGATAATTTTTTGTTTTTTTCAATTTTCAAATTTAATTTATTTATAATTTCTTATAAATAAATATTACTATGGAATGATAACGACGAAAAATGCCAATTTACATTCAAGGCAATTCCATTTAGAAATAATTTCCATTTCTTATTTGACTTCAAAGAAAAGTAAAGTGAATGTTCGACAATAAAACCATAAATTTTTAATGTTCAATTTAATACAATTTTATTCTCTGTATTTTTATAATGACAGACTTAGTTCAACTGTCTTTATGGTATATCAATTGTCGTGCTCATTGATAAATCTAAGGAAAATGAATTAAACTCAGATTGGGCACTCTTAACGATAGATGGCGCAATTGTAATGAACTTTGGGTCCAACAATTCCTTTGCAAATATCTCGTTTTGATACTTGCAAAACATTATGGTACAAATTGACGGAGAAATCAACCTGTTAAAATAAAAGGAAAAATATTAAAATTTTCGAAATCCTTAGCATTTGAGATAATTTATTTAAAAATTACTTACGCCAGCAGCAAGTTTTTGGTTGTCTGTAGCTTGGCCATAGGTTGGTTTAATAATTTTCATTATGAAATCACCATTGCCTTTTAAAGGTTTAACTACTTTCTCGAGTTCAGTTAAAAGTTTGTTTGTATCAGGGCCTTTATTATTCAATTTCACAAGGATGGATGCGATCCTTTGTTTGTATCCTTTCAAATCAACTTTTAAAGCCAAGCCCATCATATCAACCTAATAACAAATAATAATAAATTGATATGTTAATATATACACGAGATAATTGTTTAACAACGTACAAAAGCTGCCATATAAACTGAATCCCCTTGGTTTGGTTTAAATTGTCCAAAAATTTGTATGAGTTTATCAACTGCTTTTGCATCGGCGGTCTCAACATCTTTCAAACCATCTGCAATCTGTTTAAGTTTTGCATCATCTAACGGTTGAATTCCAAGTTTTTCCAATTCTTCTGGCAAACATGAACATAACTGTAAAAAGATTTCCACTTAATTTCCTTTCACATCACTGTAATTCATATTCAATTGATATAATTATCGAACCTGAACAAATGCAAGACAGGCGATGAACAAAATTGACTTCATTTTAAGATGAATGGTTTTCTGAAACATTTGAATTATATACGATGTTGTTAGAAAAGAAAATATTTGGTTATGTTTCAATAAATTCACGAATAATATTCAGCATGGATTTTTTTATAAAAAGAAGCTTTGGACACAAAATTTTCAATTTGCAATTTTATAGTTGATTTTCACATTCAAATATATAACACTGTTTCTCAAAGAGAATAAAAAATATTATAAACTTTCGACTACACAACGATGTTAAAGTACACAATTTCAATTAAACGATGTTAAAAAATGTTCTCCCCAAATTTGACAAAAAAATAAAAATTGATGATTAGATTGAGTAGAATAGAATTTACTAACCAGGTTTTAATTTGAATACAAAGAACTGGTTAATGAACTTTTAATCGTCTTCAATTCGACTTGACTTTCCTTCAGTACCAGGCACCTATTTATATTCAAATTTTCCCTTTTTTTCAAAATTTTGGAATTTTTTGGGAAATATCATTTTTGAAAAACAAAAAATTTTCAAATATTTTTTTTTGGAAATAAAATTGAGTTTGAAAAATAAAATTGTATAGACACAATTTCGAAAAATTGTTATATAATTCATGTGTGGATTTGTATGGAGTTACTGTCTAGATAGCACCACTATACTGTGAGTGTGAGCGAAACAGCATTATCGTTGTAGGCGTGTCTTCAATGCTCTTAGAACATGTTGTTTCAATTCTATGTCCACTGTGACTCCACTCATCTTCACAGAATTCCACAAACGCATTATATGCGTCACGAAGAGACGACAAAACTCATTTTGTAAGGTTTTTACATTCAAGAGAAAGAGATGCAAATACATACTTGTATATATGAATCTCTCTCTTCGTGCAATAAAACCCTACAAAATGAGTTTTGTCGTCTCTTCGTGATATGCGTATCAAGTGATAATAGTGGTCACTGTGATTATATTTTTGAAGTTGAAGTTTCTATAAAAAAAAAAAATTCCCACAATTAATGCAAAGTTGCCCAATAATGTAATTTCAGATTCAATATTTGCATTTTCCAATAATTCTTTTCATGAACGAATTCAAGTCATTGTTACTAATTAAGTTTAGATCGCATGTTTTTAATAAGTGCGAATTGAGTAAAGAGACGAAGCTGATGATTCATGGGTCAATCTTCAGACCAACTATCACGTATGGAAGGGAGAGCTGGGTCGATTCGAACAATTTAATTCATGATTTAGAAGTGGCTGATATGAAAGTATTGCGTATGATTTCGGGTGTATCGCGTAGGGACCAATGGGAGAACAGGATTAGGAATGAGAAAATACGTGAGGATTTGAATGTGGATTCGATAGATGAAGTAGCAAGAAAGTCAAGATTGAGATGGCTTAGGCATGTACAACGTATGAATGAGTGTCGTTTGCCAAAGTTAATTTTGAATGCTGAAGTGAATGCACCGAGAGAGAGAGAGAGAGGCAGACCACGTAGACGATATTTAGATTCGGTGAAGAATGATCTGAATGAAAGAGGGTATGACTGGAATAGGGAAACTCAAGACCTGGCTCTCTATAGAGCATGCTGGAGACGAATTGTTAGAGGGCTACCATTACTAGACAGACCAGACGCTGAAGGGCATTAATGGTCTATAAATGATTGTTGTTGTTTGTTGTTGTTGTTACTAATTGAAATTAGTTATTAAGCAGAAAAGGAATGGTGAAAAATTCGAAACAAATGAAGTCATAATATTTCTGTATCATATTTAAAATGATTTTATTAATATTCTTTGTGGATTTTACATGTTTTGGACCAATTTAAAACAAATAATTAACAATTTCATAGGATTTTAGTCTTTATGATTATTCATAAAGACAGATTTCAATTAATGTGGATTATTCAATTATTTTTAAAGCATTCAATAATTCCATCACAAAAGCTACATTTAGATACATCAAAAACTTTGGTGTACAAATTAAAAGTAAACGACCTGAAGTAGCAAAAACAAAGATATTTCAAAAATGTTTGTGGAAAAAACACGATTTTTTGAATATAACTTACAGAAGCTTCAAGTTTTTGCATATACGTCTGTAGTTTCATTGATAGTCGTACGATGAGATTTTTAACATTCCCTGATGAATTCAGCTCCGAAAGGACTTTCTTTATGTCAGATTGGTAGCATCGGATTTTACTAAATGGTGAATTCTTGAGATGGTGCTGAACAATTTCATGGCTAGTAGTAAATTTATTAATTATTATTTACAAAAATGTAAATATTTTCAAGATAATATTTATAATGTTCAATTATGTACAAAACTTTCCATATAAACTACGTCCTACAGATTTGGCTTAAATGTTTTAAAAATGTTCATGAATTGATCAACCAATTGTGGTTTTACGATATCAATATCATTTAAAGCATCTGTTATCTGTTTAATTTGGCATCATCTAACATACATTGGATACAGAGTTTATCCAATTCATTTTGGTACACATGATAATAGCTGTGAAATATTTATTTTACATCATTATAATTTAGATTTAATTCAAAAAATTATCAAACCACAAGTGGACAGGTATTATTTTCTTATCTATTATTTTCTTTAATATTTGAATTCGATTGTCATTGGTTACGATGTTATTTGGCATATGTAGGTGTTTCAATGAAAAAAAAAAAAAAAATAGAACACTTTCAACTCCATTTATATGGATTACGTGTTCTTATGAAACAAATGTCTGTCTCTAATTTTAGTAAGACTGAAAAGTCTTCTGCAATTGTTTCGAGTTCTTATTGAATGCTCGGCATACTTATCAATTCAACTGAAGCAAAAAATACATTGCATTCAGAAAAATTAACTGCAAAATGATTAAATCATTTCACTATGGCCACTTAATTGCAATGCAATAATTATTATTAATATTGAAATGCAAACTATAGCTTAATTTTTTACATTTTGCTTAATTTGAAATCGTAAAAATTAAGCAAAATATTGATATTGTTTATTTTTAACGTATTTCTTCAGCCTTCGAGGAAGTCATGACATTCGAACAATTTGGTCATATAAAGTACGAGTCCGATTAAAATTTCCAATATTCTGACATAGACAATAACATGAAATGTACGTCGTAAATTGTACAAAATATATTCATTAGATATTGTGAACAACATTTTGTTTATAATATTTTCCATTAAAAAAATTAGTCATGAATAATAGCAAAATTTGTTAAAACCACGTCATTTATTCCATTTACTACGACAACATTTTCGCTTAATAACATTTCAAACCATCTTTGCGAGACAATTGTTTTTTGTACGAAATTTGTTTTTCATTGTGTATGAGAAAAACTGAAAAATATTATTGTTTTCGTATCGACTTGCTTCTATAAAGATACACGTGTTCTTTAATCAAGTAAAAATACATTATGTTTACTTACTTGGGTTAAATATTCGAACATATGGCAAATTTAAAAGAAAAAAAAACTGATATGCGAATTATTCTATCAATAAATAACACTCATTGTATGTACTTGGATTCGAACTTTCACAAACATCTTTTTCACACATATTCGATGTGAATTCGTATTCAAGTCCACATCATAATTAAAATGAATGAAAAAAAAAAAACGGAATAAATATGGCCAATCTGTCACTTTGAACTAATTATAATAATTTTGAAGAAAAGAAATATACAAAAATAAAATGTCCTTAAAATCATCACAAATGTAATTCAAAAAAAAAAATTTCTACATCGAAATGAGAAAACGAAAGAAATTTAAATTGTATATGAAGAGTTGGGAGTGAAAGTGACCAAGACAAAGTTTTAAGTAAAAGTGTCCACACTCCATACAAAACAGCATGCAATCGTCGTATAAATTGTATGGATTGTGGACACATTTACTTAAAACTTTTTCGTGGCCACTTTCACTCTCAAACCCTTCATATCGAATCTACTTAATATTGTATATTGAATATACTTATCACACAATATTTTGAAGTAGACAAATTCGCACGAAAAATTAATTTTTTTGATCAAAGAAAATATAAAAGAACTGAAATATTGTTAAAAGCAAAAATATTACATTTTCATCTTTTTCAGACGAAATAGTTAATCTGTTTATATGAAAAATTGTAGGAAATTCTGGTTTCATTTCTAAACCACCTGATCTTGAAGAAAGTCTTATTTCAATCGTAGATAGACCTAAATTAGTGTTAAAGTGTTCCAGTTCAATTAATGGAAATCCGCATAAATATCTCTGTTTGCTAACCATCTCAAAAAGACTAACTCAATTCGAAAAAAAAAAGAAAAAAAAAAAAATAACGCAAACAAAATGCAATTGAGAAATTTAATCGTGGAAAAATAACAATAAAATCCGAATTCAGGCAAATTGTCCGAGCGAAGCCAAAGAATCGTTGAATAATTCAAAATAAATGATAAATTTCTAAAAACATTCCCAACAACGGCCGTCTCAATCAAATGTTCAAATTGTCGAACAAAGTTCATGAACTTTTATGAATTGAAACAAATAACGTTGAAAACCCTACATCTGGCATTAGGTCATGAACATTTTTCTACCTTATCCTTGATAGCAACACAATTTTTTTTTTTTTTTTTTTTTTTTTCGTGAATGAATTGATGTAAAAATTGTATTGCCATTTAATAGAGTGATGAAATGTTCAAATTCTTGACAAGATATGTTTGAGAAGTTATGAAATTAATTATGTTCATATTTTAAACCATTATTTAACCATAGGAATGAATGTATTCTGTATATATCTAGTGATTCAGACAGTTATTGACGGTGAAATAAAAGCAAATTTAAAAAAAAAAAAAAAAAAAAAAAATATTTTCCTTCAGCTTTTAGTAGAAATGTATACTCATTTGCATAGTCCATACCGACAACAACAACTACAATATGTTTAAATGCATTTTTTTTCAAAATTCAAATATTTATAAAACAAACATTTCTGCTAATAATCAATTTAATTGTTATCATCCAGGAAACCAATTATTGAGAGAGAGAAGTGAGAGTGAGAGTGAGAGTGAGAGTGAGAGAGAGAGAGTGAGAGTGAGAGAGAGAGAGAGAGAGAGAGAGAGAGAGAGAGAGAGTGAGTGAGTGAGAAAGAGAGAGAGAGAAAACGTTGAATGTAAGAAAATTATATAAAAATTATGGAATAAGTGAAACAATTATTTTTTTTAAAAGAAGAATCTATATGTTTATTGAAGAAATGACTGAATTTACAATACATTCTGAGAAAAAACAAATTTCCACTTCATTCGAAGCATTTTCAAAGAAACATTATATACTGTTTAAAAAAATATTAACAATTCAAACTTCAGCCATACGAATTATATTCATGGATGGCATTAAATTTCAATTGATATGTCATTTATTTTTAAATCGGTTGAGTCTCTTTTTCCAACCATTGAATGGTAAACGCATCTTCTTCTTCTTGCAAAATCGGTTTCAATGTATCTCGAACAGTTGCATGATAGTTATTCAAATGCGTTTTCTGCAAATATAATCGGAGCATTATAACATTAATATATATATAAAATAAATGGATTTGAATTGTATATTTATGAATGCAAATAAATGATGACTAATAAAATTTGTATTTTTCATGAATACTAACTTCCATTTCGGTGAGTAGATCCTTATTGATCAATTTTGTCTGAATGGGACACATTGTAACAGTTTTAAAGGTGAGAGCACCGCGACCATTGAAATCGTTTGCTACATGTGCTGGAACAATTTGCACAATATCTTCGATTCGAATACCGAATTGTCCCTTTTCATAATATCCAGGCTCTGAAAAATCAAAAATAAATTTGTACACTCAATTTGGTTAAATTCACGGATTTCCATTATATTTAAAAAAAAGAAAAAACTACCATTTGAAACAAACATATTTTCTTGAAGTCCAGGATCATCTGGCATTGATCGATACATTCCAATACCGATTGGTCCTTCGTGTACATTTAGAAAATGGCCAATTCCATGACCAGTACCATGTTGATAATCAAGACCAACATCCCATAATGTTTTTCGTGCCAATATATCCAAAAACATTCCCTGACAAATGAATTCAAGAAAAAATAAAAAAAAATAAATAAAAAAAAATAAATCCCATTCAAATGTCTACATTTCATTGAAAAATATGATTCTTAAAATTGTTGAATTTAATTTTAATCAATATTTCATTAAAAAGTTATTAACCTTGACTTTGATTGGAAAGACAGCGGTTCCCAATGCAATTTGTCCCTTCAAAACACGCGTGAAACAGTCAATTTGATGCTGACTTGGTTGACCAAAGTGCCAAGTTCGTGTTACATCTGTGGTTCCATCACTAAATTAAGAAAAAAAAGGGCGATTAATTCAAAAAAATATTTTTACAGAATTGTTCCCAAATTGTTTCTTCTTTTAAATTACAATTCTGTCTTTTTATTTTTCAAGTAAACTTACAGAAATTGTGCTCCCGAATCGCACAAGTACATTTCATTCATTGTGATTGGACGATTTGTTTCTGGTTTTGGATGATAATGAATAATTGCACCATTTGGACCGGAACCATTGATTGTTGAAAAACTTAAACCAACGAATTTTGCTAATTTTCTGCAATAATTTTTGTGTTTTGTGTTACATTTTTAATTTAAACAAAATTTCATTTTTTAGAATTATTTTAATTGAACATACTCTCTGAATTCTTGCAATTTTGTAGCACCAGACATTTCATCAACATGTTCACCCTTATTTAGAGCATTTTCAAGCCATGCAAAATACTTGCAAAGAGCAACACCATCACGAATATGACAATCATTTAAACCTTTTACTTCAGTTGCATTTTTAACCGATTTCATAACACAAATCGGTGATACTTCTTGAAATAGTTTCTTTTCGGGTACTAATTCACTGAATGCATAACAGGAATTTGGACTAATCCATACTTTGTTTGTTGATTTATTTATTAAATATTTTAAAACATTTTGCACATTTTTATAATCATCAATAATGACCGAAACATTATTGATTTTAAAATGTTCTTCATAATTTGATGGCAAACGATTCTTTTCAACGAATAAATACATTTCATCTAATGTTATTAATATATAACCATAAAATACTGGATTATATGCTATGTCTGATCCGCGCATATTCAACAACCCTATATCGATTTGAAAATTAAGAGAAGAGAAAAGTGACTTTAAAATGATTGTTCATTTCGTTTCATTGTTTTTTTTTTCTTTTATTTTTTTTTGTAAAACTTACAGGCAACTTCATCCAAAGCGGTAACAACTAAAAGATCCGATTGTCTGTCTTTCATTTCTTCTCGAATTAATTCCAAAGCATCAGCAATTGTTTTTCCAGTAATGCTCAATTCTAAGCTAATGATTTGATTAAATTTTCTTGATGGTTGATCGGTCCAAATCAGATCGATAAGATTTTCATCGATTGAAGTAAGCGTTATATCTGATATTATTTTAAATCAATGTAAAGTTAAATGTGAAACAAATCAGTAACTAAATTCAAATTTATGAATAAAAGAGTTGAAAATTGTAAACTTAATATGGTAAATTACATCATTCAGAAATAAACAAACAAAAATCAAAAGTAAAATCCATTACCATTTAAACGAAGTGCTCTATTAAGTGGATTCCAAACGCGAAACGATAGCAAATTTCCATCAACACCGATACGATCACCAGCCGCCAAATTGGTCGATAGCCAATTGGTCATGGTTGGTGTTGTGCTTAGTCCATCTTTCATTAGTGTCCAATTGCCATCTAATTCTTGTTCCGCCTGTTGATGATATCGACCATCAGTCCAAAGCAATGCTTTTTTTTGCGTAACAATAGCGGTACCCGCTGATCCAGTAAAACCACTAATAAATGAACGACGTTCATCCGTTGGACTAATGTATTCACTTTGATGACGATCATCTGTTGGTATTATGTATGCATTTATTGAACCTCCATTATTTGGCAAATGACACATTAATGCACGTAAATCGCTTAACAATTTTGTTGTATTCTTCTTCATTGTTCTGTCTTCAATCATATTGCAAAATAAAAAAAATTGAATAAATTTTATAAAATCCAACTTTCATTCACAAATTTATATCGAAAAATGTAATCAATTGTTCATTTCATATTAATCTGATTTGATTTATCAATAAATTTATCAACGATAATATAAAATTAACTGAATGTGATATGAAATTAGTTGATTGACCAAGATAACATAATCTAAATATGGTTAAACAAATACATACTTGGAATTGTGCTCAGAAAAATACTCGACGCGTGAATAAATGATTTTTTTTTTTCTTCTTTCAATGCAATTGTTTTTAGTTAAATGAGCTTGAAATAAACAAAACAAAAAGAAATAAATAAATGAAGAAGTAATACGAAAAGAAAATACCGCAAAATGACTTTTAATTTCAAAACAAGTTGCCACAATGTCAGATTATTTGACAGTTGTCAATAATTCAAATGAATCATTGTCTAAAGTCTAAATTGAATATGAAAATTATTGGCGGCGCCATCTTGACAGTTCAAACTGGTATCATTTATTTGAATTCACAGAGAGTGTTGACGGTGCACTTTTTGAAATAAATCCAATTTGAAGATATTTTTTCTTTTAATGGAGAAAGCACTTCTTCAAAAAAAAAAAAAAAAAATTTTTTATTTGGATATAAAGAAGTAAAGCTGAATTGACTTGATGATTTATACTAGAATTTTTCCATGAATATTCGGTTTCGATGTTTGAAAAATAATTAAATAAAAACGAATTATTGAAGAAATTTTAAACAATGAATACTGGCAATATCAAATGAAGGACGTCGGTGTTATTCAGAAAAGTTTCAGTTTAATATTGATACTCATTCAATTGTAAATCCAAAATCATTGAATCTATTCAATATTTATGCAATTTGCGTCATTTAAATTTAGAAAAAAAAAAGCCTTCGATTTAAAAAAAATTTGATTGATCAATTGTCGATGTTTTAATGGACTTGTTTCTCAAGAAAAGTGATTTTGTAATGAGAAGCTGTTTTTTTTTCAAAATAAGTTTGAAATGGAGAACAATTTTGGTATTTTTACATATCGAAACTTACGATTTAATTTACACCTAAGGAACTATTTCCGTTACAATGACAATTAAAACATTTTCAATTTTCGGGAAAAAATTTAATTGAAAGAAGAAACTGATATTCAAAAAAGGAGTTTTTTTTTGAAAAACATCATTTCATTAGATTCAAATGTCAAACTTCGAAAATAGTTGAATTGTTTCGAAATGAAAAGTTGAGGCTAGAATTTTTGAATTGAAAAATTAAAGAACCAACTGGAAATGAAAATACAATCAGAAATAAAGAGGAAAAAAAAAAATGAAACTGTTGTATTTATCTTTAATTAGATGGCCATTTCGATATGTATATGCGTGTGGAACACGCGCACGTTTATCTACGCAAAATTGTTCATACCCAGTCATGAATTATTAACGAATGCTCAAAAAGCAAACGAGAAACACACAAATGAAAAGGAGTTCATATTGATGGCCGAAAATCCGAGCGCTACTCAGAAATTCATAACTGAATCGAATATTTTTAGTTTGAACAAGTTTGGTCAAATCGAATGTCGATTTTCTCTCTCTCTCTCTCTCTCTCTCTCTCTCTCTCTCTCTCTCTCTCTCTCTTTTTCTCTCCCTTTCAGTCCCATTTTTGTTACTGTATTGTTATTATTGATAATATTTTTTTTTCTATCATTTTTTGTGTAATGTTTTTCGTTTTCTGTGAAAATATTTTTCATTGGAATCGCTAATGATTATCGACCAATGTGAGTATTCCATTCTCGCAATAGATATTTCTCTTTGCTCTTCTCACTCTCTCTCTCTCTCTCTCTCTCTCTCTCTCTCTCTCTCTCTCTCTCTCTCTCTCTCTCTCTCTCTTTCTCTTCTCACCATTTAATTGGCAATTGCTATCAAAAGAATACAAAAAACGCAATATTAAATCCCATGTAATTTGGATAGAATGTCACATGCGTAGTATTTGTAAGCATTTTCGATTCAATCGATTTGATACAAATAACAAATTGGAAAGAGGCAGCAAATAAATTTGCTTTGTGATTGGTTTTTCTGGTCGCTGAATCACTAACTGGCATACATTTTTGGGGGATATTATACACATGCTCATGTTCATTCTGAACACGAAAGATCGCCAGCAATTGTTCTAATCGCACACACACACACACGCACACACACACACACACACACACACATTATACGCACATTCAAACTTCCAATAAAACTTCACATATGCGAACAATTTGAAACATTACAGCCCTCATACCTTTTTTCCTTCATCCCCATTCCATTGGTCATTGGCTCATTGTCCATGTTGTTCAATTGTTTTATTTTGCTTTTAATCAATGGCAGAAATACCATACATTCCATATATGACGACATTCCAAATCAAAGGTCATATCGAATTTATTTCTAGAATACTATCATTTTATATCAAGAATAATTCATTGAAAAATGAAAAGAAAAATTGTGAATGTTCTGTTCAGTAATTAAATTACAACATTAAAAAAAAAAAAAAATGAAACAAAAATATGCGTACAATGATCAATATAATCATTGGACAGTATCAAATCTTTCTTTCTTTTTTTTTTTTTTATTGGAAACAGATCATTAACACGGATTAGACCAACCAAGAGAAAGAAAAAGAAAAAGAAAAAGAAAATAGAAATAGGCAGTTATAGCATGAGGAAATTTATTAAAAAAAGACAATATATTATCTAAGTCAATTGTCATTAAAAGGGAAAAACTTGAAGGAAACTAACTGAAATATATGTCATATGTAAATAGCACATGCAAACACCCTCATTAGAATTTTCTTTTGAATGTTATAAACAATGTGAGATAAGGACAATAAATGAACAAACTTTTGAAACTAGTTAATGAAATTCCCGAATTTCTTTTGAACAATAAATTAGTTTTTACATTTCTTCAACGAAAAAAACGGAACAAAAATAAAACAAAAAGAAAATGAAAACAATCGACTTGATAAAATATTCAATAACCACCGAATCAATGTATATGGCATTTTTGGATTAAAAGTGAAATTTAACCATCCGTTCAAAGATGGATCGGCCATGGATTTTACTGCCATATATTTTTATTTGAATGCGTGTAGCGTGCATCAATTCGCCACACAATCATTCATTATTCATTAATATTTCCTTTGACCAATCATTTGTTTCCGTTTCATCTATTTTGGACACACTTTTCGGTTTTTATGTAATTTTTGAGACTCACTAATCTATTTAACATTCACACACACACACACACACACACACACACACCACACACACACACACACCCCCAAATATGCATACACTTCAATTGTTAACAGATATTTCACATTCGTTGTTAGTTTAATGAATTTTCACAACAAATTGGCTATCTTTTATTGACAAAATTATAAATTATTTGTCAATTAATTTGCATTTTATTATCTATAAATGATTTATAAATCGAATAGGTATCTGTGAATTTAAGCGAAAAATGAATTAATTCGAAATTCTTGTATGAGAACAATAAATGCATGAATAAATTGAAAATGCGCGTCATACAATTTGTTCAAAATGGAGCATTATCATAATCACATCGAACACATTTGATGAAATTTTTTTAGCTATATAATTGTAGATGTTTTTGGTTTATTTTCTCTTTTTATTTTATATTGATGTGTGCCACTAAAATGTGTGAACAATGAATGCACTCTATGCATATCAACAGAAAATCAAATGCCCACAAAAAATGCCTTCATAAAACAGAATACCCAAGCAAATTATATTGAATGTTTGTGTGTGTGTGTGTGTGTGTGTGTGTGTGTGTGTGTGTGTGTGTGTAGATGCATGCTGAGAGAAGAATGGTGTCGCAAAGCCAACTTTGTGAAAGTGCATAAATACCGTTAGCATTCATTGTCGCTTTTTATTTTATCTTATTATTATTATTATTATTATTGTTGTTGTTGTTGTTCTCAATCTTGTCATTGTATGCATATTAAAGCACACTTAAGAGTTATGAATAAATAAGGAATGTGTCCAAAACTAGCAATTCAAAAACCGAACGAACACGAAAACCAGATAAATTCAATAGAGATGAAAGCAAAACAAATGGGTCATTTGAAAAATTCATTCAGTGCAACTACCAGCCAAATCAGTTTGCTTAATTTGAATCGGCATCTCGCTAATGTTGTTGGTTTTTCTGTATTTTTGTTTTTTCCACCTTTTTCTTTCTACATCTTTATGTTTCTATCGAGATGATGCGTAAAGGTAAATACCAAATGATGGAGGTCTACAATTTTTTTTTTTTTTCTCTTTTTTTGGAGAATGGTTCAAGTTGGCCGAATATTCAAAAATTCACACTCGAAGTGAAAGAGAAAAAAAAAAAAATGTGTTTTCATTGTTTACATACGTATTCTAATGTTTTCTTAGCTCTTTTTCACTTTATTAATCTTAACGGTCGTCGACCCATCTATTCAGCGCATTGCTATACAACACCATGCAATATGTATGTGCAACATATCTTATGCGATGCGTTTCTCATATTATTATTATTATTATTGTTCATGTTATTTTCCATTTTAAAATTACTTTATTCGACACATTCCATCATGTTCATGCATTTTGCTTTATTTTATACAAATTATTTGCTTGATAAATGTATCACAATCTAAATGATGAAATAAAATCGTTTTTGAATTTGATATTATCGAATATTTTTTCAATCGTTTTTCAAACAATTTTGATCATTGTTAATTCAATTCATTAATTTAAATTTCATTTTGAATGATTCATTTTTAATGGTTTTTCTTTTATTTTGCAGATTTTGACATTCCGTATTAATTTTATGTTATTGACTTATGTTAACAATTATTTATTGGTGTGATGTATGCATTTTGCAACAAACAATTTAAATTTAAATGCATAAACGAATGAAGAGAAATGATGAAAAATTTTCACATTGAAAAATGCATTGTTGATGTCAGGCAATATATTCTCACAAATCAATAAAGAAAATATACTTTTAATTATTTTTTCCACCAAAATTGCTGAAAATGGTAATTTTTTTCCCAAAAACATTTGATTCAATTGGATTTTCGAAAAAATTTACATTCATGAATATTTTCAATTCTGCTAGGAATGCAATGATTTTGTATTATTGGTTCTTCTTTATTAGAGTAAGAGAATGAGAAAGATTCATTCAAAATGGTGGCATCGAAATTCTCATTTAGAATCTCAACAAGCGCATGGTTCTCCACTTGAATGTGCGGCTCAATTAAAGTATCAAATGTAATCATGTTGAATGCATCGCAAAGGGTTGTGTATTGTACGAGGTCTCAGGTTGAAGTTTGAGTGTGTGTGTGTGTGTGTTTTTTTTTTCTGTTGTAGTTTTCTTTCATCTTTTTCACGTTCGTTCATTTTTCATTCGTTTTGATCAATGTTTTCGTCTATCCTAACAACAAATAAAATGCAACAATTAAACGCGGATGAACAAAGAATGGTTTATGTTTATTTCGTCTGCGATCGAGAATGAAAAAAAAAAACACACACACACGCACACACATAAAATGCGATAAAAAAAAAGAATCGATAAGAAAAAAAGCGAAATTGGTCTATGGATGCAATTATATGATAGAGAAGATGCATACATATGTACTTATTTAAATATATATTTTTAGCCGTAAAATGTAAACGAATAAAGAACAGCATCGCGAACATTACAAAAGGGAGCCACTAAAAGACAAATGAAACAAAAGAGATATAGAAGAAACGAAAAAAAAAAAAAAAAATAAAAAATAAGCAATGACCGTCTATTCGTGTTTCTTGTCTATTGTTGCATCTTCTTGTTCGTTTTGATTCATTTTCTCATCTCGTTAATGATGCAGCAATTTGATTGGTGTCAGTGCAAAGGATGTTGCGCGTTTCATACGATCAAATCAGTTTCTTTTTCAAACATTTTCTGTAACGAATGCCATATATAATGTATTTAATGATGATAATATTCATCGAATGGAAAATAACAATGTCGATTTCATTTAGTATGAAGATCGAAGCACTTTGTATCTTTTTCTATCTAGCATCATAGCACAGCAAGAACGGATAGAACCTGTCTGCATCTAATCACCGTGCAAATGAGAAATGTGAGCAAAGGAACAACCCGTTTTTTTTATCGCTTTTTTTTTCTGTCTTGAAAAATAAAACAACAAATGTGTTTCATGTTAAAATTTGACTCTCTAAGGAGAATTTGGTGTTTTACCAAATTGAGAATATTCGTTAGACGTGCATACACACACACACTTGCACACAGGAAAACAAAAATTATGCGCTTTTCAAGCGACATATGTCGGCAGATCTCATTTGAAGATCGGCATGCACACGATTTTCTTTTTTCATTGCATTTTTTATTTGGTTGGTATAACTGTTGAAATACGCGATGTTCTACGCACAAAATATTCATTTACGCGTATGTTTCACATAATCAGGCGGCGGATGCATAAATAAAATTATGCGTTTGCATTAGCGTATTTGTACATAAACACAGTCGTGTATGCACGCATAAACTCATCACACACACACACACATGAACATAGTGAGAGAGAGAGAGAGAGACGCACATCGCACGCACAATGCACAGACAATTGGACTTTCTATGACTATACAAAATGAATGCGATTGCTTCGAAGCGCAAAGAATAGGAAATTTTATGCATAGCCCCAAAAATAGAATGATGAAGTAGAAACAAATTCAAGGCCAACATAATGATGGGACAACGCCCTATGCTCTAAGAATACTTTATAAACAACAAAATGCATTTTCAAGTTCTAATGAACAGAGTAAAATGAGAAAAGTACAAGAAGAAGAGGAAGCAAAATGGTAAAATGATTGTTTGAAAGATAGAAATAGAGAGAGAGAGAGAGAGAGAGAGAGAGAGAGAGAGAGACGGAGAGAGAGAGAGAGCGAGAAAAAGATAGGTAGAGAAGGAGTAAGTGAGTGAGAATTTCTATGCAGTCACGCAAACCCACACATTTGAACACATAAGTGCAACAACAAGGCACCGAACCGATCGAATCGCAGTACGTCGCCCAATTCAGATGCCTTTTTAGCATTCATATCGTCTATTTTGTCTATTCCACGATTATTTCGTACAAATTAATATCATTTTGAATGCTCTGCTTGAATCGCCAGAACGATTCTTCGAAATTTTTCAAATGCATACATTTATTTAATTTATTTCCATCTTTTGCCTCTTCTTCATTTGCTTCTTCTTTCCTTCTATTTAGTTCGGCTCAAAGAAATAAGAAAACTAAAGAAAAATAAAAAATGTAAAAGAGTTATTATTATTAGAAGAATGAGACACAACACATTAAATTAAACCTTTCTCCGGCATGTTTTCCATCTTATTTGCTTTATATTTTTGTGGTTTCTTTTGCATTCCAACATTGCAACGCGCACATTAATTTGAAATCTTAAGTGCTATGTCAAGATAAGCAGTCATTGTTGTTATACTTTTTGCGTCATCAACTATAGTTAAACATTGAATTTTTTTTTATCACGTCTGTAACAATGATTCAGAGAAATTAGCTGAAATATAAAACATTCACGCACAGTTACTGGGCATTTCATTTTATCTATTCTTTCTTTCATTTTTCATTCATTCTTTCTTCATTTTTTTTTTTTCTTTTTTTTTTTCTTTATTTTTCTATTGTTATTTTGATTTGCGGTTTTATTTTGATAATCTGTCTTCGAATGGACTTTTAAAACGTCAAATTGACACAAAACCCACTGGCTATTTTCAATTGTTTGTTTTTTTTTCAATTTTTTTTCTTTTTCTTTTTTGTTCTACGAAACTCTGCAATATACAATTTCTTATTTTCAAAAAGAAATAATTTCAATTTGAGCAACAATTCATTGTTTTCATTCATTGAAATGTTGTACCCCACGCTGTAAGAAGGGGTGAAATGAAAGTATGTCATAACACTGTAATTACTGTATTTTCAACCAAATATTATCAGATCGATTCGAATGGAACATTCAATATTTTATAATTACTAGTTTGAATTGTTGGCTCTTTTACACAATATTTCAATCTTAATCAAAAAAAAAAAAAAAAAAAAAAATTTTTTCTTTTTTGTAATTTCTTTTGATTTTTTTGAACTATGACACTTGTCATTCTTATTGCCATATTTTGATATGTATTTAAATTTGATAAAAAAGATTTCTCCCTCTTTTCCATCATCCCTCTCTCCCTTCATCTCTCATTCTTTCTCACTCTCATCTGAAATATCAATTTGTTTTCAATTCAATTTATTCAAAAGATATTCATGAAACTATCTATTTCAGAAAGTTTCTTTTATGTAATTCGGAAATGTTGAAGGAACAAAAAAAAAAAAAAAAAAAAAAATCAATCAAAATAAAAAGACAAATTCTAAAAGTATGATTATTATTTTTCATTAAACAAACGTGCATAAGATCACTTTATGTGTGTGTGCGTGTGTGGTTTTTCTCCTAAAATAACATGTTTTAACGATATATTTTCTGTTATTGTAGTGAGTGGTTGAGCATAAGAAAAACCATGACATAGCTTAGTTGATGATAGCATTCAATGTATTTGACGAATGACTTAACGAAAAAAATTCGGCAAATTATTTTACAGATACGGATGCATAACATATACCATAGTCCAGCTGGAATACACAGGTTGCATAACGATAATTTTTTTTTTTTTTCTTTCTTTTTCGTTTCTATTTCATTTATTCTTCTATTTGGCGCAAATATTTATTGCATCGTGAAGAAAAAAATGAGCGAAATAGAAAATAAAGAAGAAAAATAAAATAGGCGGAAAGCAAATGGAATTAGACAGGCGCATTAATGGCAGTCAAAGTCGTTTAATTCAAATAGCCATATGGTAATGCATTAAAACAACGAACAGATGAATGGAATCGACATCATTGGTTGCAGTTTTGGTCGCACATTTTCACAACAATGCGCGCACACGTTACACCCCAAAAATTGCCATCATGGATGGTTTTTCATGGCTGTTCGCCATTCATTTAACCTCTCAATTTTTTTTTTTTTTTTGGTTTTTTTGAATTATTTCTTTTCTAATTTTAATCAACGGAAAATAGAACATAAATGCAAAAGAAGCATGATCGACAAACTGCGTGATCATTGACTAACCAAAATGTGAATTTTGCATGTAACCAGCATTTTCATTTGGTTTTTATTTTATCCAATTAAATTTCATGTGAATATACGCGCGCAATTTTTTCTTTTTTCACACACCAAATGAAAAACAAAAATACAAAATAATAAAAAAAAAAACAACAACAAGGTTTGAATACCGTAAGGTTTCCCCTCGCGCATTTTGTTTTTTTTCCTTTAATCATGTATTTTAAAGGAAAAAAAATTAGAAATAAATCTATGGAAAAAAAAAGTTCGAGCGTGTTTTTGTTGTGCTAAGCCTTGCGACTGTGTCATCTGCTGCATTTTGCGTTGAACATTTTTTTTGTTGTTGTCGGTCTTTGTTCTACGATGTTCTTTTTTTTTTCTCTTCCTTCTTCCGTGTTTATAATCATTGTTGTCGTCATTGCTGATGGACAAATAAGACCGAGAAAAAAAAAACGGCAACCAGCTTCGCAGACTGTGACTGAGTCAACCCCCATCTCATAATCCAGTATGCTCATTATCCACATAATCATCGCAATATCGTCATCAGTTACTCTCTAACATGTCTTGTATGCACTATTATGAGTATTGTTCAGCATAACATAGCACAGCATTGCACAGAGCTGCGGGCTTTCTTATCTTCATTTATTATTATTTGATAATTTATTGCAGTCGACTTTTTGAAATGCAGTTTTCATGCCTTGTTCATTTTTTTCTTCTTTCTTTCTCTCTTTCTCTCTTTCTCTCTCTCTCTCTCTCTCTCTCTCTCTCTCTCTCTCTCTCTCTCTCTCTCTCTCTCTCTCTCTCTCTCTCTCTCTCTCTCTCTCTCTCTCTCAAAATTACAAATTTGACGTATATTCACCACATTGTGCCTTGTCAACACTTTGCACGGACTTCGGTCTGCCGTTTAAATTGCCACAAAATAGCATCCACCAATAGAAATTAATGAATATTATTTTATTTCACGTTTAATTTTCGTTAAATTGCATTCATTGTGTGTCATTATAATGGCATCGAATAAGTGAAAATGTTTATGATGGAATATATTTTTGTCGGTTGATTGTTGTAACTCTCACGCTTCACATATTCACTTTAACTGGGACATGAAAATATGAACACAATTTCTATTTAATCTTTAACGCACATATACCAAAATACCGTCATTCATCTGCTTCAATCATTAGATGTATTAATTTTATGAGTGCGTTTATTGAATTTGCGAAATGAAGAGAGAGAGAGAGAAAGGGAGAGAGAGAAAAAGAAAAAACAAGAACATTCACATACGGGATGCGCTTTAAGTGCATCATACATGCTCATCGTATTGTGGCAATTTTGTTGCATTCCCAATTTAATCGTAATTTCTTTAATTCTTTTCTATTTGAGTTAATTCAACTTGAAATCGAATGAAATTGACATCATTTTGAATGGAGAATTTTAATCAATTCAATTAGAGGAATTTGCAAATTTATCATTTTCTTTTGTGTTTTCTTACACAAAAGAAAGCAAGAAACCCTTTTTCATTTATTTCCCTACATTTTAGACATAAATTCCTCAAGTTTTCGAATGGAATTGATGAAATTCGTATTCAATTGTTAATTTTATTTAGAAATCAAACCATGTTCATTCATCTCGAGAAGTGTCATTTGTTAGAAAAATTTCTCGAAAGGAAAATGTAATTTTATTTCCATGTATCGACACAGCACATGATGATGGTCAAAAATTTGAATATAAAATGTCGATGTCAATGTAGCAGATTATTATCGATGCGGTTGTCGTTGATCGATGACTCTTTCGACTGGTTTAAAGTGGAAAAAAGAAATAACAACATAGAAAAGAATTTTGGTATTTTTTTTTTTTTTTTTTTTAAAGAAATGAATGTTGCATTTATTGCATATGTCGATTTTGATCACCATCATCATCAACATGAAATGCAGAGTGAGACGACATTGTAAGCTGCTTAATCAACCTACGATCGTAATTTTTTTTTCTTCATCTACTTCTAGTTTGCTTTTTCCCTCTCTCTTTGTCTCTGTAACCAAATCGTTTCGATCGTTTTCACTGTACCCAAAATAGTCAATTAATAATAATGATGATACTGAAGAGTCGTTCGCATCTGATTTCTTAGTTCTACGATTTATTCGTGGCTAGCGCATTTGTGCTTATTTTATGCGTTTCTCTCTATCTCGCTTTCTCTCTCTCTCTATCTATCTCTCTCTCTCTCTATCTCTCTCTCTCTTTATCTCTCTCTCTCTCTCTCTCTCTCTCTCTCTGTACAAATCGCTTGAACTCGCTCTCTTTTTCTCTTTCTCTCTCTCTCCGTGAATGTAAGAGTATGAGTGTGAATGTGTTGATTCGAAGCGCGCTCACAAACAAAAAGTGCAATGAGAATAATCAAAATGCATAAAAGCCTACGAATTAGAATAGAATGTAAAACCCCGAAAAAAACAACAACACACGAAACAAACAAAACCAGCAAAAAAAAAAAAACGAAAGAAAAAGAATGCTGCCGACCGATAAAAAGAAAACATAATAATAATAATAATAAAAAAAGGTAAGATAATTTTTGAGTTGAGTCTTGCGCGTTATTTTCGTGTGGCTTTGATTGTCTGTGTACATTTGCGCTGACTGTATGGTGCGATGCATTTTTGGTGTTTCTATGCATTTCGTCAATTCTTTTATCTACGTATATTCTATTCTCTATCATATTCATCGGTATTCTATTCTTATGGATAGCGAATAAATTTTATAGCCAACTTGATAGTTTGGGTTTTTTTTTTTTTTTTGTTAAAGAGAGAGAAAAAAATGGTGTTTGTGTGTGTGTGTGTTTTTTTTTATTCCTATTTTCATTTCGTCGTTGGAATTATTATTGTTGTTGTTGTCCTTTTACCATTGCATAACAATTCAAATGTTAAATTTTGTATCTTCTTTTGATTTCTACGTAGATGTCACAGCGGTGCGTATGAAATATATACACAACTTTCTATCTATAAATTCTTTGTTAAAATCTGGTTGTATTTTCGGTGTCTGGTGTCGTCCTTTTCTTTCGAAAAACCCCTTTTTTTTCTTATGTTTAGGTCAGGTTTTAATACAAATAAACCAACTCAAATACACGCTCATTTATCTCACGCTCATGCTCTTCGACCAACTAGCTGAGATGATTATTGTCGACCATTAATTTGAATCAAGTCGCTTTAACTCGAATAAAAAAAAAACGCATTAAAATTGCCTTCTTAACAATGAAATTAAATCTTTTTTTATTTCATTTTCGTTATACGAAAATCCTTTTTTTTTTTTTTTCTTTTACTAGCAGATTCTCGATGCCATATGCATGATCAGTGAATCCATTGAATGCAAGTCTTCAAAACATTTCATACAAAACACATGCATAAGATTCAGTCGATCATAAAATATGCTTATTTTGAAGAAAGAATGCAGACGAATTGGATTTGATACTCGAATAAATCGAGATGCTATTGCTTTGGCTAAAAAAAAAAAATATAAAAAGATAAAGAAGAAAACTTGACGTAATTCGTTAAATTGTGCTAAAGAATGACTGTGAATAGAGAAGACAATAAAAAATGGCTGAAGGTGAAAATAAAATCGTCGAATGTTAGAAAAAAAAAAGCGAAACAGTAGAGAAACAGAAACATCGACGAAACGAAACAACATTTTTTATTTATTCTCATTTATTTTTCGATTGCATATGCGTGCTTGTATTTGTATGCGTTGGTTTGTCTATTTTATTTTCCCTTCTATCTTCTCTATGATTCGGCTAGTCTGTTGCATTTTGATTGCTCATATAAAGGGAAAAAAAAAATAAATTTTTGCCGCGCGTCTATATTCAATTCAATGCGTGTGTGCTGCGATGTATATGATTTTTTTCTATTCTTCTTCTCTTTTTCTTCATGTAGTTGTTGTTGTCTTTCATTTTTATTAAGCGCAGTTCCAAAAAAAAAAAAAAAAAAAAAAAATTGTACCTGTATGTATTGGATTGTGTGTATTAAGAAAATGCGTGGCGTGGCAAGCGACACATTCAACATGTGCACAATAATAGTGCAGGTTTTATTGAAGTCGAAAAGGCAAAATATTCGGCAAACAGACGAACAATCCACATAGAATATAGAAAAAGAAACAAAATTTCAAAAAAAAAAAAAAAAAAAAAAAACAGAAACAACAACGACGACGACGAAGAAGAAGACGAAGAGAAAAACGACGGTAAAATATACAACGTCATCGTCGTGGCAATTGTAGAATGTGTGCAAACGAAATGAGTAAACAAAATCGCATGATCAAGCGATCTCTCGATCAAAATCGTTACATTATTCCTTTTTTATTTTTTTTTTTATTAGATAAACGAAACAAAAAGGTAGACATTTTCTTTTTCCTGTATTTTATATGTCTTTGATGGGCAGTGTGAGAAAGAAAAATCCACTTACAAACACACCAAAATCAGAAATGACACATGCAATGACTGAGAGTAAAAAAGTGAGGAAAAAAACAACCGTTCGATTCCTTTTTAAATTTTCCTTCGATACGGTCCGAATGCTAGCAAATTTCAACATTGCTATAAAAGTGCATTTTTTTTTTCTTATTCTTTCTCTCTCTCTCTCTCTCTCTCTCTCTCTCTCTCTCTCTCTCTTAATTGATTAGATAAATCCCATCCGTACGAAAGGAGCAAAAAGAAAGAAAAAAAACGTGAAAAATAATATTATTCTTTCGATCGAGTCGACAAAAGATCATCGATCGAGTCGACAAAAGATCATGGATCGAAGGTACTTTAGTTGTAAACTTTATTACGACGAATAAAATACAAATATATACGCCAAAATTCAATCACCATCTATATATATATATATATGTATGTATATCGCATCCTAGATCACATCATCCATGTGGTCATGCGAAATTCCGTTAAACAGGTAGTTTTTTTTCATGAAAAAATCAACACACACAAAATGCCACACTATACGCAATCAAAAGAGGTATGCCATTTGGTGTTGCATTCTATTCTATTTTTGTTTAATCGTAAATCTCAGCAATGAACAAAAAATGAAATCAAACTGCCAAACTTTAAGTGGGCATTCTGATCACCAACAAAGAGGTAAAAAAAAAAAAAAATTCGAAACAATCGCCCATTGAATAACATTCAAACTGTACCGTTAGGTTTTCAAATAAAAACTTTCACACCCATGAACAAGTTTAGACAACGAGAAGAAAAGCCATTAATTTCCTTTACTATGATGATTGCAACTGCGCTTCGAACGATTTTTTTTTTTAAATTAATTTGCAGCGAAATGAAATCAATTGATTTCTTTTTAATTCGAATTCACTTTAATATTTAATTTGGCAAATTGAAATCATTGCAATTTGACACAAGATTATATCATAACTATGCAGCAGGTACGTTGCAATATGTATTTTGTTATTAATAACAATGTAATTCGGTTCTGAAATGTACTTATTCTACAGCCATGAATTGTTCCTTGCAATTTTAAACGAAATTTTGTTAAATTTCACCAAATTGTATTCAATTCGCAAGAATTTGCAAGAAATTTCAAAATTAGCATGAAATTTTCTGATCTTTTTTATAAATTGTATGTTTTGCAGCAAAATTTACGTAAAATTCAATTAATTTTGAGAAAAAAAGTATAAATTTTTCATAAAATTTGCTAAAATTTGCAAGAAAAGTATTGCATTTTTGCGATTTTTTTACATACAATTGGCTGAATATCTTAAGAATTACAGATAACTTCACTTAAATCAACATATTATAAAATGCAAAAAAAAAAGAGAAATCCACAAAATCGATGGAGTTTTTTGAAATTCTCTATTTTGATAATGTAAAAGGACGTGAAAGAATTTACAATTCATTTAAAATTCTTATTCAATTTTTGGTCACTTACAGAACTTTTTTTTTTTTTTTTTTTTTTTTCGATGAAAATTGCACAAATTTAATAATTTTAATTCAAAAAATGATTTAAACAAAATCTAGTAAAACTGAAGCATAACGAAATTTATTCAAGATAAATCTACTGTACTTTATTATATATAAATGTATTGCACCAAAGGCCATTCAAAATGAAGAAAAATGGCAAAATTATGAAATGAAAGCATTTTTTATGCATGATTTCCCAGACAATCAATGTTTGTGCTTTCCATTTCATGCATAATAATTTATTTATTCCAATAAAATTATTACCGACTAACGTAATTCATTGTCGCAAATTTGCTTAATAACAAACTAAGCGTGAATTGCTTATAATTTGATGAATAAATTTTAAATAAGAATTCATGGTGAACTAAATTGAATTTAAAAAATTACTTAAATTGATTATACTATGACATTTATCGAAAATGAGAAGTTCAAAATTCGATATTCATTCAATTTTTTAATTGAAAGTAAAGAAAAAAAAAAACAAATGAAAAAGAACTGTTTTTGAAATGCACTTGTTAAGAAAAAACGTAACATTGATTGGGAATATTTCGATAAGAATATGAATTATAATTGAGAATGAACTAAAACCAATTACACGGTAATCACATTTATAATTAAGTTGAAAATTTGCGATTTGAACATAACTATTTGGCTGATTCATATTTGTGCAGCAAATATATAAGAAATAGAGTAATCAATATGTTTAGTTACTAAAAATGAATGAACTTAATTGGTAAATAATTAGAGCACATCGAATATGATTAGCAAAATAAATTAAATTCAAAAATTTTATAAATAGAAAACATTCTTTGAATAAAGCATCTCAGTTGCCCACAATCGAGTAAAACAGAAAATGGACAAACTAGCTTCTTTCATTTGCAACAATTTTTTCATTGCATTCCTGTTAAACGAGTCAAAAAAAAAAGAAAAAAATACAAAAATAGAATACAATTAGCATTGCAATTAAACCTTTAGCTATTTACTCAAATGTCTGACAATAAAACGATCATATTTATTGTTATTTTGTATCGCGTACAACCTGAGCACACACATTTTGAACGTATCAATTTCTATTGTGTACACATATGGACAGGTAGAACAGAGAGTAAAAAAAGAAAAGAAAAGAGAGAGAGAGAGAGAGAGAGAGACAGACAGAGAGAGAGTGTGTGTGAGAGAGAGAGAGAGAAAGAGAAGAGGAAAAAATCAACATGAAAAACTCTTGTGTTGAAAACGAAAAGCCAACTAATCGCAATGCAAAGGATGAACAATAGTGTCGATGTTATTGTAATAAATCCACCTGTATCAGAAAGATCATGCTTATAGGAATATTTTCTGTCTTTTTTCTGCATCCGTTTGGATGTGCATGGATACCAATTCGACACTTTGCTTTCAACAAATGGTTGAATGCTCTACCTGCCTGCAGACAGAATTGTGTTTTCGATCGAGTATGTTTTTTTTTTTTCGCATATTTCTTTTTACATATATTTTTATGGGTTTATTTTTCTTTTTTCGTCTCTTTTTCAAACATATCAAAACTCACACGTTCTTACACCAGAAACAATATCCTATCGCGTGCAACCGAATACTATTTGTTTGAGACACTTGAAGGAAGAACTAATGAAAGAAAGAAGAAGAAAAAAAAAAACAATTCAAACAGAGATGTACTACCATCAACAAAGAAATTGTACGTATTCATTCGTGATAGCTTGAGGTGGATTTACAGTCGATTACATAACTCCCGTACATTATGACAAACAACAGTAAAAGAACAACAATGAAACAGAGAGAAGAAAATTACTTAGCAGACGTATTCTAACAATGTTATTGTTATTAATAATTGTTTTCCATTGTCTCAGTGGTAACATCCAATTTAACGCTTTGAATCAATGCGAGAGAGAGAGAGAGAGAGAGAGACTCTGTGAGTGACTGAAAGTGAGATAAAGAGAAAAATAGAAGCAGAAAAATGAGTTAATTCGAATCCTTTTGCTGGATGTAATTCTTACAGGTGAATCTATGGATTGAGTTTCAATTTAGACAAAAAACAAAAAGAAAAAATGTCTTTTTTTTAAGAAAAACTTTTTATTCACTTGTCAATCGATTTGATGAATTTCTTGATTTGTTCATTCGAATGGTGAATGTAAACAAATAATTTCAAATGTTTACTTCATTTTTCCAAATGAAACTGTCAATCTTCTATTTGCAGTTCGTTAACGATAATCATTATGAATAAAAAAAAAAAATAGAAAATAACAAACTTAAGTGGAAAATGCCAAATTCAAATGAAGAAAAAAAATTCAAATGAGAAGAAGAAGAAGAAGAAGACGACGACGAAGAAGAAAAATAAAATAACAAAATAATGTGATGCACATTGAATTTATTGGAGTACAATGGGCTGATTATAAAAGTGACGGGATTTCGTGTGCTGTCATGCGTTAATGTAAGCATAATTAGACAATTTGAAAATGAAAATAAATATGCATCCGTACTAGTCAATGGCAATGGCGAATGGTTTTGCGCGATGGTTCTGTAATTTGGCTTGAAAATCGCCCATTGGAATAATTAATTTACGAGGGAAGAAAAATCAAGAACAAGGAACATCCATCAAATTGTATTTTGGCATACGCATATCAACTTGCATCTATTCGTTATTTTATTTATATTTTTTTTTGCTTTCTTTCTCTCTATCATTCGCTCTCTCCGACTCAATCACACTTTTTCTATCTCTCCATTTCTCTTTCTCCCTCTCTCTCTCCTCTCTCTCTCCCCCCCCCCCTCCTCTCTCTCTCTCTTCCCCTCCTTTCTCTCTCTCGAGAGACTTCATCTCTTTCTTTCCTTCACTTGCTCACCCTCCCCATTCCGTTTGTCTTTTTCTTTTCCTATGTTTCTCTCAGT
>JAQOWM010000077.1:0-257500 GCA_029041755.1 Resseliella maxima | reverse complement strand
ACTAAATTCAAATCAATATTCATGGGAATTTTTAATGCAATTCATTTGCAGAATTCAGGTCAAATTACCTTAAAATTGAAAAAAAAAAATGCACAGATTGATTTATACAATGACGTATTCACCGAATAAACCTAACAAATACCATTCATTATTAGGCAATTAAAATTTGGGGTGCTTAATGTAGTTTCAACGATGTATTGATTTCTTCATAAATGTTTACTTCTGAAACCATTTATAAAATTCAAACTTATCGATGAAAATAAAAACCACTAAATGTGAAATCTTATCAGATTTGTTGCTCGATTAATAGATTTTCATCGAAAATTTGACATACAAATGGTGAACAAAAACTGATTGTGAAATTTTTCTCATTGAAATATTCTTATCGAAAATGGCCAGAAAGTGTAAAGATAAAAGAAAAAAAATCCTTCGTTGCATAATAAATTTATTTTTCAGCTGTTTTTATTTGTATTTTTTAATCAACTAATAAATAATCTAGTGTGTGTGTGTGTGAATCAAAAAAGATAAAAGATAAAAAAAAAAAATATCAATGTGTGTTCAATTAATATGGCAGAATGTTGAATTCTGACCGTCTAAGAATATCGCCCATAGCAATTATTTTATTATTTATGATTTCTCGCAATGTGTTTTCTTTACAAATAAATATTTTTTTGTCAATGGATTCATTCTCCGTTTTAAGTATATTTCTATTCGCAATCAATAGTCATAGCGCATTGCTATTGTTAATAATGGTGACAGAAAACTTTACGCAACATGTGAACCGCATGTGTGGATATAGAGATAGAGAGAGAGAGAGAAGGAAAAATAGTGAATATCTTTTGTTTGATCATTGCATTCAAGCATATTTATTTATTCGATTCTTTTTTTTTTCTCAATTTTTATGAAAAGGATTAAATCTTCTATGAATTTTATTGTGGAAAAAAGAAGGCTCGTTTTTCTCACCGAATTTTGTGTGTGTGTGTGTGTGTGTGTGTGTGTGTGTGTTTTTTGTGTTGTATGTTCTTTATTGAAATTTATTACACACTATGTTGTCGATCTATAGCCAAAGCGAGCCTATTCATTGTTTTATAGACGAAGTATTTTGTTGGCGGTATGGCATCGGGTGTTGAAATTGAGCGAAAATAAGTTGATTCAATAGAAAAATGGTTTTGGTTATGCTGGTATGATGCATGTTGTGGTTGTTAACATTTTTTTTTTTTTTCTCTTCATTGCGTACATTGAGTGAGAACGGAAAAAGTGTTGTTGATTTTGCAATTTCAGCAAATCCTAATTCAATTGTTTTTACTTTGCAGTCTTTGACAATGTTCAATTTCAACAAAGTTGTTTAGAGAGATGCTGTGTATTGTTGTTGATGTTTTTCGTTACATCGCACGCATAAATGTTTTTATTTTTCAATTTGCTATTTGATGTGCATAAATTGTGACGCAGGCGATAAATATTGGACAAATATGCTGGTATTTAATGAGGGCATTGCTCTCGTGGCATGTATTTTATAACTGCAATTGCATGGGATATTTTTATTTTTCGGTCTATCGATGAAGAATTGCCGATTTTTTTTTTTTTTTCAAGAGAATATTTCAACATTCATTTCAATCGATTTGAATGCTTTTCAATCGATCAAATTAAATCAACAATATACGCATTCGATTAATCAAGGCAGTTTGCAGCAATTTGCTTCAATTACATATGTTTTATGATCAATATTCATACTTCTACAATGGCATATGGTCCATTGTCATATGGAATGAGAAACGAAATTTTATCGTGTGAAAGTTTATGCATTTTATTGATTTTTTGTCTCTTTCTCTTTCTCTCTCTCTCTCTCTCTCTCTCTCTCATTTCTCTCATTCCCACTTCGTCTACAAATTCTATATCTTTAACTCTCTCTTTCTCACACACTCTCTGGCATTCTATCTCTTTCTCTCTCTCTCTCTCTCTCGACCTAATTCCATATCTCTTCGTTTCTTCGTTTTCTCTCTCTCTCTCTCTCTCTCGCCTACATTTTGGTCTATTGATTTCGATTGGAAAATCACATCGAAAAATTACAGAGAATTACATCGCAATAATGTTTATCCTTGGATAAACAATTCGAATTTGTAAAGGCAAAACGCCGTAACAATGCGATTATCATTGTTAGCAGATGATGACAATGCAAACCAAAGCAAAGCGAACATAACAACAACATGAACAGCAGCAACAACAAAAACAAAACAAAAAAAAAAAAAAAAAAAAACAAAAATGAAAACTGAAACACAACAATAAAAAGCAAAGGAATGAAAACCACAACAATGAAATGATATTGTTGTTCGATCAAAATCAATGCATTTTGTTCATTTGCTCTCTCGTTCTCTGGTTCTCTCTTTTTTTCCAAAATCCAAATATATATGTAAAAAAATTTTTTGTCCTTTTTATCCAAAAATTGCTGTTCGCCTTCTTCTTCGTCTCCGTTTCTACCTTTTAGCTTAGTCGATTGTTGCATTGCTGCATCTGGGATTATCAGTAAATCAATAAAAATTGGATAGCAATCCGGCTTTTGCATGCACTTTACACAATCCTATTTAAGCAAGTTTGAAGGTTTTTGATCGATTACTATCTTCATTGGAATACATATGTGCGTATGTCTATCTGTCTGGTTGTATACATTCTCACATTGCAATGAATGACACACCATATTGCAAAGCCAAGAAAATAGAAACTATCATCCACAACCCAAACAAAGCGAATCGAATCGAATTAATCATAATGACGGCACAGAAAATGCGCTGCATCGAAGCAATCTGATGCGATTTGTGTAACCCCTTCACAAACAACAACAACAACAACCGCAGCAACAATAATGAAAAAATCGATTGAAAAAAAAAAAATTCTTTCTCATTGCATCGTTCATTCTAAATCCTAATTTAAATGAATCATGTGCGAAAAAAAAAGTAATGAAAAGAAACAGAAGAAGAAAATCAAAATTGGTAAAAAGAATCAGAAAAAATTCAGTTGTTGTTTTTAATTGTATATTCAATTTGAAAATCAAAAAGTCTCAAATGTTTCCCACGCAAGTCGCTGTCGCATGCACGTTTTACTTCAATCGTGTTTATGTATGGGTTTTTCGTTTTGGCTTTTCTTTTTTTTTTTTTTTTTCGTCATTTTATTGAATGGTACAAAAGGCCGCAAAGATGCGCTCGACAACAACGCAATTCGGCATCAGTTACATTTGATTGAGAGCGAATGAATCGCCGTGGGTGCAATCAGCTTGTGCATCGGTGACGAACAGTGGGAAGAGATAAAATAAGATTTTATTCTTCTTCTTTCCACTTTTCTCTTTGTTGATCAGGTAAAAAGATCAAACGCGTCAGATTGGTGATGCAATTTTTGTTGTTGTTGTTGTTGTTGTAGATTGATTCGACTTCCCTATTTATAAAAGCGAGAAAAAATCAGATGGTTTATGGACACAGCAAGGGACAATAAATTGAAAGAGAAAACAAAAAAGGATATGACTTGCGATGGTGGAATATATAGACGAAGAAAATTACACAAAAATGCGACCATTTGGCTGTTTGCAATTGACATTCCAGTTTGATTTCAATTTTCGACATTTCAACTCATTCAATCTAAACGTGAATTAGCATAAATTGTTACGTGTAATTCAAGAAGGATCAACATTATATTGATTTTTTCTTCTGTTTTTTTTTTTTTTTTTTTTTTTTTCATTTCATTCCTTTTTATTTGTATTTGCTACTGGATATTTATATTGCTGAAATGTGTATAAAATGAACAGTAGGAATACAACAGATGAGATATGAAAGGAAGATTGACACAGAAGTAGATTTTTTTTCTTTTGCAGAAGAAGAAGAAAGGAGAAAGAAATAGGGGAGAGAGAAAGAGGGAAGAAGAGGAGAGAGAGAGAAGGGGGGAAATATTAGAGGGGAGAGAGGGAAAGAGAGAAGGAAGGAGAGCGAGAAAGAGAAATAGAGATAGAGAGAGAGAGAGAGAGAGAGAGAGAAATGGCAGGAGGTTTAGAAAGTGAAAAATAGTAAAATTAAAAAATAGAATTTGAAAGAAAAACGGAGAAGAAATCAGTCGAATTAAAAGAAAAGTGAAAATCAAATACAAACATTTTGAATGCATAATTTCATTTCGTTTCGAAAGTATATTGTTTCATTATTTATTTTCCATTGTTTGTTAACGTATATACATATATATATATATATATTTTCAACCAAAAAACTACCATGTATTATGACAGGGAAATCATAATTTCCATATATTGTTGTTGCCGTTCTCACCTTAAATGTTTTGAAATGGAAAGGAATTGCATTGCATTGATATTGCATAAGTAAACAATGCCAAAACACCAAATACTATCAACAATAAATTCATCATGCATTTGAAAAGCATATTTTCAAGGAGACCCTTTTCAACCCCTTTTTTTCTCTCTCGTCTATTTACGACATTCATACATTGGTGCAATTTTCGATTCATTTTTTAAGAGATAACCATGAACTTGATGAAGATGAAGAAGAAGAATTTGAAGAAAAAAAAAAGCATCCAAGCACTGCATACATTCCCTTCAAAATACTTAACAAAGTCATCAGAGTTCAATTAAACCTAGTTTTGTGAAGAGATTTTTAATTATGTTGAATTCGTGGGAGAACACAAACAGACAGATAAATGTACCCTTTTTCGGATGTGATATTTTGACCAAATGGTGTTTCTTAAGACAACAACAAACATTCATACAATTCTGAGGAAAAACATACGACACTTCATAAACTATCGACCTTTTTTCATCGAAAATTTCCAATGAAAATTAATGATCAACCCGTCATTCAAGCAGATGATAATTTTTTTTTTCTTGTTCTTTCGTGTATAGCCAAAAGACAGTTTGCATTTATTCGATTGATAGATTTCAATTGAAACATTCACACAGTACAAAATGTGGTTTAGTAAGACGTAACAACTAATAATCACCACTTAATGCTTGAATTCGAAAAAGAAAGAAAAAAAAAATGAAGATGACAAAAAGCTAATTGAATTTTGAGATTTTAGTTTTAAATCTATTAATTGAAGATTTGTTTGATTAAGAAATGAAATGAATTTCGTGAGTAAAAGGAAAACAGAGGGGACAAATTTTCAATGAAAATTTGCTTGTGACTTGTATGTTCGTTATTTGATATCGTTTTCCGACTGTGATTTTTTCTTTTCTTTTTATTTTTTTTTTTTGTTTTGTTTTGTTTTGTTTCAAATGTCGTGTATAGAAGTTTTGGTTTTGGTTTGGATTCCGATCATTACTTAGTTGCAAGCAAACTACGTATTCCAAAAGGGGTAGCGAGTAAAAATCGGAAACCAACTAATATAGTGAAAGTTAATGAATTGAAGAATGAAAGTGTAGTGAATGCATATGTAGCTAGATTAGAAGAAAAATTTGCGCAAGTTGAATTGAATGAGATGTCGGATATCAACAGTGAATGGGATTATTTTAAGAATGCAATGTTGAGTGCGGTAAAGGGATGTTGTGGAATGCATGTGGGTAAGAATGGTAAAAAGAAGACGGACTGGTGGAATGATGAGATACAGGAAGCAGTGAAAGAGAAAAGAGTGAGATGTATGCGTTGGATGCAAAGTAGAACTGAGGAGGATTTAGAATTGTATAGGGAACAGAAGAGGATAGTGAAAGAGTTGGTGAGAGTAGCGAAAGAGGGCGAATGGGTGGAATTTGGTAGAGATTTAGAAAAAGCAGGGCAACAGAGGAATAAAGTTTTCTGGTTGAAGGTTAAGAATATCCGTAACGGTGGGAAGAATCAAGCGCCAGGTGCTGTATTAGATAAGGCAGGGGAGTTAGTGATTGGTAGAAAGAATGTGTTGAAACGTTGGAGAGAATATTTTGAGGAACTTCTGAATGTTGATAATAGAACAGATTTGAGTGTTAGCGCGAATGCAAGTGTGAATGAAGTCGAAGAAGAAGAAATAAGCATAGGAGAGATAGAGTTGGCGGTTAGAAAACTAAGTTGGGGCAAAGCAGCAGGAGTGGATGAGATTAGGAACGAATATTTAATTTGCAGTGGTTCAGTAGGGATTCGATGGTTGCATCGGTTGTTCAATCTAGCGTGGGATTCATCAGTTGTGCCGAAAGAATGGGGTGGTGCAGTTATCTCTCCTCTCCATAAGAAAGGAAGTAATAAGGATTGTAACAACTACCGTGGAATTTCTTTATTGAGCGTTGTCGGAAAAGTATATAGTGCAATTTTAGAAAAACGTACCAGAGCTATTGTCGAATCGCTCTTGGATGAAAACCAATCGGGATTCAGACCGATGCGCGGATGTCAAGATCAAATTTTTTGCATGAGACAACTAATAGAGAAGTTCCATGAGAGAAACAAGGATATGTATGTATGTTTTGTTGATTTGCAAAAAGCGTATGATTGCATACCTAGAGATAAGCTCTGGTCGGTGTTGGGTGAATATGGTGTGAATGGTTCCCTGCTGAGTGCAATTAAGAGCTTGTATAGATATTGTGAAGCGGCTGTGAGAGTAGATGGGGAATTGAGTGAATGGTTTGAAGTGCGAAATGGTCTTCGACAGGGCTGTACAATATCACCGCTTTTATTTATAATTTATATGGACAAACTGATCAAGTCAGCTAAGCTGAGGGGTAACGTAGTTTTGGGGGGAAACATTATCTCCGCTCTTGCATATGCGGATGACCTAGTATTGTTTGGGGGCTCAGAACAAGAGCTTCAAAACAGCATTAGCGATTTAGAAGCGGCTTGTACGAACTATGGAATGACCATTAGCAGCTCAAAGACACAGGTTATGCATATAGGGAAAGATAGGAAACAAGTAATTTGTATGTTGAATGGAGGTGTGCTTGAGCAGGTGTCGCAATTCAAATATCTAGGATGCATCTTTTCGGAAGATGGCAAACTGGATAAGGAGTTCGAACATCGCAGAGTGAATGGTAACAAAGTTGTTGCTCAACTTAGGTCACATGTTTTCAATAAACGAGAGTTGAGTAAGGAGACGAAGTTGATGATTCATGGGTCAATCTTCAGACCAACTATCATGTATGGCAGCGAGAGCTGGGTCGATTCAAATAATTTAATTCATGGTTTGGAGGTGGCTGATATGAAAGTTTTACGTATGATTTCGGGTGTGTCGCGTAGGGATCAATGGGAAAATAGAATTAGGAATGAAAGAATACGGGAAGATTTGAATGTGGATTCGATTGATGAAGTAGCAAGAAAGTCTAGGTTGAGATGGTTTGGTCATGTACAGCGTATGAATGAGTATCGTTTGCCAAAGTTAATTTTGAATGCTGAAGTGAATGCACCGAGAGGTAGAGGTAGGCCACGAAGACGATATTTGGATTCGGTAAAAAATGATTTGAATGAAAGAGGGTATGACTGGAATAGGGAAACTGAAGACCTGGCTCTCGATAGGGTACGTTGGAGGAGAATTGTTGTTGGCCGACCATTACAAAACAGACCAGACGCTGAAAGGCATTAATGGTCTTTAAATGATTGTTGTTGTTGTTGTTGTTGTCAAATGTCGTTCTCTTATGTTTTACATTTCACCTAACTACTCTGATGGATTACAATCCTTTCCGACAATTCTGTCGCTCCGAAGTATGAATATCTGAAATAAATAGAAAATGTAGTAAAAAAACGTGAAGTAGTTAAAACGTTGTAAAATGCCCGTTTAATTCTTCGAAATCCGTGCAAATGTAGTGTGTGGGCAAACAAAAGTGGGAAAAGAACAAAATAGATGTAAAACGAAAAAAAAAAGAGGAAGAAGAAGAAGAAGCAGCGAAATAAGAAGGAAAAAAGGTGATCAACTTTCGTCATTTAAAAATAAAAATGCAAAAAAAAAAAAAAAAAAAACACAAAAACTAAACGAAAATTGTCCAGTGCGCGTCTCCTGAAAGTCCTTCACCGAATCGTAAATGAAGTTCATTAATGAAATATTTACAAGACCTTTTCCACAAGCCATCGTAGCACAGCGCACCGGAATTTTGAAGCCAATGTTCTCGCCGCGCGCGCGACAATCATATACCCCGACAAAGGAAAAAAAAAAAAACCAAGGATTGTGCAATATTTCATGAATGTTTTTTATTTGATGGAAATGCACAAGAATATTCCGTTGTAAATATTTTGTTTCTTTGTATGGAATGAGAATGCGAATGAAAATGAAGAAAATTTTTACACAAGAATTGTAGCAGTACACACACAATGGAACGTGAACGCAATTAATTTGTATAAATGGTGCAGAGTGGTTGTGATCAACTTATGCGAGCATTCTTTGCCGATTTTCATAAATTATTAATTGAAATGCAATGTGTGAAAACGAGCGCTGGGTATTTCTTTTTTTTTTTTTTTTTTTTTTTTGTAGTTTTCGGTATTATCGTTTGGTGTATGTGTGTGCTTTCTTCTTCTTTTATTGTTCTTCGTTTGTGCTGTTGATGATCTCAATTCCGTTTGGCGCAGACTTACTAAATCGAGAATTGTTTGCTCAATTTCAACGTAAGTGCCATATAAAACACTTATTGTTTGAAAAACTTTCCATATTTTTTTTTTTTTTTTCTTTTTTTTTATTCTTCTTTCCTTTTCTTTTCCAATTGGTGTCGACTTTTGCACGCTAATTTGTCATTAATTTTATTGCCACCTGTTACTTATCACTTTGCAACTCGTTCGTCCGTTTGTTGACATTGTTCTTATGTCCTTTTTGTTTCTATGGCTTTATTTTGGAAGCGAATAATCAACGAAATGAACAACAACAAAACAGAAATTCATTCACATTAAGCATATCCGTGTCTGCTTCCATCATAAGCGCTTCAACAATGCATTTTCTCTTTTTTTGTTTGGTTCTTTTTTTTTCACAATTTTTTCTACTTTTTTTTTAGTTTTACTGTTGTTTTTTTTTCTTTCCATTTCTTTGCTGTTTTGGTTTATTTCGCTACTTGAGCTACTCTTTGGCTTTTTGGTTATTTTTTTTTTTTTTTTTTTTTTTTTGTATCAAATGAGAACGCTTTTTATTCCTTTATCGTTTAGACAGTATGAACCTGACATCGGTACATAATACAAATAATTTAAAATATAAAAATGAATGTGAACATATGAAATGAGTATAATTTGTAAGCCACATAAAATGGTCTAAAAATGTTTATCTCTATGTACCAGAGCCAAAACTACTGACAATCACTTGTTTCTTTTTTCTCTCTCTCTCTCTCTCTCTCTCTCTCTCTCTCTCTCTCAATTTCGCTTTTCAAATTTGGCCGTTATGATTCATAAGTTATGAATCATTTGTTGAGTTTTGTCGAGTTGAAAATCAGTGGTGTGCGATATTTGATAACAACAAAACACATGCACAGAAAGGAAGAAAGAAAGAGAGAGAGAGAAACTTTGCAAACAAATCACATGACATTCGATTAATGTAATTTTTTATGTATTTGTGTTCGCTCAATTTGGCATCAATTTGAAATAAATGCGATAACAAGTATGTGGCAATGTTGTTTTGGTGTGTTGTTTTGCTATTGTGCGAATATGAAATGACAATGTTATCGTAATGTTGATTTTGAACGTGTTTGCTGTTATTATTTCTGCACTATTTTCGATTCATTGTTTCCATTCGTTCGTTTCGGATGTTTGGCATCTATTCAATATATATCTATATGTACATAATATAAAGAGGGTAGATTATCTGCGAATTTTTGGGCGTTTTTCTTTTCAACGCCTTTTATACAAATGTATCGTGCATGCGTATGCAATTTACCGATCAAAATATTGAATTGTTTGCTTTTGCCTATCATCACATAAGCAGCCGTTCGATCTATCCCGCTTCATTTGCTTACTTTTTTTTCCTCTTTTTTGTTCTTCGGTAAAATTCGCCATTTTCTAAATATTGGCAGCAAATCGATTGGAATGCTTGAATCGAGGGGTTACATTTTGCAGTCAATCGAATAAAAATTTAGGGCAAATACATTTAGTAGACGATTATTCGGTAGTCAATACATATTTTCAGTTTGGTAGAACTTAATATTTGAACATATAATAATGGGCACAACAAATCAACGACGTTCATCATTGTTTTGTACAAAGAACAATCTCTGATTTGTGCATTGATTTGTGCATGAAGGTGATGATGATGATGTTGATGTTGATGATATCAATAGAATCCAATAACCGTAACGATTGATTGTCTGTTAAATTTTCACGCAGCGACAAATTGATAGTGAGAGAGAGAGAGAGAGAGAGAGAGAGAGAGAGAAAGAGATTGAGAATGAACACCCACTGTAAGTATCGAATTCATGCAAATGGTTTTTCGTCATTTGGATTTTATACTATGTTATTCGATTTGGTTGATGTGCACGAGATAACAACGATTAAAATTCTTCACATTTCCAATCAATCGTCGCCAATATATCAATTGTTTTTAAACGAATTGATTGGCAATTCATGACCAAAAAAGAGGCGTCAACCGAACTCCAATATACATTTCCATATCTATTCGCAAAATTCCATTTTAGGCAATGCTCTTTTCTTTTTCTAACAGATTTTCCACTTTAACGCTTCAAATCATTCACGATTTATGCGTTTGATTGTTTTTTTCCCTCGCTCTCTCTTTATCTCCCTTGATTTCTCTCTCTCTCTCTCTCTCTCTCTCTCTCTCTCTCTCTCTCTCTCTCTTTCGATTTCGTGAAAAAATAAATATTTTTCTTAAATGTTGATTATTCGATTTGATGCTCTTGAGCAAACGCAAAAATTCGTTGGTTTTTAACTGAAAATCACTTGAGTTTGATTTTCAAGCAAAATCATATTTTTAGAAATTTGAAACGCCGAAGAGAAAAAAAAACACAAAAAAGGACTTTGCTCTTTTCACATAGGAGAAATGAGGGAGGGAAAAAACTGGCAAAAAAAAGAAAAGAAAAATGATTTTATCTTAAAACATAATTAAAATTCATCTGTGATTAAAATGCTGCAAATAAAAATGTTCAAAATGGATTGTATTCATACACAAAAATGATGCAATAAATTTTCAAACGAAATCATTAGAATAATTCTCTGTTGCTTTTTTTTCTCATTTCATTTTGGATCATGTTTAACTACTTTTCAGTGCAGGGTTAAGTGCAGTTGGCACATGTACAGTCATCAACATTTTTAGCAATTCAAAGAGATGCTAATGGAAAATTGTGAAATTAGCTTATGGATTCGATAGTAAAGTCTGTTTTAAAATAAAAACCATAACTGCGTTTATGAAGTAGAAAAAAAAGACGAATTTTTAATGAACGTACGCATAGAACCCCATCTATTTTCAGTATATAACATTCATACAAACGCAAATGGCATTCATTTCTAACGAAGTTCAAATAAAATTTACAAAACGAGCACACGCACACATCGGCAAAAAAAAAATGTTATTGCGTAATATGATCAAGAGGCGAGAGAATTTTACGAAGAATAAGGGAGAGTGAGAGAGAGAGAGAGAGCTGGAAGGAGCTGAGTGTAAAAAAAGTGCATGCGAATGTTGAACGGTCGCGGCGACACAACCGAAAATGTGTGTAAAATAAAAATTAGGGTGATTGAAAGACACGCCAAAAACTAAAACATTGCATTAAAAGTAACAATCGAACGAAGAATTTGGCTTCGCTGTATTTATGTGTGTTCGTGTGCGTGTGCATGTGACTGATCTACATTTTGAAGTTCATGTTATTTCAGAGACAAAAATTATGCATATATACAAACGGTAGAGCGTTTTGTTGTTGTTACTTTTGGTTGGTTTACAAAAGGCTTTCACTATCGTTTCGGGACTCTATATATATAGAGAGAGAAGAGAAGGGAAGGCCAACGACATTACCAATATGCTTGTGTTGTTATTTTTTGTCGTAAGTTAATAATGCATCAGCTACGCAAAACCTTACCTTGTTTTTACACAAACTCTGAATTATGTGCCGGTTTTGTTTCTATTATTATGTTGTGTGTTTTTTTTTTTGCACCAAACAATCTAATACAGTTCGGATCAACGGTAATTCTCGTTTGTATGCCGGCCTCATTTGTGTGAACATTGAATGTAATGGTATTAGAGTAACTATTGTTCACCATTTGTTTCATTCGATTTCTGTTGGTGTTTTTGTTGCTATTTTTGTTTTGGTCTATCGTTTGCAATTCGATAAATTCAACTGTACACCCGGTTTATGTGTGCGTGTGTGCGTGTGTGCTTGCCTTTATTTGTGTTATTCGATTCGGTTTGACAGTTGAACACCCCAATCATAATTGCATTCATGCACAAAACATTGGAAATATGGCACAGGCATTACCTTATTGCAAACGAAAATAAGCCACGTTTTGCCATGGCACCTACCACTTTCTCTTTTCATCATTTTTTTTCGCTCCCTTGCATTTGCATTTGAGACATAACAGAATAATTTCTTCGTATTGTTTTCTCTCTCTCTTTCTCTCTCTTTTATTTCATTCCATTTCATGCCATATTCAATTGGGTTCGGTTGGTTTTAGATTTTATGAATGCAAAGCATTCGAATCATCATTCGTGCACCCTGTTCAAGTCTCATCTTGAATTTTTAGCATCATATTTAAAGAAAAGGGAGAAAGAGATAGATAGATAAAGAAAGAGAGAGAGAGAGAGAGAGAGATAGAGAGAGGGAAAGAGTGATTAAAAAAATGAGAGACAGAAAAAAAGAAAAAAGAAAGAAACAACAATGATTTAAACCGATTTTCCTCATTCGCAATATCGAACACGAGCACACACTAATGAGAAAAACACTCGCCTATGATCAAACACCGAATAACACAAACTGAAAGAGAGAGAGAGAGAGAGAGAGAGAGAGAGAGAGAGAGAGAGAGAGAGAGAGAGAGAGAGAGAGAGAGAGAAAGAGAAAGAGAAAGAGAAAGAGAAAGAAAAAGAGAAAAAGAAAGAGAAAGAGAAAGAGAAAGAGAAAGAGAGAGAGAGAGAGAGAGAGAGAGAAAAAAAAGAGAGAAAGAGAAAGGGAAGCCAAGAAAATGAACGATGAATGAATTTGTCGTAGGGCAAAAACCAAAAAAAAAAAAAAAGAAAACACACAAAAAATGTTCAAACCTGATATTCGGAATCGAATTCGCATTCCCGAAATTGTTTCCGCCCCATGCGAATTAGATTTTTCACAAATGTTTTCCAATAGAATGTCTGTATACGCGTAACGCATCTTATTGTAAATGCGTATATACAATATTTGTTACCAATGACAGAATGTCACATTTACTTTATTCAGTCGATTGTGTTTGTGCGTTACATTTAAATCCCTGATTTGTAAACAATAATGATGATGATGATGATGTCGATGATGATGTGTTATCGAATAACAATCAAAATCGATTGGAAATTCATGAGCCAACCACAAATCGGTGGTTATTGAATGCGGTTCAACACTTGAAAAACAATATGGTTTGATTATCCGCATTGTTTGCACATTTTTTCTTCTTCTTCGGTTGGTGTTGTTATTGCTGCTGCTGTTATTGCTCATTGTGTATTTATATCATAGTAGCCTATTTGACAATCACAATTGATTTCAATATTTAAGGGATGTGCAGAAAATAAACATTGCATTCAATTGATTGGCGAATATCGAGGGGTCGGTTTTTCTTTTTATATATATATTTGCTACAGTATTAAAAATTATTTATAATATTTAAATTATATAGATCGCATTTGGATTACATTCAATTATTATTTTGAATTAGTTATTTTTAGTTTTGTTATGAAATCGATAATTGATTTCTATCAGTGTTGTTAAACAATCCAGCAAATATGCTTACTTAGCTTATGCTGGTTTATAACTTATATATATATATAACACATTCAATTTGTACTAGGTTCATTAAAATTTTCATTAAACATACATTCTCTTAGATCACATCAATAGATTTCTTCGTGTCATTGTGAAAATGATGGAAAAAAAAAATGCGGAAAAACGTATTCTATCATTTATTCTTAGTATGAAAATTGTGGACACTAATTGCTCTGAAAATTAATAAAATTTTTATTTCAAATTAAAAAATGCATACGTACAATATGTTCTATTCAATATGTATATTTCATAACTGTATCAATTATTTGATGAAATGGTTATGAAACGTGGATTGGTTCTTTTTGACTCCTTTTCAAAAAAAGCTATTTATTTATTTATTTATTTATTTATTTTTTTGTGTTCATGTGATTCGTAAGATTCACAAGATTTGTAAGATTCAAATTTCACAATGGATTTTTATTTTATAGTGAGATTACATGTGATTTGTGCGATTCATTAGATTCTTAATTTTGTATTGGATTGTTTATTTTTGACCGGTGTCTACCCCCTAGTTCAAAAGGTCTTAGAAATTAAAAAACAAAAAAAACATGTTCAAATCATAAGTATATTCGATGAAAGAAAAATACTTAAATCCATTTTGAAGAGTTTAACAGCGAGTTTTGCTCAATATTGGTACGATTTACAGTAAAATAAAATGTTGATTATTTTTCTCAAAGGGACTTGTTCATCGAATGGTTTTTCTTTGCTTTGTGTAATTATTGAATTTTTTTATGTTTTTTTTTTTCTTTTTTGTTTTTCTTTTTTCTTCCTTTTTTTTTCTGTTGGATTGCTGAATGGATATATGATTCACATATGTGAAAGTATAGATATTTTAACTTGAAAAAAAAAAAAAAAAAACATACCATTATTTGCACGATTCCAATGGTTTTAACCGATTTCTTTGAAATTGAAATGAAAACGGTACTTATGCATTTTGAGCAAGATATACACTTAGGGAATGAAATGGGTTTTAGTATTGGATCACAATTTGCATATTACCGGTTTTCAATTAAATTGCTTTATGCCTGAATCAACAGTTAACATGCACAAATGTTATGTGTCGAATAAAAGTTCACTGTCACGTAACACATTTCATTCGTAAGCGAATTTTTTTATTTTTATCCTTCTTCTTCTCCGTCATTTCAATAAATCAGTACATTTAAATCATAGTAAGGTAAGGTAATGTAAGGTAAGATGGTGTGCAATTCAATATGCAAAATAGTCAAAAAATACTTTAATGGGTTTTAGGTGCAATCGAAGAGTTGCTTGAAAAAATCGAAAAAATAAAGAGTGAAAATACACACACACACGCACACACACACACACACACACACACACTACACACACACACACACGCACACACAAAGCTATATAATTGAATTCCAGTCACCCGATTTTTTCGAAGCCGGGCAACCGGCAACAATACCATGAAAGTATGTATGCATAATTATGCACTCACATTCATACTCACAACACACAAATGCATAGCCAAAACGCAAATAGTGAAATGAAAAGGTGATGCGCAATAACCGAACGAGTGTCTCTTTAAATCACATTTGCATATTACGATATGCAAATGCACAAACTCTATTTTTTTTTTTCTTGTCTTCAATCCTTTGTCCTTTGATTTGTGAATGCATGGGAGAAAGATGGCATCGATTGCTGAACAAACGAAATTTAATATCATTGACATTTTACATTTTATTTGATTTCGCCATTTTACTTACTTTCCTACTTTAAAATATTAGCTGAAAGGAAACATAAAATTTTTACGAAAAAAAAAAAAATCATAATAATCCAAAAATTGATCGGTTTCATGCGAACTCTTCCACATTCGTGCTTGCACTACGTTGTATGTTTTAGAAAAAAAAAAAAAAATAAACCGATCGAAATGTTCAAAGCGAAAGGAGTTATTATTTCATTCATTTTAACACTTGGTGCACCCTTCTAGTTGTATTTTACGCAGACAGTTCCGGTTTGTCTCGCCGCCGTCTTTTACCATATTCAAATGAGCTAGCTCAATTGACTGTTAGGTGACCGAATTTTACTTTGTATATTTATGTACGTATTGGTATTTTGAAACCGGAAAACAAACCGGCATGATGAGTGGCGCATTTTCAATCATTCATCCATATGCTGCTAAAAAGAAATTTACGTTGTTGTTGTTGTAATTGGATTGAAACTGAAATATACATCAATGAATAACGCTGTCACATAATTTTGCAAAAGTAAATATTCCACGCGATTATTTTTGTTGTCATTTGTTCAATGAAAATTAACACTGAACCATTGATATACATTGAAAACAATTTACGAAATATACGGCAGTCATATGCAAATCTAAAAAAAAAACTAACCGAATTTCACACAAGTACGGCATTGTTTTGTTGCCAATAACTCTTAACATACTACAAGTACTATTATCTCTATGCAATTTGACACAGAGATCTCTGACGCTTTTTATTATTCCTCATTCATTTTCGATTCCCTACCTTTTCTTTAATTCATCTTTTTCTCTTTTTCCCTTTTTCTTTTTCTCTCAATTTTATCTCTTTAAATCATCCTCATTTGCTTCCTTTAATTATTCCAATTCCATCTTCAATTATTATTCGAAAAAAAAAAAAAAGAACGCGCAAAAATCCAGATTTTTTTTCCCACAGTTTGAATAAAAGGAATAAAAAAAAAACAATTTACCGTTCATCATTGATAATTTAAATGTCTGTCATGATTTGCATATTTTTGCAAATGATCAGCTGTAAATAGTTAGTTTTGATCATTCATCATGATTACCATATATATTGAAATGTGCATTTTTCAATTGAATTGCATGTCAAATTTAAAATGTGATCGATCCCATATGAAAGAGTGAGAGAAAATTCCTTTCGGCAAAAACAAAATGCCATAATGCAAAAAGGAAAAAAAAAAAAATACATTGTCCAAAAATGGTTACATAACAATTCGGCTGTTTTGCATAACAAACTATCCAATCTTTCTTGAACAGGAACAAACAAAAAAAAAATAGAGAATAAGAAAAAAGGGCCACACGTAATTCCGGTAATCAAAAGGATAATTTGCATATGCACCGATTTTTACGCATATCCATTTCCAATCGAATACATTGTCGTTTCGATGCGACAAAGGTGCGCACGTTAAGTCATTTGAACCCATAAATAAGTACAATGTAATGCCGGAACAGACGAAGAGAAGGAGAAGAAAAAAAAATGCAAATCGCATAAATGTGCATGAACGCATACGTATGTGTTTATGTGTTCCGGTGAGAAAAAATATTCCCATTGCCGCTTTGCAAAGGAATCTACCTATCCAATAAAGAGACAATGCGTATATACCAACGAAATGTTTGCGTATGCGTTTTTGCGCATAAAGAAATCAGCAACATCACCTTATACCATAACATTTTTTTCTCTACCTTACATTTACGCTCTTACCGTATACGCATACCGAACCTCTTTCATTGATCCTTGACGCAATAATGTCGTTTATGCACTGGAATTCATTTGCATATTGCACAACAACGACAATTGTAATTTTTATGCATATATCTTTCTATTCCTCTCCCTCTCCCTCTCCCTCTCCCTCTCTCTCTCTCTCTCTCTCTCTCTCTTTCTCTAGCGCTTACAACATTTTTGTGTGCTACGTGCTCTCGAATGACATCGAACCCTTTTACGGTGCATAAATTTATGCATGAAATATAAAATTGGACAAAAAATAAATAAACAAAAAGCGAAAAAATACCATAAGGAATCAATGGAGCAAATGTATTAGAGCAAAAAGATAGATAGAAAATTTGCATATAAACATTTTGTTGATTTGCGTGCCATCGAATTCGATGGATAATTAATTGTATGCTAAAGGAAATTCAAAGAGCTTAGAAAGTGAGAAGTGTGTGGGAAAATTTTTTTTTTCAACAAACATAAACATCATCAATGGATTGAAACGAAGAAGAATGAAAAGAAAAAAAACATAGCAAAATGCAGATGTTCATCTCATTCGTGTGACTGGTTGGTTTTTCTTTTCGATTTTGATTGTGTTTTTTTTTTATGTTTTTAATGATATGCATGCAAATCCATGTTTGAAAAAAAAAAAAAATTGATGAATTTTTCAAGATGATTCAATCCATTCAATCGAATTAACTGCAGTTTGCATTTGATACCTGCTCACATATCACATAGATATTATTGCGCGTGAGAAAGTTTGCAACATTTGCATCATTGTGTCTGCTTGGTTTTTCGCATCTTCTTCTTCTTCTTCTTTGGTTTGTACGTGCATTTTCGTTTTTTTAAAGATGAATCTCTATTGTTAAACAATTGTATGCAAATTTGTACAAAATTTCCTTTGAAATAGAATTAGAATCATTTTGAGGTGAAAAATGATTTAGTCGGAACACCAAACATATCAACAAACAATTGATATTGAATGAACGAATTTTTTTTTTCCGTCGATTGTATGGAATCGCTGAAAATGCGGGCCAAACTGAATGATTTATCGGTTTTTCGAGAAAAAAAAAAAAAAAAAAAAAACAAAAAAAAATTCCATTTGCTATTCCATGTTTTTCGTGTGACATAAATTATTGAATATATTAATACACATTATTTGGCTGAAATATTCACAACAACACATTATTTCACATACAAAGGACACCGAAAATATAATTGTGTTTCGAAATGATTGCGTGTGCAAACTATTCGATTTGTACAAATAGAAAATAGAGAATGAACAGCCGAAATATAGATAGAAAGACAAAAATTAAAGAAGAAGAAGAAGAAGAAGAAGGAGTGATAGGGCAGTGCGAACGTTGAATTGACTACGCAATCGAAAAAATGCATTAAATAAATTAAAGGGCTCATTGTGCGAAGCCAACAACTAACAACCGAAATTTTTCAAACAACACAACGAAAGAAGAAGAAGAGGAAGTAGAATAGAGAAATGAAAATGGAAAATATATGAAAAAGACACACAAATAGCAACGAGTCAACGAAAATCCCAATCGAATCAAGTGATGGGGGAATGAGAGAGAAGAAAATATTACCCACTATCAAAACTATGGCCGAGGGAACGGAAAGGACAAGCAAAATATAAATATAACAATGATAATTTCCAATCGAAATGGAAAAACAAACTGAAAATGGACATTAGTGCTTAGTTGAGAACGGCAGAAACTCTCATGCAAACACACACACACACACACACACACACACACACACACACACAACGCACAAAACCATTTACATGTATAATTTATCAATTGGATGGGAAATGATCAATGTGTGGTTTGTACAATTTATATATAATATTGACTCGGGTGGCAAGTTTTTTATTTCATCTATTTTTGAAAGTCCACCATACATCAATTTTTCAATGTTCAAAATAATATTTTTCTGAAAAAAAAACAATGCGCCGGAATATAATAACAAGAACTATAATAAAAACAATAAGCATATAAGCGCACTTATTTCGCGCCTAGTCAAAATGACAATATAGAGAAACAGAAAGGGATAGCGAGAGAGAGAGAGAGAGAGAGAGACGGAGAGAGAGAGAGAGAGAGAGAGAGAGAGAGAGAGAGAGAGAGGGAGGGAGGGAGTGAGAGTGAAAGAGATGAAAATGAAAGAAAAATCAAGACAGATAAAGGGAGAGAGAGAGAGAGGGAGGGAGAAAGAAGAAGAAGGAGAGAGAGAGAGAGATAGAGGATGAGGAGCAAGAAAAAGAGAAAGAAAGAGTGAGTATGAGCTTTACGCTGGGTGATAATTTTTGTGTCGGAAATAAACAATAATACTAACACATGATATGAGCCATTATTTTACGTAAATTACCACCGACTTGGCGCGCTTGCATATTTTGCAATTTAATATTCAAACTGAATAAATATGCATAGAAAATATACTGAATAAATAATTTATGTATTGGCAATCAACGACTCTGTTTGGCTAAGCTCAATTGCATCTATAGGTTGTTGGTAAGCAAAAAAAAAAAGGCAATAAAACAAAATGTGTGAACGTTTGCTGAAAATATCCACATATTTGCTGACTAATTCCGGAATATTTGTTATTCTTCAACATAAATTCCCATAGATTTTTGGTCATAATTATAATATTTCATGTCGAAATAACAATGATGAAAAAATTAAGACAACAGAAAAAGCCACAATTTTTCTTCATATTTGCTGAAAAATCCATGAACCATTTTGTTATTTATATTTTTTTTTTTTTCTCAATATCGATTAGGGCCTGTTTTCTTAAAGCGACGATCTCAATCGTTGACAATTTCAATCGGCAGTGCGATCGTTAATGATTGAAATTTTTAACGATTGAGGTCGTCGTATTTTTTTAGACCAACGATTGTATTCAAAAAAACATTAACTCAATCAGCAGTGAAATTGGTAACGATTGAGATTGTTAACGATTATTTATATCGTGTTTTTTCAGACCAACGATTGTACACAAAACCAAAAAAAAAAAAAAAAAATCGTCAACGATTGAAATCTCTAGGAAAACAACCCTTTAACAACGAATAAATTAGTAATTTTGTGAAGAAAATGGTCAAAAGTGTGATTTAATATTGCAATTTTATCTCATCAATCCACATCACATTTTAACATTTCATCCTTTGTCCAACAAAAATTGATCGTGCATTTTATTCGGGCAAAATTTTACAACAATAAAAGAAAATTGGAAAATATTGTATTTCTACCTGTTTAATACGCAATTTATATATAACGTTACGAAAACGATTCCCGTTTTGAGTGGGAAAAAAAAAGAAATAACGAAAAAGAATAAAGCTGAAGAAAAATTCACACATCCCACTCTCTTTCTTGCCAAATCGAATAATCTTTTTATAATATCTAATGTTCTATTGTTTGGATATATTTTGTGCATTTTCTTCGTCCCTGGTGCATCTTCAACTAAAATTATTTTTATTGTGCATGCGTGTGCGTGCGTGTGTATACGTATGTGTGTGTATGTGTGTGCGTATATTCTTCGGAATCGTTGATTTCGACGATTTTGATAAAATGATCGAAAAATAGAAAGAAAAAGAGAAAGAGCGAAAAAGAAGGAAAGAAAAAAACAAAAATAAAAACCATACAATAATATATTATTTGGGGTATTTTTGTGCCAATAATTCTTTTCGTATAAAAATGGACCGTTAACAGAAGCAGAACCGTGTTTTTTGGGATCGTCATTTTTTTTTTTATTTTGTGCGTGAGTATGCGTGTATATTTTCTGCATTTCGTTTCTATTATTTGATTTTCAATCGCCTTAGCTAAATAGCCAAGAAAAATTGTTCATCTATAAATTCTTTAGATTATGGTGATTTTGTTTTGTTTTTTTTTTTTTTTTTTTCATTTCTTTTTCATGTTTTGTTTTTCTTTCTTTTGACATTCCCTTTTCTATTCTTCAAGATGCATTTATGAATTGTACATCACAAAAAAACCTGTATGAAGGGCAACAATGAGCGAGGTGCGTGTGTGAACGAACGATCAAAATGCCAAGCTACATGTATGGATTTTTTTTTTTTTCACTTCATTTTATTGTAAATGCGAACAAATGGGATTACACGCGATGACTTTTTAGTCTGTTATTTTGTCAAAGTCAATGCAGTCAAAAAGAAGAAACAAAAGAGAGAACGAGAGAAAGAGAGAGAGAGAGAGAGAGAGAGAGAGAGAGAGAAAGAAAGAGAGAGTAATAAACGAATTGAAATGAATATCGGATTGCGAATTGTAAATTAGTGAATTATGAAGATAAACCATCAAATAAAACGAAAAACGATAATAATTTCCTCATATCAATGATGAATCAAAAAGAAAAAGAATACGAAAATATTCCGATTAATAAATTGACAAATTATGATCGGATTTATTGTTAGGATTTGTTTGACTTTTACCTGAAGCACAAAGCTGTCAGTCGAGTCAGTCAATTGTTTCAGTTGAATTTTCACTTCTTTTTTTTTTTTTTTATTCGTTCTAATTTTTCGCTGATCACTTTACTCAAATTAGAATCCAAAATATAATAGCGAAAAAGCATAAAATGGAGGACCCGAAACGGCGAAAATGAACAGACTGAGTGAGAGAGAAAAAGGAAGAGCAAAAACAAGAAATACATAGTAACGAAAATAATGTGATGTCTGTTTGCATTTCAAATGGTGTGACAGTGCGTAGGTAGAAAAAAAAAATATTCTGTTGATGAAATAAGCATCGCATGCTGTTGGAATCTTGGTTTGACTTTGTCGATCGAATACGTATGATATGCGTAAAATCTATCAGCCAAATGCGAGAGTGTGACTTGCGCATGTGTTTGTGCAATTCCACAATCGATCGTTTCACATAGAGAGAAACAGCGAGAAATGAAAAATATTAGATGAAAAAAAAAAAAACCCATAGAAGAGATAATAGCTAAAAACATTTCCGTGCACCAAGTGCCATGTCAAGTTAAGCTCGCATAATCGAGCTCAATGCAAACAGCCAAATATACATAATCTCTTTCTCTCGGAATATTTCTTTTTCTTTATTTTTTTTTTTTTTTTCTCTTTCATATATGCAATTTGCGTTACGCTTGTAGTTGTGCGTGTGTCTGCAACATTTCAAGCGGATATCTAGAATGGCCCGAGCATTAATGCACAAAACGCGAGAGAATGAAAGAAAAAGATAGAATACAAAAAGAGAATGATAGAAAACGCGAGAAAATGCAGAGAAAGAAGAAAAGAAAAAGTGGGAGAGTGAGAGTGAGACTGTGTGTGTGTGTGAATGAGAGAGAGAGAGAGAGAGAGAGAGAGAGAGAGAGAGAGAGAGAAAGTACAAGAGAACGCACATTTTTCCCTTTAAAACCATATGAATACGCGTTGTACACTCTTTCAAGTATTCAAATTTCTGTCTATGTTTATTTTAACAATCTATTGAATTGTGCATATGGTGCATATGTATTTCTATGGTATCTCATATGAATTTGTTTTTTCCCCGAGTTGTTATATTTTCCAAATGCGATGCGAATGCTATGAAATGACATAAAATGCGAATGAGCATTTTTGATGTCGTCAATTCTCTCTATCTTTCTATGTGATAAAATTAAAAACCACATTTTTCAAACAAAATGAAAACACAAATTTTGAGATTAGTTTGAAATTGATTAGCAGTCAATTATTTGTGATGTACGCAAAAATAGCGATTATTTTATACATTCTTCTTGTTCTTTTGATTCTTCTCTTTTTTTTTTTCATGTAAAAACCGCCGATTCGAAATGATAATTTACGCATCGTGTGTACAATGCGAAAGAAGAGAGAAAATAAAAACCCTATTTTGGCTGTGACGCGCATTCCATCGCTCATTCAAGTTGATTTCCGTTCATGTTGTTTCCACATCGAATGGCAGAAAACCACGAACCATTCACAAGCTCGAGTAGTTTTTCAGCATTCATTGTGGCAACCTACCTCAAATCGGAAATTAATTGTGGTTTCATGAGAACTATTCGAAGCGCATTTGAAGCGTTTCAAATACTCTCTATCTTAGCAGGTGTAGCATTTATATTTGGTGTCTTTCTATGATATTTTTGTACGAAAAAAAAAAAAAAATAAAAAAAATAAAAATAAAGACAAAAAGAATAAAGTACAAAAAAATTGTACGAAATGCTGAATATTCAAATGATTAGCTAAAATATAAAACCATCAATTTGAATGTTTAATGTCATTTAAATGATTATGTAATTCGATTTGACAATAATTTTCAATCAATGTTCAAATAAAAAAAAAATTTCATCCATTTATTTGTCATTTTATCGATAATTTGATTTTATTGAATATTTGCATAGAAATCATGACATAGTGAAATGGCAAACTGGTCATTATAATAGAAAACTTGTTATTTCCTTGTATTATTCCACATCGACAAATCAAACACACATTGACTTTGTCGTTATCAACAAAACCAAAATTGCTTCCATTTATTATGTTTCGCTGAGCATTTCTTCATTTTTTTTTTTTTTTTTTTTTTTCAATCGTTGAACGCTCTTTCTTTTTTTTTTATTTCTTAACTCATTTAACATTTTTACATTTTCTCTATTGTCAAGTGACAAGTGTATGTAGTGATAGAATTAGAAGAAAAAAAAAGAAAAAAAAAATTCGTTTTTATTGCGATGGTTGATGATGGTGCATCGATTGGTCACAACAAAATCTCAATGCAGACACATAAATTTAAACGAAGAAAAAAAGAAAACGTAATCGCGGCAAGAGATCGAAATGAGAAAAATAAATGAGAAAACCACCATTTACAAATAAAATAAGTATCACAAATCAGACAGAATCATACGAGAAAAAAAAAAACATACAAGTGGACAAAGACCAACGAAAAAGAACAAAATTTAGACAGGACATAGGCTAGCAGTAGTATAAATATGTTGAGGAAAAAAGGAATACAAATAAAAATGCTCATGCAGCGCGCAATGCTATTAAAATGCATCATCAAATCATTGAAATAGCGAAAGAAGAATGAAAAACACTTTTTTCTCTGGAAAAAAAAAAAAAAATTGAGCGAATCAAAGAGAGCTAGAGAGATGAACGAACCAACGAAATAAGATGAAAATGAAAGAGAATAGGCATAAAATTAACGGGCAGAAAAGATCTACATCAATTTTTAAGCCTAGCAATTTAGCTGCATCAATACCATTGAACTTGACTTCATCTATTTTGATTGTACTAATAACAAAACACTGCACCGAAAAAAAAAGCAACAGATATTAAAAATAGTCAAGTTAGCGAGTGAACGAGCAAGCGAGTAAGTGAATGAGAAATGAAGAGAAAGAAACTAAACAAAAAACAAAAAAAAAACACACGCACATATTAAACATAATCATTTAAGTGCGTTTTTCTCTCCCTTTTTCTCGTTCGTTTATTCATTTGCCCATTTAATTCACACAATCATACGCATCAAAGCGAATGTCGATAGAGATAAACATGTACATAGCAGAAAACAGCCGAAAAATACAATGTTCTAGCTTGCATTTTATTCTCAAAACTATTTTTTTTTTCCTCTCTCTATTTGGTTTTGCGTTTTTATTCATCTACTTCAACCGCGTTCTCTTTCATTCTAATAAAGGAATCAAAATGGAAACGAAAAAAAAAAAAAAAAAAAAAAAACCAACGAAAAATTCATTCTCTGTCTATTTATATTGTTGGTTCTTCTTTATCACATCATTCTATGCATATCTTGGCCAGTTGTTTTTCATTTTGGCTTTTCGCCTCTTTCTATCTCCCTCTCTCGCTCCCTCACTCATGTCCAATAACACTATTGCGCTTGTATATATATATATATAGATATATACATGTGTGTGTGTGTGTGTTTATTTTCTAATAGTCATCCAACTTCAGTTTGAATTTACAATCTCTATTCCTTTTGTGCACTTTTCTAGTTTTTGACTTTCAAATGACCGTGAATGTGCGGGGGTAACGACCCAATTTGGAACATTCAATATACACAATGCATACGGAAAAGAAGAAAAAAAAAAAAAAAAAAAAAAAAAGAACCAACACGAATTAGGCAAAAAAGGAATACAAGAAACATTGTATGCATGAAAGTGTGAGCAAAAGAGAAATAACCAAACGTCTATTAAATTCGTTTTTCTAATCGTGATACGCACTCGCACAACCAATATACGCACACTATCAAAAAAAGGGCACATAGTTTCGCTACATGCGATCTAACTAAAAATTCTGTCTTAGGTTGTGGTTGTGCGTAAAATGTGTATGCTTATTTTTTGTTTCCCCTGTGCTATCTATGCGTCGTCTCTTGTGTGCAACAAACCGACTGCAGACTCAACGAAAACGTACAAAGTGCATAGTTACGCACCGATAATCGCATATACACAACCTAGTCGAAATGCCGATCTAGCAGACTCTTTCTCTCTATCTCTATTTCTTCTTCGTCACCGTCGTCATCGTCTTCCTCTTCGTTTCTTTTTTTTTTTTTTTTTACATTGTGTGTGTGTGTGTATGTATGTATGTATGTTTACTTTTTTCATTTTGAGAGCTCACATTTCAAATGAAATGTGTATGCGTGCACTTTTCGGCGCATATGCATTGAATTGCCGAATTTTGTGTATTGGTGCGTGATACCATGCAAACTGGAAATGCATGTTACAATGTTCTCTGTGTTAATAATGTGCGTTGGAATTGTTGGTCGATCTTCAATCTTCGGTATTCTTCTTCTTCTTCTTCTTCTACCAAATTTCTATCTTTTTCTACTTTTCCGTTGCTCTTCAATGTGCGTTTGGTTTGTTCGCAAGCATATTATTATTTTGAGATTCTACATATTATATGAAACACATTAAACCGATGAACGAAACAAAATATGAACATTTTTTTCTACTTACGAACCATTTTTTTTATCGCATTTTTGACTAATCATTTTAGCAAGTTTTCATTTAATCATTTTCTTTCATTTGAAAAAAAAACAAAAAAAAATAATAATAATCTTTTGAAATAAATTTGCTAGTGGATTGTGATATAAAATTCACACTCATTTTGAAATTATTTGAATAACAACTTTTGTTGCAAAATTAACACAATCCAAACAATAGATTAATCATTAAGATCCATTCAGTGTCGAGTAAATTTCGATAAATTTTATATAAAATTTGTCGTGTCTGATGCAAATTTCAACAAATTGCCAAAAACTTGATCAATTAAACATCTCTGCTCAATTTATCTGCAAATCACATCAAAATTTCATAATAATTTCTCTCAAAATTATTATAGTTTTTAATTGCAATATACACATTTATCAATTTCAAATCATTTTTGAAATGTTCAATATTTACATTAATTGAAGTATTTTCAATGAATTTGTATCGTTTATTGAGGTTCATTGTTTGATTGCTATAAACAAATTTAAAGGATGACCAATCAAGATGGGAATGAGGAATGAAGAATAGTCAAGAATCCTCTCATTGGATTAGAATAGTTGGAGTTTATATACGGAAACAGCTTGTTTTTAATGCATATGTGTCTGTATTTCAGTCTTTACTGCAGTGTGAATGTTTAATTTTTTTTTTTAATGAAATTCGAATAAGAAATATTGGAGGATTCTTGAAAAGATACCATTTTTTTGTTTCATCAAAAAAGAAAGTGACTTGTGTCTGACACCCAACTCCTTTATTTGTTGATTGTTGTTTTTTTTTTCCTCAATATTTTTTCTTCTCTCTTTCTCTACGTCTTTTATTTCTTTACTCAATTCAACACGTCAATTTTTCTTCTTCGATTTTTTTTCTTCTCTTCATTATTTGTTTTGGCGTGGCTGTTTTATTTTTATTTTTTTTTCATTTTCTTTTCTTATTCATTCTCGCAGAAGGTTTTTAATGTTTCGATACGATAAGGAACTCGTTTCGTTCATGGCATGTCATTTTTTTCGTTGACCCTTTGATTTTGAATTGGTCCGTGCGACTATGTACGCAATGCGACACATTCAATATATTGTCAAACAGAATAAAAACAGATAGCAAATGTCTGAGACGCAATGATCTGATAAAGGAAGTTGATTTCTCAAATAAACAACTAATACGCTTTTTGTCATTCCTTTCGTATGAAATGGAATTGACAATATTGAAGAAAGAAAAAAAAAAACGAAAAATACAAATGTAAATAGCTGACGACACAATGCAAACAGATCGATGATGATCAAAGTGTGTTGGAATAGTGCATGATATAGATTTCAATATTTTAGTGTTAAATGGCAAACAAATGAGCGGAAAAAAATCTGATGACCAAATCAAATCTCGTTTCCATTTCATTTTTATTGAGGAAATAACGAGGGCAAAATCCATGCAGCCGTTGTTATTTCAAGAGATTTTACGCATTTCACAAACATGTAAATCATCATTTTAAAAATAAAAATCTATGTAAATGAGTGTGTGTATGTTTGTGTTGCATGTCAATTTATGTTGCACATTCTTGCAGTCGCAGATATAGTTGTTTGGCATTGCATTTCTATTTTTGAACTCTATTACACATGTGCATCCGAGACGACGAATTTTCGTCGACCAAATAGACACGCACATTCGACAAAATGTGAGTTTAATTACTAGATGCAAGCAAATGAGGTTTCACTAGCAATTCGTGCTAGGTTTCTTCTTGCCATCATTGACAACGACGACGTTTTTCGTATTCTTCGTCATTTTCTTCCATAAATTCACTCTAATTCGCTCTTCGTTTCGCTCTTCCTCTCTCTCTCTCTCTCTCTCTCTCTCTCTCTCTCTCTCTCTCTCTTTCTCTCTTTCTCTCTCTCTCTCTCTCTCTCTCTCTCTCTCTCTCTCTCTCTCTCTCTCTCTCTCTCTGTGTGTGTGTGTGTGTGTGTGTGTCTTTCGCTCGATGTATGCTGTGTGATTTTGTGCCTTGGCTTAATATAAACGAATGAAAAATCGTGGTGAGAAACACGATAAAAATTTTGTTGGCGTAGGCATATGGTTCGTGAATTGCCGAAACTGAAAATATGCGTTCAACATAAATATGCGTCCTGACTTTATTCCCATACATCTTTCGAGTGCGCATATTGCAGTGTTCCACAACGAGAAAATGGAGGAAAAAAAAATATGTTTCGTTCTCTCAATGTGCATTTCTGCTATGCAATATGTAACGAACCAAACGTAATGTTGATGGAGAAAATTAAAAAAAAAAAAAAAAGAAAAAAGAGTCTAAAACCCAAAAATGAAGAGAAAATGACAGACAAAATGCACGGCATTGCATGATGCATTTTAATCAGGGTGTTTCTCAAGAAAAACGACTTTTTTTTTTCTCTCCGATGCATATTTTCAACGCAGACATAATCTACGCATTTGATCATACGCGTATAAAATTAATCGACGGGTTTTATCAGCAAAAAAAAAAATAACAACACACTATATACAAAGTTTGTATTACAAACGCACATAGAGTGCGATCAAGAAAAAGAATCAAAGACGGAATTGTAGAATAGAAAAAGTGGGGAAAAAACACAAAATCAAGAAATTCAATGTAAAGAAGAACGAAATTCGTGAAGATTAATTTAACATCGTATCGCATAGAAGCGAGAGAGAGCAACAAATACATATATATATGTATATAAATGCTGGCCGATAAATGAGCATCGACTTGAAGGTGCGTAGGCATTTTTGAATTGAATTGAATAGAAAATGCACACGCACTCAATGCGACTGGAACAAACGAGTCGGACACACACTTTATTTTGATTGGGATTTGTTTTGAATCAGGTATAAAAAAAACTTTACGTTGATTTTTTTTTTTTTTTTTTTCTCGTCTGATTTCACGAAAAGTTGCGTCGATGTACACAGACCCGAAATGGACGATACCATATGCGATGACTGTACTTTGTATTTTCTGTTTGGGAATTAGATGAAAATCAATAGAAATACACTTTTGATCATAATCTGAATATGAGTCCAGTGTTGGGCAATTTATTGCAAAATTTGTTTGTTCGGAAAAAGTTTTATCCTTTGCACATTCTTACAAATGACGGTAATCTTCAACAAATATCGATTTCAACACTATTTCCACATTGTGATCGAATCAACACTTGTGCATTTTTTTTTTCTCGAATTTTTTTCCGTATTTCATTTTGATTTTTCACAGTTTGATTTGAATTTTTTTGCCCTCAAGCGATCTTGACCATATTCCATTTGATTGGCGAACGAATGAAAAAAAAAAAAAAAAAAAAAAATCAACACATAAAAATGTGACAAAAATCCAAATAAATTCATTGTAATCACACACTTGCACATGTTTAATCCAAACAATAAAGCATTTGACTCTCGATCACATGCACAGCACTAAAAATAAACGCAATAATATGACATAAATCATAGCGAAGGGTCATTGATAAATGCGAATAAATCGGTGCGAGAAGATTTATTTTTCATTCTTTTTCGTTCACACTTTTCAATGTTTTTTTTTTTCTCTTCTTTTTCTTCTCTTCATTGCATTGTTGTTGTTGTTGTTGTTGTTGTTATTGATGCTGCTGTTGGAAACTTTCTCGATGCATTCAATAGTTTTTATTCATCTTCGTTTTCTTCACTATCTCAATTCCATTGACACAAACACAAACACATACGTTTATTCATTTGTTTGGTATGAATTTTTTTTTTTTTTTTTTTTTTTTTTGTTTCGGTAATTCTACTGTCTTCTGCATCATATCAATGAGTTGAATTCCCTTTTATTATTTGATTGTGAATTCATTTTTGATATCAAAAAAAAAAAAATAATAATAATCAAAAGAATGAAAAGGTAAAACGGCGTTGGTGTTACGATTATTTTATTCTTCATTGAATTTTGTAGGGAACTTTATAAAACATTTGTATTCTGCGTATCCAAAATGAAAATAGAAGAAGAAATAAAAATTGTGATGATGTCGTCGTCGTCGTCGTCGTCGTCGCATTTCTATTGCACCTTTGAATGTTAAATCCGTGAAATAGAAAAAAAAGAAAAAGGTTCGATGAAAAATTGATTCTCACGATATGCACAATGCAATCACAACCGAAATCAAATTTGCTGTGCAATAATAAATTTTCAAATATTTCACAAAAGGCTCGATTGAATATATGAAATGAAATTATATGATGAATCTTTACTAGAGCATCTTGATTAAATCAAAGAGTATTTTGAAGCAAGAATAAAAAAAAAAAAAAAAAAAAAAACAAAAATTTGCCGGTAAATCGGCAAAAACTGTATTGTGTACGCACTCGGCCACAGTAAATGGCACAATGAAATGAAATGATTTCGTTTACGCGAACATCCGCGAATCTAGCTACGTTTTTCAAATAATTTTTATTTTTTTTTTTTTTTTTTTCACAACGATTAAACCGGTTTCGCTTTAACGAAGATTTTCGCGTTGTTTATTCGCATTTCAACAACTATGTATACGTACTGACAACCGAATCGACGAAAATCAGCAGAAAGTAGAAAATGGAAAGAACTAAACAAAAATAGAATAGAGAGAGAGAGAGAGAAAGAGAGAGAGAGAGAGAGAGAGAGAAAGACAGAGCAGAGAGAGAGAGAGAGAGAGAAAGAGAGAGCATGACACAGAAATAAAAGGAAGGAGAATGCGTTAGCAAAATATTGCCAACATGAACGAAGAACGGGTTATATGGTATGTCTATATGATAAGCGAATTATGGTAGGGGAGGTCCACTGCTAATAGCCCTTACATGGTTTAGAGCTTTATTTTTACATTCTTTTCTTTTCGCTTCACCTCATTCCGTTTTTCGCTACTATTCGTTTGTTTTGTATATTTTGCATACGCGTGACCATATGCTATAGTTTACATTATTTGCCATTTGCTCATGTCAAGCAAGACATCGCAATATAGAAATGTGTGCTTTTTGCTATACAAATTCAATGAGCTTTTCTGCGGTGTCAATAGAAGCGCAAAAAATAAACCTTCAAAGATTAAACATCCATTTGTCCATGGTATGAATAATAAATTCATTTCTTCAGAACGGACAATTTGGCATCATTTTTTCTTCTGAAATCAGAGTAATAAAACCATTTGTGTGGTTCAAATTAAAGCATTAAATTCTAAATAAAAACTCTAAAATTAATTTCAAGACTAAACGTTTGACCAAGAATCGATTGAATGCTAATCATAATTAACCAAATTGTCTATCAAATTGACCGTTTATATAATCAATAAATCAACGTATCGGAACGATCAATTTTTCATAACAATATCTTTTTTATGACAATGAATTGTTTTTGTTTTTGAAATTAATGAAATGTCTGCAAAATGAATTTAGCTTGATGAGAAGAGAATAAGCAAATGTCATTTCAATGAATTAAGCTAGAAAAACTTTTTGAATTTGAAATAATTTATTGATTCGTGCGACATACTTTATTATCAATTCCCTTTAATATTTACTTAGCAAACTCTAATATCTAATGCATGAGGCGAAAATAATGGAAATTGTGTCCACTGGTTTGTTTTTTTTTTTTTTTTTTTTTTTCGAGGCACGCACATTTACTTTGCATTTCAAGTGAGAGAAAAGTGAGAAAAAAAAAGAACAAAATCGTCTGTGAAAATACATAAGCGAAACAACTAAAATCACGAATCGTAATAGAAAAAAAACAACTCACATGTGTGAGTGTGTGTTTAATTTGTACCTGTTCATGTACGCAAACAAATTGCGCTGAATAAAAAGCAAACCACTACCATAAATGAAGCACATACCATAAAATGACATACGTACAAATTCGTCCAAATCATTATTAGTTTTAAAGTAGCAGAAGAAAAAGAGTAGGAATGAGAACAAAAAAAAAAAAAAAAAAAAAAACGCACAAAAAACCGGATTGTTTGAAAAAAAGAAGAATAAAAAAACACACGCACACTAAGAGCTGTGTACCAAGCCAAATTATTATTGTTGCTGTTGGGATAATGGACACTATGCAGACGTATTAAAACGTGTGTTTAAGAAGCCAAAATAGGCAACCATTGTGATCAAAGCGAGGGGACACACGCGACAAACGGACACTCTATTTACTTACAGTCGTTCAATTGCGCATTCAATTTTCAACATATACACATATCTGTCTGTGAATCGAGCCAAACGAGTAATCTGCATATATATATATATATATATGATGTCACATAGTTCTTGTTGTTTTTTTTTTTTTTTTTTTTTTTTTTGTTCTTCATCTCTTTTTTGGTTTCGACACCACATACATAGTCGCGGCCAAAGTCCAACCAAAAAATTTTCCATACATATTCCGCTAAATTGAGAATCCAAATGGCCGATTTCCGCTGACCAATCGCGTACGCTTACATTCCACACCAAATTCTTGTTTTCCGATTTTTTAGAATTAATAATTACAGGACATCAATGGACTAAATGTATTCGAATGACAAAAACGAATATTATTATATCTATTCGTATGTATGTTTGACTGTTTTCCTGTGAATGCGTGCGTGTGTGTGTGTGTGTGTGTGTGTGTCACAGTTAGAACGTGCAATTGATAGACGAGAACAATGAAAAAATTTCCTTGCAATTAGCTAGCAAATGGCAGGTACTGAATCAAATACCAATTATGAATAATGTATTAAATAAATTTGTTATATACATTTTGTTGTTTTTTGTTCGTTTGTATTTTGTGTGTGTATGTGTATGTTTTCTTTTTTCCTTCTTTTCTCTGCGAGTCAATGGGTGAGCAATAAACACAGGTGGAGGTTTTTAATTATCGCACATAATTAGCAAAAGACACTCACGCATTCCAAACCAAAATAAAAAGTCATCAATCAGTTGGGCATTGATATGAGCAGCTCGAAAATAGGATATTCTATATTATTCAATAATTTCAGAAATCATTGGATATTAAATCAGTTTTCAATGACAATGAAGATTTATTTCATATTATTTTGATGAATATATCGAAAAATTTATGTTTTTCAGGAATTTTTGTTGTTGTCAATTTGGAAATTAGATTTTTTTATTTTTTTTTTTTTTTTTTTTTGTATTTTGTCCCCCTTTTAGAGATTGTTACGTTGTTTGCATTGTGAATCAAACATGTGTAATCAACAAAAAAAAAAAAAAATCCTTTTAATTCAATTTTCATTTTATATTCGGTTTTTCAAACCATAAAACATACAATTTTCACTTTCTTGAATTTTTCAATCTTAATGTCAGTTTCTCTTAAACATTTTGAGAATCAAACTATTGATTGAAATCGTTTTGAATCGAAAACAAAGTAATTGTCATTAGATTACTGAATCGGAATAATAATGGATTTTGTGCTAAATATATTTTCATAATTTTATCCATTCGCTTGAATGCTGTTAACAATAATTTGGTTCGTAATTTTTGTGTGGGATATTTGAAAAAAAAAGAAGAAGAAAATGTTTACGAATATTCGGCCAAATTATTATCATAAAATGCGTGTTCAGATGTGCCACTTTACAAAATAGCCAAACTAATTCAAAACGACATATTCTTGCACGCATAAACACACACAAACACACACAATCACATTCGCTTACAAATATGATAATAGAAAAATTACTCGTTCAAGTGTACAATAGAATCGTATGCATTTTTAATGTGATCATTACATACATGGTAACTAGAAAATATGGTACGGCCCTGATATGTTCCAAAATTCAAACTAAATAAATTTGTATTTTCACGCACATACAACTGAATACATACAAGCATTCAATCATCGGGTCACATTGGTCGATTGTCGCTATTTGGTCATTATTGAGACGAATATATATGTACATGGTAATGGGTATAGAGAATATGTAATTGCCTTTCATTGCATTGTGTTATTTAGTGTCGTACGCAATTTCTGAGAATATGTCCTCGGCATATGTGAGTCGGTTCAATGGAATCTCTATCATTGGTTACAGATGCCAAAACAAAACGGAACAAACAAGATATGTATTTTAATTCTAACTGAATGTATACGCACCGATTTTTAACGAAAAACTGAATCTTTGTCTCCATCTAACACACGTACACACACATACATGAATCACAACGAAAAAAAAAAAAAAAAAATTAAAGCAAAACAAAAGTCCATTGAAAAGTGGCCACGGTAAAGGGTCTGAAAAAAAAAAAATGAATAACGCCAAGCGAAAAGGGAGAGAAAAAAAACATTGCGTGATCGAAAATTGAAGACGAATTTCGGTTATTTAGTAATCGATATCCTTTTCTCCTTCACGCACAATGCGGATGAATTGCCGGTGTATTTTCTAGTATATATGTGCGCGCGACACAGAGCCTTGGTATCGAACACACAGGGAGAGAGAGAGAGAGAGAGAGAGAGAGAGAGAGAGATATATAGAGAGAGCGATATGATATTTTGAAAATGAAAAACCAAATGATAAGCGGTGCGTGGAACAATAAATAATAGACTACACATCAGCAAAACTAAATTACTCGTCCGCATCGCCGAAATTATTCAACCAAAATTATTTCGGTTAGTTTTTTTCTTTCATTCTTGCTCTTGTCGATATGGTTTTTCTCTCTTTTATTAAAACCATACATGTGACAATCCTTTTGTGTTGCTCATTGAAAATTGTGGACATTTGCTTCAATTTATGCCATCTCCGGAATACCGTTTATTTTTTATATTATTTTTTTTTTTCCAACTCTTGGTTGAATTTAATTGCTGAAATGTACGTGGCAATGCTTTTAACTGAACAACCAAAAAGTGGAAAGAGAGACAGAGTGAGAGAGAGAGAGGGAGAAAGAAAATAAATCGGTGAAAATTGAGAAAGGGAAAAAACCTTGCTGACGCACATGTTATTTGTAATAACAATACCAAGGCTTTTTCAGCGGTGGTGTCATTTCCACCTTTTATATATATATCTCACGAATCATCCGCTTGAAATAGTTGAAAATTTAGTTTTGGTTTTTGTTTGTGAAATTTTGAAACTGATCCAATCCTGATGAACTTATATGCAAGTAATAAATACCCGCTCTCTTCATTTCTTTCTTTCTCTCTCTTCCTCTCTCTCTCCCTCCCTCCCTCCCTCTCTCCCTACCTCCCTCCCTCCCTCTCTACCTCCCTCCCTCCCTCCCTCTCTCCCTCCCTCCCCCCCTCCCTCTCTCCCTCCCTCTCTCTCTCTCTCTCTCTCTCTCTCTCTCTCTCTCTCTCTCTCTCTCTCTCTCTCTCTCCCTTTGATTCTCCGTCTTTCATCTTATTTTTCCTCATATCAATTTTCAAAATTGTGAACTCAGTTGAACGAATCAAATAATTGCTGAAACTTTTGAATAATTAACATTTGAAAAATTCAAAAAAAAAAAAGGTTTTTCACAAACAATTTTTAGAAAATAATGTGCCACTCATACTCGAACAACTGAAACGATTTGAAACTGTTTTTTTCTTGGTTAAAACGTTATCCTGGTGTTCATGAGGGCGTATTCAATGGAGGGGGAAACTTTGTTAAAATTGAATTAAGTTTTCATTGTAGTTTCGATTTCAATCAAATGTTGCAGAAACCATTCGAACTATTATAGTTTAAAATGAAAAACAATAAAAAGCGACGTATTTAATAAACAATTTCAATTTAGACAAATCACATATTTTATTTTGTATTAAGTATTTTTACTTTTTAATGCTCCATTTTGCGCTTGAAATTAGCAATTGCTTTTTTGCAACAACAGAACAGCCGATGATGATAGATATTATTACCAAAAGCTAAGAATATACCATAAACAGCTCACAAAATGGAAATTGGAATTGGAGCGGCTTTTTGCGATGTTATCAAGCCAGTTTAATGTGGTTGAGGTGGTATCATGATATTGATCGCTTGCTGATCCCCAAAATGAACATCACCTATTTCATAGACCGTGATTGCTCCACCACTATACTTTGCAGTTTTTTTTTTTTTTTTACATGGTTTTGGGATTTTTCTTAAGAATTTTAAAATGCTTTTGTTCTTTTTCAGTAAATTTATCATTTTCGTGAGATCCAAACAGTATAGAATTTGCTTATTCAAAATGGTTTATGATATGTTTAAAAAAATTCAAAATAAATTACAAGCAATTTTATTCCTTGAGATTTTTGAATCGTTATTTAATCATTTTGAATTTATTTTTTTTTTTTTCGGCTTGCACCATAGAAAGACACCAAAATATCTAAGATGGATAAAAACTGTAAAAATTTTTGAAATCGATTTAGCTTTAATGTGATAATGTTGAAATTATATTTTTGTATTTTATATGAAAAGAAGGCTGAAATTAAAGTGGAAAATATTGAAAAGATTTGCTGCAAATCCAAGAAAATTAATATTTAACTAAAAAAAAATGTTCTCGCTACACCCCTGATCCTGTTCTTCATTGCTTCAAGTTACATTCTTCTGAAATCGAGCCTACAAAATTACTTGTTTGCATGAATTCCAAAAAGTAATACATGGTTTCTATTTTGTCTTTCTATTCTATTGGTTTGTCAAATGACAGGTCTTGGTATCACAATGAAAATATTCGATAGAAATTGTTCGGCAATTCTTGCGTAACAATCTGTGTTTTATTTTGTTGTTGTTCTTTTTTTTTTTTTTTTATTATTGTTGTAGTTTTTCGTCTGGTCTAAAGAACAGAGTTAAATGAGGTAAAGAGTCAAAACTGATAACAGCACATTACCAAATACTGAAAAAGCATTCTGTTGTTGACTTCCACATAATCCTTTTTTTGCGCATGCAAAAAGAACGCTACGGGATGCAAAAAGAATTGCAAAAAAAAAATAAAAGAAACTGTTTCTACAAAGAAAATGAAATAATGAACTGAGATAGAGAGACCGAAAAACATATGCACATGAAACAATAACAACAACAGACAATAATTCTTTATAGCACATACAAAAACAATTTTCGTTTTATGATGCATGCAAAAACTGTGAAAACTCATAAAATCTACCTACAAATGCAATATTATGCAATGTAACATTTAATTTTTGTACAAATATTGCATAAAAATGTTGCTTGCTAAAAAGCAACGTCAAATGCATATTCATTGTAAGCAAAAGAATATGCGAAAAAAGGGAAAAAAGAGGGAGCGAGCGAGCGAGCGAGCGAGCGAGAGAGAGAGAGAGAGAGAGAGAGGTAAGTGAGATCAAACGAAAGAGTGCAAAAGAATGCAAGGAAGCAATTCTATTAAGCAATTAGACGAACGAACAGGCACAGAGTAGAATTGTGCAAAACGGATTCATACCTAAGAGTATACCATTTTAACAAAAGAACCGTAAAATATCGGCTTAGTAAGAATATGAAGAAGGGTGAACAGAATTTATGTTTTAAGAGGTCTTGTTGAGTTCAATGCATTTTAGCAAAATACACATTTTAGCAATGTCACAAGAACAAAATTGGCTTAGCAATAAAAGAAAAGATTTAAAAGAATTGCAAACACAACTCTTTTAAATGCTACCAACAAATGCATTTATCATTATCATGATAATCTTTTAAATATTCGGCAATAAAAATTGCATCAACTCATTCATAAAAAGGGATTGCCAAAAAAAAAGGTCACCACATAAAATTGCAACATGCAAATCGTCCAAGCAAATGACGTATGAAGATGCTCAAGACAATAGAGACAGAAATGCAAACAATAATAAAAACATCAATGTGTGAAAAGGTTTGCAAAAATTTTTTTTTTTTTTTTATTATTTTTGCGCAATTTTTAGGCAAATATTCAATGTTATTTATCTCATTTTGCCCAAAAGTTTACGGCATTCAAACAATTAAAAATCATAAAATTCAGGTATATTGAATGCCCAGGAAGAGAGAACAACGTTCGTCATCATTCACGAAATTTTACGTGTTCATTGATAGAATCGACAAAATATTGAAACGTAAATGGTAAGTGCAATTCTCTCTCACTGAAAAAAACCAAAATGCATACTATTTTATTGTAAGCATTTGTTTGCATTTATATAGATGTATTTGTGAATTGCATAAAACCCGTTTGGTTTATTGCACTTGGGTCTTTTCAATAATTTTGCAAAAGCTTTGAACAAACAAAAAAAAGAAGAAAAAAAAAAAAAATAGCAAAGAAAACAATTCAAAATTTTATGATTTTTTTTCTTTTCTTCTATTCTTTCTTCTAATTCTCTATTTTGTAATCTTTTGTTGGCACTCAAACGAAGAAAATGTAAGAAGAAAAAATATGAAGAATCGAAACAGAAAAGAAGACAACCGAACTCAATTGTATTGGGGGCAATAATTTTAAGAGCGCCTTCTCCTTCTTTTTTTTCTCTTTCCCATTGTATTTGAGAGCATGCACTTTGCCTTTATTGCATTATGATAAAGAGTTGAAGGAGTTACGAGCATTTTCACCTTTCAACCCAATCCATGAATGTTTATGTCATTTTGACGGATGCAATTATTCAATAAAAGACTAGAGAAAAAAAAGGCATAGACTTTCAGACATTTTTGCATTGAGTGAATAGGTTGATATTGTTCACTGTTGACGAGGACGATTTTTTTTTTATTTTCACCAAGCAAAAAACAGCCCTTTTTTATTCAAAAATTTGCGTACAATTACTGCAAAGAAATAGAAAAAAAAAATGAAAAGAGGAAAAGACCAAGCACAATAAATATTTGCTTGGAATAAATGAATTAATGAATGATTTTTTCCAAATTCACTACAGTTGTATTGTTGACGAAGACGTTTTTTTTTTATTCTTTCTTGTTTTGAAGATCTAACAAATTCTCGTTTTTCTTTCTCCTTCTTTTATTTCCCGAAAGACGTCGTCATACACATAGAATCGTCGATTGCTGAAAAACGTGAGCTCATCCCCTTTTTGTCAAGAACAAGAGATGTAAATAATTAAAAGTTGCTCAAACATTCCGTTTCTAATTATAGACATTCCTAAATTTACCACAATCAATAAGCTGTAGTAGCGATTTATATTCGCTGATACAACAAACCTTGTTTGAAATGCGACAGAAAATTCTTACACAACAATTGTAAGTTAGCGAAAAGATGGCGAGAAAGAAAAAAAAAAAAAAAAAAAACGACGGATGTTGACCATCACAACAACTTCAAACGAACGATGAAGAAAAAAAAAAGTCATTAGCTTCCGCCGTCCATAAACTGTTGCTTTCGGATCTATTTTGCAATTTCGGAGCTATTTCTATACATGCAAAGTTTGCATTGTCAACAAGATGACAATTTTTGATTTCATCCAGAAATTGACATCATCATTTTATCATTTTCGATTGAAACGTATATTCGTGCATTGCATTTTCATTTATAACCAAAAAGGGTTATTTTTATGTTGATTCATTCCCTTATATTCACAGTTTATATTTGTTTCCATTGTTTCAATTTTTGTTTTCCGCACAGCTTTTTTTTGTTCTTTCGTTTGCTCGCAGCATTGCTTAAGTTTGGCTCGTTCCGTAATAATTTTGTCGTTTTAGAACATTTTAAATTTCATCCCCTACACAAAACTGGATATTATTATGTTGTTATACATAACTTTATTAGGATATTACGAAAATAAAGAGAGTGAGAGAAAGACTGGGAAAAAAACAACAACACAGAAACAAACTCTTTTTCTTTATTCGTTTATTATTCGGCACCCACACTTTGTCATTTTTGCAATAAAGACGAATGGCAGATAAAAAGAGAACTGGCGATTGGGCAATACATTCAACAACGAAAAAAAAAATGAAAGAAAAAATAAATGGTAAAAAGGAATAAGGTGCTTCTGTGACAGGATTCACAACAATATGGATTTGCCGATTTGTACGTGTACGTGCAAGTTGCGCTTTAAATGCTGCAATAAATAAAATTATTACGAAACACCGGAATGAGAGGGAGAGAGCGTAAAAACGAAAGACAAACACAAAGATAGTGAGAGTGAGAGAGAGATAAAGAGAAAGAGAAAAAGAAAGAGAGAGAGAGAGAGAGATAAAAAGAAAGAGAAAAAGAAAGAGATAGAGAGAGAGAGAGCAAGAAAAAAAAAGTAAGAGAAAAAATGAAAAATCTAGAGTAAAGAGCATTTCACAATCGTATGAAATACATATTTCGATTTTCTACTCGATGAAATACGACATTGTTGTTTTTTTTTTGTTCTTCTCTATGTTTTTATTTTGTTAGGAGAGCACTGACCGCATAATAAATTGAATTGGTTTGAGAATTGACAAAACAACAAAAATATGCTATGCTCATCGCACCGAATCGCACTGAATATGAACTGCACTCTGAATTGAAATTTATGACAATCACATCGAGATAGGAACAATTTTTTTTTATTGTTAAATGGATGATTTGAAATAGCCCAACCGTTACGGTGGAATGATAGAGAGAGAGAGAGAGAGAGAGAGAGAGAGAGAGAGAGAGAGAGAGCGAGAAAGGTAGAAGAAGAAGAAGAAGAAGAAGAAGAAGAAGAAGAAGAAAAAAAGAAAAGCGGCAGCAATTTGTTGAGCCCATAATCCTTTCAACAGGAAGTTTATCAATGCACCAAGTCAATATAGTCAATAGTTTCAAGATTAGAATATATCGATTTGTTATCAGATAAAACGTGTTCAATGCACTCAATTATTAGGCATGAAATGAAAACCAATCATATTTCATAATCAACACAATAAAAACGTAATTTGTTGTGATTTTATGAAGAGATACCAGGGAAAAGAATTCTTTTTGTCTTTTTCATTTTTGAAATGTGTATAATAAACATTTGCACTATTGAAAATGCAAAACAGTCTATATATTCGATAGAGAAAATTATCCGAAACTTTTTGCATACCGTCGTCGGATCAACAAACTGAATTATCTTACATTTCGAAATTGAAGTTTTTTTCATTTCGTATTTTTTTTTTCTCTAAAGCTCCAAAGTAAAAACAAAAATACTAGAATGAACGAAAAACTCTATCATTTTAATCATAAATATTTCGGTTAATATTAGTTGAAATGGAAATGCAACGAACAAAAAAAAAAAGAAAAAAAAGAAAATAACTGATAGAGTTTTGTAACTGATATGTAAATAATTGTGCGTAAAATGTAAAAATTTTGTGCGTATGTATTTTTGAGAGTGAACCCGCAAATAGAGTCAGCAAAGAGACAAAAAAGAAATAAAATAGAACGATTGAATGAAGGAAACGAAACGACAAAAATCTAACCGCGTTCAAATGCAGGCATTAGTTGTTTCATTTTCATTTTTTCTTTCTTTCTTTCAATTTAGTGTTATGCGAACGATCATATGAGCACATGAATCAGCGCGTTTCGGCATCATATTAAGCAGACCTTATAAATATCAACAAGCGAAATGCGGATACGAATGTGCGTAAACCCCACTGGATTGGAAAAGGCATTTCCGTTGCCGTTTCTACAGTTTAAAAATGACAAATCCACATGGAATAGGCGAACAGCGCAACATTCAATAATACAACCATACCGACTTTATACTGCATCATAAAAACGTTTGCGAGTCGCTCATTCGCGAGAATACCACATGAATGCTCAACAGATAAACAAAAGTGGATGATAGCTTTTTTCACAAGCAAAGCGAGGTCCGATAGCAAAATACGACGCGTATTTATACACAAATACAATCACATCATAGATTGTTGACAATTCAATGTTGTTTTATATACAGATGAAGCAGGCAGAACTAGAAGAAGAAGAAGAATAAGAAGAAGAAGAATAATAAGAAAAAATTCCGAGGAAAACACGTCGTTGCCGTCCGTCGCTTCTAATGAATAAATAATAATTCTATTTTTCCAACTGAACCGGGTTCTTTCTATTCGCTAAGCCGCATTCTACCGAAACACGCTCGTATGCATAGATGTGTGCGTGTATGCGTTTGTGCATGTTGAATTCTCGCTGTTGATTCGCTGCCCGCTATTCGATTCAAACAAAAAAAAAAAAAACTTCCATACATTTCCCATACGCACATATTTGCAGTCTCGAAACGCTTTAAATCAACACGATTTCGTTCATTTGGCTGGCAATGCGTAAAGCACGTTTATACTTATCGAATGAGCAATTTCATGCGTGCACTAATCATTCTATGTATGTGACTGTGACTGTGTTTGTATATGTGTGTGTACGCGTGCATGCATTCTATCCATCCATTCATCCATCCACTGGCAATAGATAGAGAGGCAAACCATTCCAATTTGATGTATTTGTAAAATGCACAATACATTCACAATATACAGCATGCGATTGACATAGTTATACAACAACAACTACAATAACAACAGCATTGAAAAGGAACGAAGCAAGGGAAAGATAGAGCGAGAAGACGAATAGTAAAAAAAAAAAAAAAAAAAATTTGTACGTATAAACACAAACATAACATGCGAGCGAAACAGACTTCGAAGCGATTGCAGTGCAAGAGGGAAAGAATGACACAAAAATACGATAGCGAAAACAACAGCAGTAAACATATAAAAATTGGGAAAAACATTCAACCGAACCGTAGAACTTGTAGCGAAGAGAAGCGATGTTGATCGACGAACTTTTGGCTAACATGAAAACAGTTTGAACCGAAGTTTTGTTGTGTAAGGATGGAAAAACAAGCATCGTCGTGACAGAGTTTTTAATGAGTGCAATATGTTTTTACATCGACAAACAACAAATTAAAACGATTTGATTTTTTTTTTCTGAAAGAAAAACGACAAAATCACAGAACAATTTTTTTTTTCTTTTTGAATATTGTGCAAAAAAGGAAGATTTTTTTTTTTTGTTTTTATCGTTTAATTTCGACTTTTTTTTTAGTAAAGTGACAAATATTAAATGAACTGAAAAATAAAAGAAAAAAAAAGAAGAAAAAAAAAGAAGAAAAAAAAAAATTTTTTTTTTTTCGTTTCAAATAAATTAAAATAAAAATTTTTCGTAAACATTGTTTAATTTTCATCAAGCTGACTTAAATTTCATCTTCTTTAAGCCCCACACAGCACTATCTATAAATAATCACGCCTAAAACGCACGCACTTGCAACAAAACAAAACAAATCAAAACAAAGCAAAACAAAAAAAAAAAAAAAAAAAAAAAAAATAGCAACAACCAAAATCAGACCTTGAAACTCACTTATCAGTTTGCATTGCAGTTTCTTTACCGTTAAATATTTTCTTTCTTTTGTTTACACTGATTATTCCTCAACCAAAATAAAAAATAATCATAACAACAACAACAAAGAAAAACCAACTAATATTTGGCCTGATCAAGTGTGTGTTAAAATCCTGATTTAAATTCAATTCTTTTTTTGGAATTTACTTGTTTCGGCCCTGCTGTGTGAGTGGTATTGTGCAAAATTCAAAATTAAACAAATAAAAAAAAAAAAAAAAAAAGAACAAAAATAACACAAACAAGAAATAATTTCATTTTTAATCTAAAAGATTCGATAAAAGAAAAATCAAGCTTTTTTGATCAAATCAATTTAAATTTATAAATTTCAAATCTAAAAATAAAAAAATTAATTAAAAAAAAAAAATTTCATCATTTGAAGTACAACATCGAAAAAATAAACGTTTAAACTACTTGAAAACATACCCACCGACAACAGTCATTTTACTAAAATTATTCAAAAATCCAATTGTGTAATAAACCGCAGAACAAAGAGAGAGAAAAAAAAAAAAATTTATTGCAATATTCCACCGGAAATACGTTGAAAATCGTCCATCAAACAACATTATCAACAAATCACACTCTATAAAATCGCATCGACATTCATTCTTGCTCGGTGCTTTTCAACATTGATTTATTAATGTGAGTATTTCAATTAACATTTATAGATTTATAAATTTATAAATTATACAATTGCTTTAAGATAATCATACATTTCATTATTAAGGAATTTATTCATTTTTAATGCATTTTGTTATAAATTTGTATTGCATAAATTCAATTTACCTTAAGTGATCCATTGATCTTATTATCTAGAATGCATTCGAATCAAATTCCATAAATTTTTACCATTTTTATATCATTTTAAAAATTGCTTGAATTTGGCCATTTTGCCAAATATTGTCACAAATATCATGAAAACTCAACAAATGGCTGGGATCAATCAAAATGTCCACCTGATTTGAAATGAAATCAAATAGCAAATCAATCGAAAAATTAAAAATATCAATATGTCCTTGTTTGTATATGTTGAATGTTTGCAATGAATTATCAAAATTGTTTCTACTCTTTTTGAAAAAAAAAAAAAAAAAATGAAAAAAAGATTTCAAAGTTGTTTTTTTTCCCTTCTCGGCTATACGCCTTTGGGAAAAATCTAACCATTTATTTAACGAATGATCATCAGAATCTGTCGATATATATTTATATATAGATATATATATATATGCTGACTGAATGATGCACAAATGACGATGCAAAGTAATAGACCTAGGAAAAAGAGGCCGTTTACACACGATAATATAAAAGGATCGTTGCAAATGCTAGTCTAGGATGCGTAAAATGAAAAATATTTTGCACTATCATCCAAACGATCGGTTTTCGATGCAGTTGCTCTCTCTCTCTTTCTCTTCCACTCTCGCTCTCTCTCTCTCTCTCTCTCTCTCTCTCTCTCTCTCTCTCTATTTGTGTTGGCGTTGTTATGTTATTTATGTGTGTCGAGGTTGGTTTTTTCATCTTCTTTTGATTCGGTCGAAAAATAAAATAAATATATAAAATATTTGTTAGATAGATGGATAGATAGATAGATTTTAGCTACCTGCTCGGCGGGAGTTTGTCGTGTTGAGATATACTGCAGTCCTCAAGCAAAATTTTGTTCGATCGTATTTTGCAATTGAATCGCATTCAACAACACATTTAGAGATAGATATATGCTGCTTTTGGAAATTAACAATCGCGTCGAAAATGTGCACATGCTTTGAAAAATTTAATTTTGTTAATTTGTCGTTCGAATATGCCGAATTTCTGTTTGCTGGTTTGACTTGATCAATGCACCACTGTAGAATTTGTAGAATTTGTATATTTTGTGTGTGTGTGTGCGTGTGTGTGTGTGTGTGTGTATGTATTAGTATGTGCTTCGTGATTTCACGATTCAAAACAATACATGTTCAGTACGTGCATTCGCTTACTAATTAAAATCCAGTCGCTGCTGTTCAAAGGCGATTAAATGCCTGCGTGCTCGATGCAATCTATCATTTTGTCTTTCATATTTAATTTTTGTTTTTCAATTTGCTTATTATTGGCTATTGGTTTACCAAATTGTGTGTCGCGTCTTTTAAAACCACCAAATTGTTTGACTATAAATATTTTCGGTTATGATAATGTAATATATGCCTTTAGGCAGTGTCAAAGTCAAACTCATAATCACATACATATATGCAAACCGTTAAAACCATAAATGCAAATCACTAAAAATGCATTTCGATAAATAAAGTTGCTGTTTCACTGCTTTACTGTTTGTAAAATGACGAAAATCGAATCTTTAATTGGTAAATTGGCTTGGATTGAAGTTTATCCTCTATCTATCTGTCTCTATTTCTACTTTTCGTTTTCTAACAAAAAAAAAAGAGAGAAAAAAAAAATTGTTTTTTCGATCGTAGTAGCAAACAAAATAAATTTAGTTCAAATTTCGTTGGATGTTTTCTTTTCGGGTATTTTTTTTTTCCTGTCTTTTTATAGATCCAAATGTTCTGCTGGCTCAACATGTGTTCTTCGTTTGGTTTGCTATAGAAGAAGCCCATGAGGAAGAGACAAAAAAAAAACATGTGAAATGTGCACAAGAATCATATTTTCCAGCTTCCGCATACACCAATAGAAAACGAAAACCTTTTTGAAATATATTATTCGAATTGCAAATGCATGTTATAACAACGAATTAAAATGATTGAAATTCTTTGGCGAAATTCGAACGGCACATTTTTCAGTATTTTGTTTTCTCAAAAAAGAAATCTTCCAGCACACACACACACACACACACACACACGTGCACACATCAATTTTCATTCGAACTCTCGATCGGTCAGTCTAACTCTCTCCTTGACTATCTGATTGATTTTTTATCTTTCTTTTTGACTATCTCAGTATCAATAGTTCAAAGTATGAACATATTTTTCATTTTAAATTTAGTTATTTTGCAAACATTGATCAGGAACTGGAATTTCGTTGAAATTGTATGATGTTTATATATATATATATATATATGACACAAAATAGTTTGAAAAATAAACATATACACACATGTGCATTGAAACCAAAAATGATTCAAAACTAGTTTTCAAACAATGTGTCATTTACAAACCATTATCTGAATCATTTTTGTATAATTTATGTTATCGAAACCAGTGAAATCAAATAAGTAAAGTAACCGAAAAATATACAATTATATTTTTTTGGTGTGTACTGATAATTTTATTCTTTAAAAAAAAAACCCAAGAGATTTTAAGTGTGCAAAAAAACAAAAAAAGGGCAAACACACATTATTACGCAAAGCATATTCAGCTCAAAACTTACATTATAATCTTGGCGGTTTGAAATCACACCATGATTTGAATTGTGTGTTTTGTGGTTGCGTAAACGCAATAGAATTCTATTTCATTGCGTTCACGCAAAAATTGAAAACAAAAAAAGTAAATTAAAAAGAAATACGATTTTTGTTTTTCATTTTTTTTTTTTTTTTTTGTGCAGATATTGAGCAATTTTAGGCGATAAACAAAAATGAAATGCTGTGTGATATGATTTGATTGATTACTGTAGAGATTGTGCAATTCAATAAAATTATCTGAAATGGTAGTGATAGTTTAGAACCATATCATTGAGAGCGCATAACGAAAAATTAACGCAATGATATTATCTGTTACTAATAAGATACAACACACTCATAATGTGTATCTTACATCATGTTTTGCGTCAAATACATATCTTTCGCTATGTTGTGCGTGTATTTCGTTTTTTCTTTACTTCTTTTTGCTGTTCCTTTGTTCTTTATGGGATATGCGGGACTCAATTGAATGATTCATTAAAATAAACATGAGAATGGCATGTATGATCTGGTACATAATCTGATTCGATTCTCATTTTCCATTTTTCTAATGAGAATGAATTACATTCTTGTAATAGTTGGATGTAGTTTGAAATACAATGGAATTAAATTGGAAGTACAATGCAGTTTACTTCCAATTTACGAATTTCTTTTTTTTTTTTTGTTTACTCATTGCATATCAATGGAATACTATGTTTTTGTATTGTTTGACTCATTCATTGCAATGTGTTGCAGCTACCTGCTGCTATTCCTCTCAAATCATTACATACAGAAAGTGAGACACATGCGTCTCAATTGATGTGCCCTTTTTTCATCCCAAGCATAAAAGGAACAAAGAATTAAACGAAAGAAGTGAGAAAGATAGAGGCGGAGAGAGAAAGAGAGAAAGAGAGAGAGAGAGAGAGAGAGAGAGAGAGAGAGAGAGAAAGAAGAAGAAGAAGAAAAATGAAAGTGGCCTGCATGATGCATCTTTTTTAATTTTCTACATTTCTTCCTTTCTATCTATCGATCCTATATTATGCGATTTTTTTCGATTGCCATTTTTCTATAGTCATCAAATTTCACATGCATATGCTTGATTCTAACTATATATTTATTGTTGCTCTATCTTCCATTTTTTTTTCGATTCTAAAACCAATAAAATTGTACACACATTTTTGCAAAATGTGATTTAATGGCTGAAATATCAAAACGACAATATAAATGCGAACAGAATTTTATTGAAATCGATAATTGTTTGCAATTGGATATTATGTGGAAAATGCACAATTGTACACGTGCACAAATTTTACTCATGGCCCACAGAACAGTTTATTGGGTCGCGTTCTGCTTTAGCAACAAAAAAAAAATTAAACTTCGGGAGCATATAAAGGGTGGTTTTAAAAAAAAATCTGGCGCGAATGCGTGCCGGCGTAGCAGGTCTTTGAATTTTTCCTTTCTGGCTTCTGCTTGTGTTCGATGATGTTTTTGGCTTGTTTTTGAATGATTTCAATCACATCCATTGTTATTGCAAAGTAAACAAGAACTGCGTAATAATGTGCATCATCACAGTAGTTAACCAAAGCATGAATAAACATAACGGTAAACAAATGAGTGATTGAAAAGCATTTGTAATTGTGACTACGTGTATGTGCGAACAAACAAAAAAATTGCAGTTATTCTGTCTGGGCCACCCTGTAGAATAAAAATGAAGCAAAAACCAAAACCAGAGAAAATAAAAACCACAACGAAATAAATGAAAAGTGGAACGCCTGATACATAATAAATAAAGTGCATACAAGTGTCCGTATTAAATGACTGGTCACCATAAAACGTTAAGCGCCAATCGACGTAAAAACAAGAAGAAGAAGAAAAAAAAAGAAGAAGTGGAAAAAGTATACAGGAAATATCAGCAATCCATGTCCTGAATATTAGAAGAGTGAGAGAGAGAAAGAAAGAGAGAGAGAGAGAGAGAGAGAGAGAGAGAGAGAGAAAGAGAAAGAGAAAGAGAGCGAGAGAGAGAGAAAAAGAGAGAAGTAATGCACATTTTGTGTCCGCATTTGACACTTTACCTACTATTACAAACCACAGAATAATTCAATGTGATGCAACAGGACGTATTGTTGTCGTTGCGGTTGCAGTGTATGGAAAAATTATTTTTTTTTTTTTGCCATGGCTATTGCATACATAAAACTATAAAATTATTTTATATTTCTGATATTTATCATGAAATCCACGAGCAAAAATTGTATGGACAAAAATGATAGCGAAAAATGGAATGATGATGGGAAAAGAAACAGACGAGTAAAACTAATATGCTATCCTGTTTGGCAATTCCATTCTGGGGATGGACAAAACGGAAGAAGGAAAATAGCAATTAGACAACCTTACAGCACCATACATCGGCAGTTGTTGTGCACTTTTGTGTTTTATCAGTGTGTTTGTTTGTTTGTTTGTTTTTTTTTTTTTTTTTTTTTTGCGCGCACACTATGTGCGGTCAGTGTCGATTGAAACAAGTGATTTTGTACAATGATAATGTAATGAGGTTGATTTCGCGTCCGATATCGAGGACAACAAATGCCCATCACACATACATACACAAATACACGAACAGACACATTCAACATCACTAATTGCTGCACTTTAACGCCTTTTGTTAAATCTGCATGCTCACGTCTCACCGACTTTTTTACCTTCAATTCTAATCAGCTTGCTTCCTTTGTTGCTGTCGCTTTTATTTGTTCTTGTTCTAGTTGGTCTTATTGTATTTTTTCGTGCTAATTTAATGGCTAAAAAAAGGAACAACAAAAATACATTTTTTTTTTAGTTTTTTTTTTCGTTCATCAAATCAATACACGTAAATTTTATCATTTTATGGCAACAATGGATTTTCAGATTGGTTATTTTGTTGTTTTGGACTTGAATTATCACTGTTGTCACTGCTAAATTGTTTTGAGCGGCGTTTATGTAGAAAGTCCATTTAAATTATTTGACTGAAATGAAGAAGATGGGAAAATGTAGAAGAAAATGAAATGGAAAAAAAATGGAAGACTAAAGAAAAAGAAGAAGAAGAAGAAGAAGAAGAAGAAGAAGAAGAAGAAGAAGAATTAGAAAGAAGGCAAGAGAAGATAGAAAAGTAATAGAAGAAATAACTCACAACCACAGGAGAGTTATTGTTTTAATAAAATTCGATAAGATAACGACACCAATTGTTTCTTTTAATAATTCAATATGAATGTGAGTGATCAAGCATATCTGTGTGCATGTACATAATTGACATGTTATCCATCGTTCAAACATTCTCAATCAGCGAATGAGAGAATAAACTGGCAATACTACTGATTGCATTCATTCAACTGTCGTATGCTTTGATAATGTGATAATCGTTTTTTTTTTTATTATTATTATTGCTGTCACATTTCCAAAGTTTTATCATTCATTGATAAATATGCACAATATTTTCATTGCCCCATGTCTATCGTTTGCAAAACTCATTTTCTTTCCTCTTTCTCATTCTCATTCTCTTTCTCTTTCTCTCTCTCTTTCTCTCTCTTTTCATTTCATCCAATCAACTTAACTTGAAAATGTACTTTATCGCATCATACCACATGAATATTGTTTTTGTTCGATATCGAGTGATCAAGAATAAAAAACAACAAAATGGTAATATTATCCACCCGTTTTTGGTATTTTGAAATGGAATGCTTTTTATCAAATTGTATTCATTATACGCGTCAATCCTTATTTGCAACGTCAGAATTGCCATGAATGTATTTTGTATGGGTTTTGCTATTGCAATGCTTAATAATTTGTGCATACCATGCGCCAATTCTCAATTTATTTTCCCACTCTCTCTCTCTCTCTCTCTCTCTCTCTCTCTCTCTCTCTCTCTCTCTCTCTCTCTCTCTCTCTCTCTCTCTCTCGTCCCTCCATTCATTTGTGTTCATTTCCATTCGTCTCCATGCATTCGAACCAATGCCAATCTGCATTTGGTATATTTTTATTTGTTGTTTTTTTTTTTTTTTAACCGATATACATTGACTCAATTTTTCTGAAAGAGTCACGGAATTGCCATTTGACCATTTGTGTATTGCGGATTTTCCGTCGCTTTTCATTCAATTTGTTTTTTTCTGTCTCGCCATTTTTTTTCTTCTTTGTCTTCCTTTCTGTTGTTTCCCTTCAAAATGATAGGAGAATGGTGCGGAAATGGAAATTGGCGAAAAAATTTCATATAATTTACAGCGGAAATCTCGGAAAAATGAAATTAAATGTCGATTTTTGATGCAGCGGAAATGGCACGAGTGTAAATCGCAATTGAAATTAGCACTTCTGAGAATAACAATTCCGAATCGGTGTGGATGAGATTGCATGGTTTATTTTGTTCCACCTCACACATATATATATATATTTGTGTGTTTGTGGTTCTCTGTGAGTGTGCATGCATTGTGCAAAATGTCGTCGCTGAATTGGATTGGGTCGGATCGGTTTTGGAATGAGCAAAGTGTCTGATCTGATGATTAATTGATTTCACTCGAAATTATAAAAGAACGCAAAACGAACAGAATTCATTATATACAAGTGTTTAAATCGTCGGTATTCTCTCTCTGTGTGTGTATGTTATTTTTTTCTCTTTTCTTTTTCGTTTTGTTTTGGCATTGTCGCCATAAATGAATATGGTATTAAGAATACCAAATGAAAATTAACTAAAAAATAAATTAAAAGTGTTGATAACACGCGAAAAAAAATTAAATTGCACACTAGCACATGGATAGCAGAGCTCTGCAGCATTTGAATGTAAGACCATCCGCATGCAAACCCCGATACTAGCACGAATACAATATAATCATGAGAATGAAATATAGAGAGAGAGAGAGAGAGAGAGAGAGAGAGAGAGAGAGAGAGAGAGAGAGAGAGAGAGAGAGAGAGAAAGGAAGGAACGACAGCATATTGTTACAAAAAAGAATTTAATAATTTATTTCAACATGCAAATATGTATTTTCTAACTCTTTTGTTGTTGTTGCCCATTTTTTCTGCGCTCTATCGCTGTTGACCAATCTTTCCATCACTCTTCGCCCACAAACGCTTTTGTCGCTACTGTTTTCTTTTTTCCTTCTTTTTTTATTTGCGTCTCTTCCAAAGTTTGTGTGTTGTTGTTTTTTTCACTATGTGTCAACATTCATGTGAATTTTGCTCCGTTTTCGCGTTGCTCTTTTCCAATTTATTTCTTTATTATGCTTTTTTAGTGCGATTTCCTCCGTTTTGTAGTATATTCTCTTTTTTTTTCCTTCTTCTTCTTCATTTTCTACTTCTTCTTTGTTTCTGTCTACAAGATGACCAGTAAAAAGTGTATTTACCATTGGTAGTACAGTGTCCATTGAGTGTACGAAATGTCAACGATTGCATGCACTCTATCAAAAATTTAATGGTCTAAACGAAAATATTCACTTTCACATCGAAGTATATTAGCACCATATTATTGCAACGCAATGGAATAAAACACGATTTTCTACCTTTTCATTTTACTGATTGAAGATGAAAACGGAAAACACACACACACAGAAAAAGAGAGAGAGAGAGAGAGAGAGAGAGAGAGAGAGAGAGAGAGAAAAGATGTTTTAAATTCGTTGGATGATTATTCGCGGCATATAAAAGGACATAATTTTTAAATTGAAGCAAATAATATCGATAATTGCATGCATATATTTTGCGCAGATACATGTTCACAGCCTAAATTCACCACCAATTCGATTTTCATACCAAGGCAAAACCTCGATTGACATCGATGAGCGATTCAATTAAATGCCATTAAAATAGATAAATTACATACCTAATTAATTTGCTTACGATCGATTCGTGTTGTTCGCATGTCAATTTCTGCCAATCGACGTTTCCACCAACCACATTCTCCCATTGCATTTCTCTCCCTCGATTTCTTTCTCTTCTTTGCCCTCCTCTCCCCTCTCTCGCTCTATCTCTTTCTCGCTTCGTTTGTTTTTATGAAGAATTTTTATTTTTAAATGACCATGCAATGTGAAAGGACAACAATCATATTTATTACTCATTGCGTTGTCTAAAAACTAACCCTCAATGGACAGTTCAATACAAAAAAAACTATCGATTTTTGCACCACATTGTTGCTCAAACCATTGGAATTTTATTGCAATTTTCCATTGAAATTATTCATGAATTATTCAAAATTTACTATCAAGTTTAGTCACACACCGTTGTTGGAAGAAGTATTCGTCATCCGCATTATCGCTCATTAAGCAACCTCGATTGCAAATGTAGTGTGTGTGTGTGTGTATGTGTGTGTGATGTGTGTATAGAATACAAACTGATCGTGTAGTCGAATAAACATCTTTTGAACATATTTCGTTATTTTTATGCTTCTCATTTAATTTCTATGTTATGCGTTGATTGAGTGAATAAAAGAAGGCACACCACATTCTGTAATATGAACACATTTTTCTCAAAATATTTCTTTTTATCTAAGTCTAACCTAAGAAATACTCAGACTCGCATCATATGAATAATTTCGTTATATATGGCAAAATGGAAAGAAACCATATGTTTGTCTAATCTTAAATTTCTTACCCTTCGAATGATGATGATGGTTTGCCTGTAGTGCATTTTGATGCGACTTCAATATTTGGTATGCATTTTAGGATTTTCAATATATGAGCATTTTTTCTTTTGCACAAAACCGTAAACACGAAAAATAAGAGCAAAAACAGAACATATGCTATTCTCTCAATATTCATCTCAGTTGGATTCAGCAAATATTTCAAGCATTTTCATGAAGAATCACATTTCATGCTATCGAACATTGTAAAATTGAAAAAAATGTTTTCTTTTTTTTTTTCTTGAAAAAAGAAAACTGTGTGGAAGACAAATATATCTTCACTAAAATCCAATTAATTTGCAATTACTTATTTAAATGCATAAATTACGTAAAGATTAATGCTTTCTCAATAATTACAAATAGTTGGTTAATTTGTTGACAATATACTATTTTTATTGGCAAAATTTTTATATGCACGGAGCATTAAAACTCAACACGAGTTTACAAAAAGCACTTAGTCTTTCAATGAGAATTTTATTTTGGTATGAAAAATCTCAATGGGAGTGAAAATTGCATATAAAAAGTTATGAAATAAAATGAAAATTAATAAAATATTAAGAAAAAAAATTAAATAATTAATTATTATTGCTTATAATGGTTTCTTTTGTTTCTTTTTTTTTCATTTTTTAAGCTATACTACAAAGGAGAAAGACTTTATTTGTGTATAAAAAACGTTGAAACACACACACACAAACAAAATGGGAAGCGGCGAAGGACAAACATATTGCCTGCGATGGAACAACCACAAATCCAATTTAGTGGAAATTCTAGATGGATTATTTCAAAGACAAAGTTACGTTGATTGTACATTACATGTTGATGATCGGAAATTCTTTGTACATCGTGTCGTATTAGCGGCCAATTCATCATATTTTCAAACAATTTTACAAGATATTCCAATGGATCATTGTACAATTTTATTTCCGGGCGTACAGGGTTTTGAAATGCAAGCATTACTTGATTATATGTATACCGGTGAAGTAAATGTAACACAATCACATATTCCACGTTTTATTGAAATTGCTGAACAATTAGAAGTGAAAGGTTTAATTGATATGGCCGATTTAAAAAATAAATTGGATAAAAATAAAACCGATGAACCACCATATCCAGGTAGCATTCGAAATATGCAAGCATCACAATTTAATAATAATAAATTGTCAAGTAATCAACAATCATCACCCATTTCACAATCGACAAATATCTCATCATCAGTACAAAGTAGCACCGGATCACCGCCATATAATTATAACTCACATTATGCCAACATTTTTGGATCATCATCAACTGATTGCCCACCACCACAATGGCCTCTTGCTGGCTTAAATCCACCTCTACCACATGGTAAGTCGAGCCGAAATTGTATAAAACAAATAATTGTTTAAAAATGCAAAAACAAAAACAAAAAAAAAAAAAAAAATCAAAACTGTTGAATAATCGCCTATTTATCTATTTGATTTAGCTGGATCCAGTTCTCGTTTCCAAAATGCCATCACTGCTGCAGCAGCATTGGGATCGGTGTATGAATCAGGCGCTGATATGAATCCATTGAAACGTAAAAAGCTGTATGGTATGCCCGGTATGTCTCACGATTCATCAATTTTGCGAAATGTCTTGGTTCAACCAAGTCCAGTCGACTCATCACAACATCCTTCATTACCAGGCACTGAACGTGAACGCAATGATCGCAGCGACCGTAGTGATCGAAGTGACCGAAGTGATCGACACAGCACATACTCAAATGGAACTGATTATTCGGAAAAGGTAAGCTATGAAACGCTTCATTATTCATATTTTTCTTCCTCAAAAATAATCTTTCTTAACATTCAAACACGAATGAACACACAATCATAACATTTGCATATTTTTTTTTGTTTTTTTTTTTTTTTGTTTTTTTTGTTTTTTTTTATTTTTGTGTGTGTATGGTTTTGTTCATGTTGCTTATTTTTTTTTTTCTCTTTATGCACTGTTTGGCAATATTACAGAAAACAAAAAATGAACCACATTCACCGTACACTGAAAAGTTTGATGATGACGAAAATGCCCACAATCTAAGCGGAAATGATACACGTAACTATGGTCAAGCGCAAGGTAATCAAAAGCCTGAATGGAAACGTTACAAGCAATATACACGTCAAGATTTAAATGATGCAATTCAAGCGGTTAAAACTGGAATGAGTGCATTACAAGCATCACGTCTATTTAAAGTACCATCAAGAACATTATATGATAAAGTTAAAAAATTAGGAATTGCCGGCTCAAGACCAATGAATCGTTCATCGCTCAAACGTAGTCCAAGCAATAATGGTAGTCCAGCATCATTTCCATATGGTATAAGTGGTACACGTAGTCCACTTGGCATTGAATCTCAATCACATTTACCATCTGTAAATGATGGTGAAAATGGTGGTGAAATTGAACAACGTAGTCGCGAAATAATTCCCAATTTAGGAATGTTTGATCCAAGTGAATTGCTCAAGGCATGTATTGAACGTGGTGGCGGTGATCTTGCAAATAGTGTTGCCCGTTTAGCTGCAGCCAATGGACTTAAAAATATTGGACGACCAATAACACCATCACCACCGCCAGTTTACGAAGGATCATCAACTGTTGCACCAAACTCACCGCCACGATCAATGCACGAAGATGATGATGACGATGATGATGACACAACGTAAGTATTTTTGATGGTTTATTATTAGTTTCATTAACAAATATATAAATACACAAACTAAACATATTAATTAACTCAAACTAAACATTTAGAATTCGTTTTAGCCTAACCAAATAACAAATTTCCAATTGAAATTGAATTGAATTTTCGAACGAAAAAAAAAAAAACAAAAAATTAATTTTTTCTCACACAAACATGTGACTCATCTTTGTGATCATCATTATTTTTTTTGGCTCATTTTCAATTACTGATTTCATCAAAATGTATTCGATATATTTATTTTTTGTAGTTAGCGTTGTAAAAATAGTTGTTGTTCTTTTTTTTTCTATTATTTCTTTCGTCAAACAAAAAAAAAAAGCGAAAAACATAACAATTTCATTCGATTAACCCAACATTTTTCTTGTTCTATAAAAATCAGCATGCGAGAAGATAATGATCGAAATTCATTTATAAAAGTCGAACAAACAACTGTCGATGATGATGGTGATGATGATCAAGTTGAAGATTTATCAATGTCACGAAAAACGGAAAAAGTCAGTCCACCACCATCGCCTGTTTCAGTTGCATCCGTACAAAATTCCGATGCAGCTGTACCCGTACCCGCTCAACCTGGTGTCATCGTACCGCCGCAAAAATAAAACAACATTGGCTACCAATTTAGCTTTTTTCTTTTTTCAAAAAAAAAAAAAAAAAAAAAAAAAAAAACCAAACCATCTCGGTTTGAGAGAAAAAAAAAACGAAACAACGAGATCGAAAATTCTCATCATGTCACCAGTGTAGGTTATAAATGACCAAATTGTTTTATTTTTATTTGAAAAAAAAAAAAAAAGAAAATAAAAGTCAAAAATTTCATATGACTTATTTAGCGGTAGACGATTTTCATGGAAAAACGCAAACCGAATTATAAAAATAAGAAAAAGTTGCAAGAAATTTTAATGGCGAAAAGTTCTTAAACTGAATTAAAGTTCCTGTAAAATCTGTTCTTCATTTTAATGATTCTTGCATATAGGCGCACACTCTTTCAATTTGAATTTAGATTCAGCAGATGCACAATTGATGCCATTCGATCCAATTAGATTTACCATTCGAATGTTCAATTTTTATTTCATTTCGAATCTAGTGGATTCAATTCAATTTGCTTGATCACTGATCTGTTATCTGTTATCTGTTAACAGAGAAAGAGACAGAAAGAGAGAGTTTGTACTATTCAAGCAAAAATGAGAAGAAGATGGAAAAAAATAGCAAAATGAAATGAAAAAAAGAAAAAGAAATTAGAATGTAAGAATCATAAGAAAAATTTAGATGTATAAGCATTTTTTTTTTTTTTTTTCAATTTTTTGGTCATCAAAAACAACATAATCTTTTTTTCAGTTAAGTTCAAGTGAAAGTATTTCAAGGATAATTTAATGGGTTTTAATTGACCAAGTATTCGATTTCAAATGCGAAAATAAAAGATCAAAATGCAAAAAAAAAAATAAAAGGGAAAACTAAACATCGCAGTGGGAACAATTTTCATAGAAATGCAGAAAATAGGAACAGAGGCTCAATATATTCAAATTAAAAAAAAAAGGAAAAAAAAAAAAAACAAGAAACAAACAAATGAAATAAAATAAATTCTAATTAGGAATGAAAACGAAAAAAAAGGAATTATTAATGTAATTGTTGTTGTTATAGACTATTTAGGTTAAATGTTATTATTTAAGAAGAATGATGAAAAAAAATGAGAAAAAAAATGCATCCAGAACAAACACGTAAAAAAAAAAAATAAAAATAATAAATCACCGACAAATGAATTAGCTATAAAAGAATTCTATATGATAGTGCAATATACACCGGAGTTCTCTTCTTTTTTAGAAACTTTGAAAACTCATTTTTTGTTCGTAGTTTTTTTTTATATGGTTTTGTTGAACAAGATATAGTTCTAAAGAGCTACCATTTCTTTTATTTGAAGTAATAATTTAATTATTTTTTTTTTTTTTTTTTTTGTCACCCAATATACTGTTTGATCTTCATCAAAGTAAAACAAACTATAATAATAACAACGATTTCAACTCAGGTTTTCTCGTAACGGGAGCAAATCTCTAATGGTTTTTTTAAAATAAAAATACAAAATATAAAATATATATTATATATAAATAAAATGATTAGAAATGGGAAAAGTGTGGGAGAAAGAAAAAAAAGTGAGAATACAAACTATGCAAATAAAAAATAGGGATAATAATTTGTAAGGAGAAGTTGGGCGGTGTTTGTGTGATCTGTATGGCATATAACAATTTTTCCAACACTAGGAAATCCGATCGATTCTCATCGTCGTTGTGAATGAATATCAACTCAGGAACGATCGATTTTCACAATTTTTTTTTTATTTGTTTTTTTTTTTTTTTTTTTTTCTTTTTAATTTCAGGAATTTTTTTTTTTTTTTTTTCATTTAGAAAACAACATTTTTTTTTTTTTTTTTAATTAAGTTTTGTATTAGAAATTACAAAAATAGGCTCAATATCTAAATTAGCTAATTTTCATTTAAGTCATCTTAATTTTGAAATTTAAACAAATGAAAAAGAAAAGAAAATATTTTTAACACATTTAATGTACAATAAAACAAAGAAAAAAATTGACGATAAATGAACCACCAAACACAAGCAATTTTACAAAGCTAATAAACAAACAAATAAAAGAAAGAGAAGAAAAAAAAAACGGGTAGAAATTTATTATTATTTTACGCTCTTAGTGTTGAAATGAATATAATAGCGCCATTTTGGGTTGACCAAGCGACCGAAACAAATTAAATCAATCAATTCATTTTTTTTTTTTTATTTAAAAAAACAATGAATACAAAACAAAATACAGCACTATATGCGTGATTATCGATTGTGATTGTTTTCTTATTTTCCGAAATTAGACAATTAATTAGATGTTTTCTTTTTTTTTTTTTTTAGCAAGCAATAAGAATTAGCATTGTAAGATTCATTTGAATAAGAATAGTGTTTGACATTGTTTCAAATACTTTATAAACTAAAACACAAAGAGCAAAGAAAAAAAAAAAACAATCGAAAATATTAAAACTACATTTCAATGATTCTAATTAATAAATTTAAATTAAATGATAAACCACCAATGCAAAATGAATACAATCACAAATCAGCACTGATTATATTTTTTTTTTCTTTGTGCACGGCGACAATTGATATATGTGAATGAAAACTAAAGAGAAAATACATCTTAAAAAAAAAGAAAACAAAAAATGAACAATTTTGTTCGACATACTCGTTTGCACCAAAATGGTTTCTCTATGCCATCTATATAAAATAATGTGTTTGATGTGCCTTTTAATAACTATAAGAGATAAAAAAAAAAAAAAAAAAAATTAAAATAAAATGTAAAATGTGAAATGAGACTTCATTTCAAAAAGAATTTGGAGTAATTTTATGTGACCAAAGCCATGGCCATAATATCAAATTGAATTTAAATGAACTTGAATTTGGCAGAAAATTAACAAGAAAAAAAAAAGAAAAGAAAATAACAATATGTCTGACTGATCATGACGAAATATAAACGATTAAAAATAAAAATTTAAACAAATTGTGAAAAAGCGTAAATTCTCAAACCACCGAGTGCCTATAAGAATCATTTGTAATTTATATAAAACGTTGAAAAAAAAAAAAAAAAAAAAAATGCTAAGCGATGTGCTAGTTTTACAACCTAAGCTAAGGTTGAGTTAGTCACCGATGACATTTCTAGGAAGTTCAATTCGATTTTACATAAATTTAAAAGAATAACAAAAAGAAATTCACAAAAATCATTGAGTCGAAATAATGAAAATTTTAATAATAATTACTTTATTTTAGAAACATTGAGAATTTAAAAAAAAAAAAAAAAAAAAAAAAAAAACAATGAGAGAACACAAAAACACAACAAGAAAAACGAAACAAATGTGTTTTCTAAAACTAAACCGAAATGTGTAAATTTGGGCATTGGATGTTGTAGAGTCATGCACTTATCACTCGGCTCCAAGTCGCTAACACATTTTACCATTTCGCCTAGATACACACATACACACGATCCCACAAAAAATAATAATAATACAACCATTTTACACACTTTTTTTTCCCTTTGTTATCGTATCATTTTTCTTTCTTTTTATTTTACTACAATAAGACTGAACTGAATTTTATCTTTAATTCGAATAAAAAAAAAAAAAAGCAAAATAAAACTTTAAAAAAAAAAAAACATTATAATAATTATGAATCAGAAATAAGATAAGATAATCGTAATACACTTGACATTCTCTATTGAACTATTTTGTCGTTATGATGCAAATTTATTTACACTTTGTAATGGATGTGAACATGAGGTCATGTTAGAAATGATTGGTTGACACATATATATATATATATCTATATATATGTATATATAAAGTTTGTTTGTTTTCATCCCATCATTCTTTTAAAATTTCACATCCGATGAAACTATATGCTCATGATTTGGTTTTATAATCAAGAAATAAGAAAATGCTCATCAACAATGGCACACAATACACACATAACATTGAAATCATGTAATTTTCCTCAACTATTATTTGTTTTTTTTTCGTTTTAAATGAATTGATTTTAAATCAGATACCGTAACGTCAACTAGAATTCAAATTTGACTAGAACATGAGTATACCAATCACATATTGAGACTGACTATAAAGCAAGCATTTTTACACAATTTAATTTAATTTTAGATTTAATAATTTTAGTTTTTATATAGAGAAGAAAAGATTTAACAATTTATTTGATTTAATTTTTTTTTTTTTTTTTTTTTATAATTTTATGTTATATTTTTTTATCAAAACTTTGAAAAAATCATTCTTTTTAAGAAAAATGAAAAATAAATAAATTGATACACATTTGACGAAAAAAAAAAAACGAACAAAAACACCAAACAGTTATTACTGACGAATTAATTAACAAAAATCATGATGTCGATTGAAAAATCAATTGGTTTTTTGATGTTAGCATGAATAATGTATAAATTTTCAGCTCGAAAAATTTTAAATCTGGGTAACGTATTTTATTTGATTAAATTCAATGAACAGTCTTAATTATTTTAAAGAGAGGAAAATTACCTGATTTATTCCGCCCTGATCTATGAGCACTAAATATTTTGTGTCTAATTTCTAATTATTTATAATAATATACAATTTGCTCAATTTTATCATCATTATTGCTCAATTTTACATTAGTTTTACAAATGGTTATAATGTAGATGGCTCCTTTTTAACTGAATTTTCGTTTTTTTTTTTTACAAATATTTCGTTTTTTTCGTTTTGCAATTTTTCCTTTTTTTTTTAATTTTCAATTAATTCTAATTGTTTTGTTTTTCTTTTTCAAATTTTTTTTTTTTTTTCTGTTTTGTTTTTCTTTTTCAATTTTCTTCTCTTTTTCAATTATTTTATTTTAACTACATGATTTTCATTATGAAAATCAAAGCGCTTTCATCATGAAAAATTTTATTAAATAATTTTTTTTTTCATTTGTTTTTGAGTTTACTTTTAATTTTGTTTTAAATTTTTTGTATTTCTATTTCTTCTTTTTTTTCATTTATTATTGGTATTTTGTAAACTTTTTTTAATTTTTTCTTTTTTTGCTTTTTTTTCTATTAAATTTTTCTTATTTTTATTTTGTCTTTCTTTTTTCAGCTAAATTTAAATTGCATGTAAATACATTTTTAGCAATTCAATTGATAGTTTCATCATCATGAAACAACGACGGATGACCTCAACGATATTGTCCTATCAAGACTATGATTTAATCGCTCATTTAATTTTATGTAACAATTGACAAAAATTTTATTTTTAAGTTGATAAAATTGTATGAATGGGTTAGAATAAAATAAAATAAAAAGAGAAGAAAAAATCCATTTAATTTGGATTAATATGCGCAGTACACTCGGAAATTTTTCTGTGAATCAATATAAAAAAAAAAAAAAAAAAAGAATCAACTATGAATTTATGTGTAGAAACAAAATATTTACAATAAATAAAGAAAAAGAAAATGTAATAAATAATTTTTATTAACATTTTAATTATAGATAACTGAAATAATGAAACCGAACAACTGAAAAACTATCCCGAAATTTGTACCTAAAAGAAATATTGAACTCAAATAAAGAAAAATAGGAATATGATTCATCCGATGTGTGCCTTCACCTGTAGAATGCAAAAAAAAAAAAAAAAAAACGAACTATAAAATTAAACAAAAATCATACAATTTTGCACGAATCTATTAAGTACAAGAACAATTAATGTTAAACACATTTGTAAAAAAAAAAACATATTGGAAATGGAAAAACATTATTAACACATGAATGTTCACTGTTGTAGAAGTTTAACTAAGATCAGATTGTAAGACACTTTGAAGCAAATAATCTTTGTTTATATTTTTTGTTTTATTTTTTTTTTTTCGTTTTTTTTTTTTTTTTTGGTTCTTGTGAATGAAAATTAAATTTGCGAAAACTGATTGAAATTCGTAGATAAATTTCACTCAGTATGCAATCGTTCAAAATAATCGAATTGATAAATTTTTTTTTCTTCTAAAAATTCCACAAAATCACTTGAAAACCTCAAAATCCAAATATTTGGGCAAAAAAACAAAAAAATTGTAATTTAGTTTCAAGAGGAAATCGATGAAGAACAAATGGATAAAAATAATAAAGAGAAAAAGAAATCACATTAAAATTGATATTTTATTATTTAAGAGTAATTTTAAGCACAGCAATTGATTACAAACGAAAAAATTGGTGAAACGTAAGTATGATCATTTCGAATTTAGAATAAAAAAAGAAATTTGACAGATATGAGCAACACGTTTGTAAAAGTTTCTTATTTGATTGAGGTATATAACTTTACCGTTATATATAATATATGATATTCAATCGTTAAAAAAATTCCATTTCTTGTTATCTGGAAAAGACCTAAAATTTGTTAAATATTCTCAATATTCGACACTTCTAATATCGAAGTAAATAAAAATGTCAAAAGTGTTCAATGGCTGAACATTTCTCAGAACTTTTTCCATATTTTCCGAAAAAAAAAAAAAAAAAAAAAAAAACGTTTTGTCTTAAGAGTACCTCGTTTGTTACGAACTTGAAATGCTATTCAATTTTACTATCTAAAAGTTATGGATAAAACTTTGTTTTGAATTGCCCACAACGGGATCAAATGGATATTATTGTTATCCATATCTAAGTTGTCAAATCTTAGGACAAAATGTGAACTGAAGCTCTGCTGTTAACTCAATATAACATGTCAAATCCTTGAAATGGATTATTCTCCAATCATTTTGAAAATCCATAATTTTGAGCAGAATTTGTAAAACATTTCAAATCAAAATATTTTTAATCTTTCTATAAAATCACCAAATTGCATTGATTCCATTTTCATTTGAATGCATTATGTTTGAAAGATTGTCGGTTGCAATGATTATGTATCGAACAAGTTAGTTTGCTTACATTGAAACTTGTTTGTTGTTTATATGCAATCATGTTAATTTTGTGAATTTTTTCGAATATTTTAACGTTCACATTACCAACGTAATTTCCACCCAAGCCTAAAAATCTTATACATTTTCTACTCGATTCATTCTAAAATCGAAGTGAAATCAATTTTCAAACGTTTTCAAAGCTGGCACATTTTTTCAAATTTCATTTTCGGACTTTTTAACATCGTTATTTGCGTCAAAATTTCCTATTATGGTTAAATCCTTGTTTTGGAACTACCCATAATAACATTAAATGGTTTATCCATACCTAAGTTGTTTACCTAAATGTTTCTCCATACCTAATTTGGAACACTTTTGCCATGAAGTATGATTTGAAGAAAAACAGTTGAAAACGTCAACGCGTCCAATGGAATTATTTGCCAATCGAACTGTTTTCAAATTCCATAATTTTTTCAGTTAAAATACGAAATTCCATCGATTGAATTATTTTTCAAATTCAAATATTCCAATTTTTCCATAAAATCAAGAAATTGCGTTTTTCTTTAAATTTTTTTTGAATGAAAAATCAACTATTTTCGAACATTTGTTCAGATCAATCATTTCATTTAAGTTATATGATTAAAGAATCGATTGTTTGAAGCATTTACTTTCTTAAGATATCCGTGTGTTAAGTTGAATGAATCAATGACTTGTGTTCAAAATGTGAAATTTCCAGTGATTGGATTCATTTGAAATTGGCCGATTAACCTTCAACCCGTCAAATGCTTACAACTTAATCTCGTTCATTCAGGTCAGATTGACTTGTAATGTATTTTATATGGAAATTGGACATGATCCAATGAAAGAACGATCGTCGACTTTATAGTATCTATTTTTCTATACTAGCGCCACCAAAGTAGCCATATAAATCACATAAGTGGCCAATAGCAAAATGTAATATAGTGCTTTAGAAGCACAATAGTATAAAAGCACAATCTAAATGACAACCGTTCATTTATGCGTGAATATTCTTTCAAAAATCAAGTTTATTTGTTTGATAATTGCTATTTAACTATGTATTACAATATTTATTTCATAATATCTAGCAAAAATATCTCACTCAATTCACTGTACATTTGGCCAATATACAGTCATTCTAAAATGTCGGCCAAAACCATTTCAACGGTCATATTTTGGCCAAATATTGTTTTTTTTTTTTGTTTTGTTTTGCCTCGGGCCAATCTGACGGTTGAAAATTAATTTGACTTTAGCATCAGAAAGGCAACACTTTTGCAACTACAATTATTCACGTAAAACCATGAAAATGATCAAAAACTTTATTTTTTCATTCCAAATAAATATTATACTCGTTACATAAGACTATACCCTTCAAAATTATCGTTTCCAACTGAAAGACGAGCTCATACTAGAATCAAATAATAAAAAATGAATGAAAAATTGATAAAAAAAAAATGGCATATGTGTATATGCATTATATACAAACTCTAATCATCCACTTGATTTTCGAATCAAACGAATCAGAACAACAAAAAAGAGATTGAGATAATCCTGAATTTGAATAAATATCATGTATTTTTCAATATTTGTTGATTTTTTTTTTATTTTGCGAATGAAAATTAAATTTGTGAAAACTGATTGCAATTTGTAGACGAATTTTGCTCAGAAACAATCGTTCAAAAAAATCGAATTAATAAATTTTATTCACAAAAAAAAAAAAAAAAACCAAAAAAAATGAATAAATAAAAATGAAGAAATGGAAAAATGAACAAAATCACTTGGACCAGAACCACAGAATCCGAATAAAAATGTTTGAGGACAAAAAAGTTGCAATTTAGTTTCAAGAGAAAAACAATAGCGATAAAATCATATATTTTTTTTTTTTTTATTTTTTTTTAAAAGTAAAACAAAACAAAACAAAAGAAATAATCACAAACAACTAAGAGATAATACATAACAACCGACAAATTTGTTCGTATGAATTACAAAAATCGATTTGACAGATAGCACATGTGCATGACAAGAGCGGAGAAATATTGAAATTACAATAATCTGTCAAATGTCTTTCTTTTTTTTTTTTTTTTTTCCTTATTGAGGTTATGTGATTTTTTGTTTAGTTTGTTCGACAGAATAGACATAAAAAAAAAACAGAAAATTCTACAAATAAATAAAGAAAAGTTACAATAAAAGAATGAAAAATCATTGTACACTCAGTGAATAATTGAAAACATTTTATTTTTACAAATTATCGAATTACTGAAAAGGAAAAAGAAAAACAACGTAAAAGTGCAAAATGTTTAAATCATTAATATCGACGGTATTTCAAAATGTGACTGCACGAAGCTATTGTACGAAGCAATCACCATTGATTATGCCGGTGATAAATAAGTTTTTGGAACAAACAAATCAGGTGGCACGTCAAGCATGGATTGAAAATTTAGATACAACAGAGGTGGAACGTAAAGGTGTAATGGAATTGCATCCCGATGTATTTGCAGTACATCCACGCATTGATATTATACATCGAAACGTTGTATGGCAACAAAAGTATAAACGTGTTAGTTTTGCATGGGCAAAAAATCGTGCAGAGAAAAAAGGTGGTGGCAGAAAACCATGGCCACAAAAAGGTCAGGGTCGAGCCAGACATGGTTCAATTCGTTCACCACTTTTTAAAAATGGTGGCGTTTGTCATGGTCCAAGAGATCCAACATCATATTACTATATGTTACCATTTCATTTACGTGTGGCTGGTTTAACAACAACATTATCAGCAAAATTGGCCCAAGATGATTTACATATTGTTAATGATTTGGAAATACCAACCAGTGATCCAGAATATATAAAAACGTTAATCATTGAACGTAAATGGGGACCATCAGCATTATTTGTCAATTATGAAGATATTGTACCAGAAAATATTGCGGTTGCAACAAATGGAATTGGTTATATTAATATTATGCCATCGTATGGTCTAAATGTTTATTCAATGCTAAAACACGATACACTTATTTTAACAACAAAAGCAGTTGAACATATTCAAGAGCGTCTTCTATACAACATAAATCGTCAAGATCAATTCTGTCTCACAAAATAAATACAATTCTATTGGCGTTGAAATTAGTTCATTCTATTGTACGAATTCTTTTCAAAATGAAATGAAAAAAAAAAAAAAAAAAAAAAAAATTTGATAAATAAAACAACATATTACATTTAAAATAATTAATAGAAAATAATGTTGTGTTTGTATTTTTGTTTTTATTACCAAATTCACAGAGTTTTAGATACTTCAATATAAACGTTTCTTTCCTTTTGCATTTTGTACGATTACGTGACATACTCATACAATTTATGACTGAAAATGAACGATTTTGTAATGTGTCAAGCCTGATCAATAGACGTAACCAATTAGATTTGAATTATAGCATTCAGCTGACAACTATCCAATGGGCAATGTGACCTTTTGCTATTTTCAATTAACTTAATTGATGTTTCTCAATTTGGCGATTCAAATTGACATTTCTTTACTATTTATCGACCTGAAAATCATGTGCATTAAATTGATGTTGTTGACCAAAGCTCATATTTCGGGTTTTTTTTTTTTTTTTTTTTTTTTTTGTATCAATAAACATTAAAATGCGGTCTGCTCGACCAAGTTTGAGGGTTCAAAGTTGGCATTGTTTTGATTGTTGAACAAACTGTCAAATAATGGTGTTAATGCTCCATGACATTTTTATGCATTCAAATTCTCTTCTTTATTCTTTCATTTTTCTTATTAGATTTCTTTCGTTTCTTCACTTTCTCGTATTATTTCCATCTCTTTTTTTTTTCATTTTATGTTTTTCCGAACGGTCTGTCTGGTGTTGTTGTTTTGTTTTTTTTTTTTTTCTATCTCTTCAATGTGTTTAGTCTCTCATTTTCAAAGTCTATCGTTCCAAAAAGCATAACATTCCATGTAGACATTTATTAAACATCATATTGTATATATACGGAGACGTTCCAATACAAGTATGGATGATGTAATACCATCCATTTTTCCACTCGTTCTCTTACACATAATAATAATAATAATAAAAAAGTTTGTGTATGCCATACATTTTTGTATGAGTGTCCATGTGTTCTTTTTCTCTTCCTTCTGTTGGAATTAAATCAGTCCGTGTGTAAGGGAAAACCACCACTACAGTTATAAAACAGCTGCAAAGGTTTTCGTATACGAACAAATTGTCAGTGAGCGCTTAGTTCGATTTGTTTTCGATCGGACGGTCGCAATCAAATGAAGCAGTTTTCAACCCAAGTTCCATATATACACACAATTTCTGTTTCGTTTATTTTTCATTCTTTTCGTTTTTTAAATATATATATATTCGTAATTTCAGTTGATTAAATGGGCAAGCCTTAAATTGAATGCCATTTTTACAAGTTAGTTAGTTTGATTGTGACGACGCGTTTACCATATTTTGCATTTCAAAAACAGTTTTCGATCATAGAGAAAAGTGATTGTAGTAAAGTGAAAATAAACAATCAATGTGCACACAGTGTTTTAATCAATTTTAAATGGACAAAATTCCTTATATTTTATAGTACAATAAATGAATTGTTTATATTCGATCGTTTTTATTACCGGTATAAATAATTTGAATCAATAAAATTAGAATAAATTTGATAATCATTGTTTTTAATTGCATTTCAATAAAGACAATAAAGAAACGTTCTCATTTGATTGAAAAGGAGAATGAAAAAACCAATAATCGAAAGCCAGTGATAAAAATCAGAACAATTGCCAAAAAAAAAACAAAAAAAAACAAAAACCAATCCAACTTGCTGAGATCTTCTTTCAGCTTAATGCTGATTATTATGTGAAAGACAGAGAAGATTGTGTATGGCAATGTTGTGCTCCATCTGACATTTCAAAATGTATGTATTTATCGATGTATTTGTTTTGTTTATTTGGATAAGCAAGAATTGCCGTGGTGTTTTTCATTGGAGAAAATGAAAAAAAAAAAAAAAAAAAAAAAAAACAGCAACAACAACAACGTATGTTTGGGGCTTAGAGCCATTCTGAATGAAAATGTTCAAATATTATGTTGTATTTTGAGTGTATAGAATATAGAATGGAATGGAACCGCGCCATGTTGTGCATGTATAAGACTTTTCCACACAAATACATATAAGTTTTTCTCTCTTTTGCCCTGCTGCTGCTGCTACTGCTGGTGGCTGTCTTATTTAGTGTGCGTATGCGTGCAATGAAATGTTCGCTTGACGATGACATTTAATGCATTTCACCTATCGAAATAAAACACACACAAATTTCATATTCAATTAGCTAGTAGTCAAGATAGTTAGAATTCAATTATGATTTTTTATTAAATGGTGCCATACAACAAGTAAGTTTTTACAATTCAACATTTCATTTCAAAATGTTTTGCGGAAATTAATTTTTCACAAAGTGTATGTGATTAACCGATTCGAAATAAAAATCGTTTTGTTATATAGAACAAAAAATAGGAACAAAAAATGTATGCATATAAATGAACAATGAAAGAATAGAAAAAGAAAGAAATGGACGAAAACGATCGTTAAAACAAAGATACCATTTATTATTTGTTCTGATTAAATATTTATTGTGCTTAAAAATATCGTCAACAATCAATGAGTGTTGAATTTGTCACGCTTTAAAACCCGATGATTCCAGTGAAATTTGGGTCCGCACAACAGCGACCGTTTTTTTTTTTCTTTCATTGTGGTTTTTCTTCTTCTTCTTTTTATTTCTTTTTTTTTTCAATTTAGACAATAAAACAAATAGAAAACCAATTGGCAAAAATACTTATTCCCAGCCACTTGCAAGAAGCACACCATTTTAATTGAATCAACAATGATAAATGGCCTAAACAAACATAATATGAATTATTAATTTTGTGGTCAAAACTGTTTTCAAACGGAATTTATTGTGTTAAAGCGAAATTCAACTGTATTGCATACTTTCGGGCGATTTTTGTTTGCTAAAATAGAATATTTCAAATCGAATAAGAATGAAAACGATAAAATAAAAAAGCAAAACGATCGGATTTTTTTTTTTTTTTTTTCGGTATACGCATGTGTATGTGTTTGAGTTTTATTGTTGGTTATTTTCACAAAAATTCGATTGTGTCCGATTCACTCCGATAAAGTCAAAAATTCATATCAATTACGTATAGTTTTGGCTTTTGTGCTTATCAGGAAGAATAAAGATTGATACACATGTTTGTAAGTGGAAAGTGCTGCAACCCTTTTTTATCTTTTCATTGAGCTGTTAGGTTGTCTCTATTGTTTGCCCTGTGCCGAACATTTTGGATTTACACACACATATAAGGAAATATTGACAGAGAGAAAAAGAGAGAAAGTGAAAGAGAGAGAAAGTGAAAGAGAGAGAGAGAGAGAGAGCGAAAAAGAGAGAAAGTAAAAGAGAGAATGAGAGGTACAAGCATATACAAATGCTACATAATCAAGTACACATGGCACGAGAAAGTGTATATATTAGATAATGTTCACGGGGTTGATGGTTGAATCAAATACAACCAACAAAAATAACAACAACAAATAACAACCAACAACATACAATGCACAGAAACGTGGCGCGTGTATATTATATTCGTGTTTGTTCGTCATCAAAATTTATACTGGTGTCCATAGTCAGTTCTATTGAAATTCGATTACAGTTTACACACGAAAAAAAAAAAAAAATTATTATAAAACAAGCCGTTCAGGCGATGTAAATTGGCATTTTAATTGTATACAACACTCGCTGTGTTCTTTGGTTTTTTTTTTTCTTCTTTTTATTTTCCTTCTCTATTTTTCTTCTTTTTCTTTCTCTCCTTCAATGTCTCCTTCTTCCACGAGGCGAAGGAACAGAAAGAAAAAAAATAGATACAAAGAGAAAGAGAGATAGAGAGGAAAAGGGAGAAAGAGAAAGAGAAAGAGAGAAAATGGGAAAGCGAAAGAGAAAAAGAGAACTTCTGTTTGGTTGTCCCTCTTTTTCTCCATACACCGTCATTTTAGAATAATGTTCAATACGGCGTTGAAAATGTGTACCATTTTCCATCAAATTCAACTATGTAAAATGTTTCCATTTGAATTTCTTAATAAAAGCATTTTCTTTTTCATTTGCCATTACAGTTGCTGATTGTGGCGCCAAATGAACATATAAACAACAAAAATCCGAAGGAGCGAGATAGAGCAGAAACAATAAAAAAGGGTTTTTTTTTTTTAAAAAACAGAGAGAGAGAGAGAGAGAGAGAGAGAGAGAGAGATTAAGAGAGATCGAGTTTAGTGTCGAAAATATACAATGAAAAAACTGAGATTTAAGTGCACTGTTTATTTGGGCCAATTTAATTAGAGCGTATGCGAATTGAAAATTTAATCATTTGTGTGAATCAAAATTTTTGTTTTTCGTAAATTTATCTCGCGTCAGCCAAATCAAGAAAGTTTATGTTCAAGAGAAATTTTTGTTCAATTTGAAATTTTCAAGAAAAATAGAAAAGTGGCGATTTTGAAAAATAAAAAATTAAAATTCAAAATTACAAGTAGATGGTCGTTGAATGGATTGTTCAAGCGGACATTTCAAAAGACCCGGGAAAAAAATTGCTCAATTTTGTTAAAAATGGATGTCTAAAGTGATTTTTGGTGCTGGTGAAGATATTTCAAATCACGTGCACGTTATCGACCAAATACGTTCACTCGCCAGCTAGCCAAAAAAAAAAAAAAAAAAAAAATATCGCAACAAAATAAACGCAACAATAACAACTCAACTCAACTCAATACATTCCCCGATTTATGTTTACAATTCGATTCTTTTTAATTTGATTTTAAACTACCCATTTGCGTTACATTGTTACATCACATAAATAAAACCAAAACCAACACCAACACCATCACCAAAACATACATAAATACTCAATATGGGAACAACACCAAGTCATGAAGATGATGGAGATGATGTTGCGGGTACTGAAGACTCTGATGATGATGAGGACATTATTAAAATGCAACATGCAAGATATCGGGTAAGTGGTTTTTACTTTTAAATTCGATTATTTTTCGATTATAGATTTTAAAACATTTATCCAATTTATTCTATCGAATTTAATGCAATAAAATGTTGCTTTATGCATCATTTTAAATTATTTGGCATCAAAATGTTTTACAATGATAAAGAAAAGCAACAAAAACTTTTATACAATCATTTAAACTTTTTGTATAGAAAATGTTTAATATTTCATAATCATTAAACGTTTGATTAATCTGAAAGTTATTTGAAAAACACATTTTCCGAAAACAATTCAAATAATTTAAACTGTTTAAGTAAACAAATGCGATTTCTTGTGAAATTATTCTAAACTATCTTTGATTTTGAATATATTGTGGTTTTGAATTTCAAACGACAGAATTTGTTCTTTTTTTTCCCTTTTTTTTTAAAAAAAAAAAAAAAAAAAGTGAAACTAGAGAATAAAAATGCGATCCTTTGTTTACAAAACGTATAAACTTTACGAACAATACAACGTTTTGTGTCCGCCCAAGTGTATTATTTTGTTGGATTATGTTATGGTGTATTGTGTTGTATTAGACACCGACATATTTCATCCTCATATGTACTTATATATGGCACTCTCTTACCTTTAACATTTCTAAATTTGGCTTCTTCATGGGCTTGCATATTTTCCTTTATTCGCTGATAATTGTTCTTTCTTTTTCCTTTCTTCTTTGATTTCATTGAAGCAAAAAGCAAAACATATTCAATGCAGTGAATCGATATTCAGAATAACATACAATGAATGTGACCAGAAGCTGAAAATAAAATTCACAAAATGTTGATTTTTTTTTTTTTATATCCATTTTGCTTGATTTTGGTTGCAAACAGAAAACATGAGACAAGCAAAAATTAGCTAGTCGATTCATTGTTATTTAAGTTGCTGAGTCAAAATGAATCATTATCCATTTAATGTAGGGCAAGAGCATAAACACAGTGACACCGATTAACGTACGCTGCACTTCCGTTCCCTTCGACAAAGCTCTACGACATTCGTGTGCCAACTATTCAAATATAAATTTCATATTCGTACATTCGCAGACGAAAAATTAGTGGGAAAAAAACGAATGTGCTTCTTCACACATAAAATGGAATGATAGTGAGAGCTTCCTATTGCTATACCACTTAGCCATAGTGGAAAAAGACAGAAAAAAAAGGAGGCAAAGAGAGTGTGAGAGTAAGAAAAAGTGTAGGAGTTCAAAACTGCAGACAGTTTGAAGAACACACACACAAACATTATTCCATTTTTTTTTTGTCTTCGTTGCGGAAACTTGACGGATAATTCATTGAAAAGCCTCATGTCTCATGGCAATCCAGAATGAATGGTTGCATCAATCCGTCCCGTTTGAAAATGAGTGCGCAACAATGTAAATACAACAAAATGAGTGAAAAAACTTTGAGTAATTATTCATATAACGAATTGAAGTGCTCTTTTATTTGACATTTTCCGCCTTTGTTCTGTCTTCCTGCTGCTTCTGTATACTTTGCGATTATTACTTCAATCTATTCATGCTGCTAGGGTTTCTTGTCTCAAAATCCGTACGTCTTATTTGATCGACCAGGTTGAATGAGTCAAAGAAAATGAGCAATACGGTTGAATTCCAGAAACATACGTCATTTTAGTCTTCGATTGCATATTAGCGTATTTGCGCACCTATTTCTTTCGATTGACATTCACTATGAAACAGGATATCCAACGTATTATACAAAACATGTAATGGATGATCATAGTTTTTTTTTTTTTTTGTCTTCATTCAAACGTGAGACTTATGGTTGAAACGCAATAAAAATATATTTTTTTATTAGGATCAACGACCATGTATCCATATATCTCATCATATAATAATTTTGCGTTTTTGAATCTATTTACTAATTTTTAATCGACAAAAAAAAAAAAAGAAGATCTAATTGTCTTCGTTTACATTGACCTCGTCCTCATTTTCATTCTATTTTCTCTTTCTCTCTATCTCTTTCTCTAAATGTCTGTTTTTCCTTTTCGATTCGCTTATTAATTGTGCACGAATATTTTCACTGAATGTGATTTTTTGTAAATCAGAATAAAACGTATGCGTTATTTGGAATTGAATGACGACACAAAAATACAGAACTTGAACTGGGTGAATGGCTTGTGAATCAGCTAGGAAAGGCGTAAATTAACGGTTTCTTTTTGATAAACAAACTTGACATATGAGAAAACAGATGCAGAGCAAAGAAGAGAAAGAGAGAGAGAAAGAGAGAGAGAGAGAGAGAGAGAAAGAGCGAGAAAGAGCGAGAAAAGAGAGAAAGAGAGAGAGAGAGGGTGAGAGAGAGAGCGAGAAAAGAGAAAAGAGAAAAAGAGAGAGCAAGAAAGAAAGAGTGAAAGACAGAGAAAGAGAGAGGGCGAGGAAGAGGAAGAGGAAGAGGGAGAAGGATAGATAGAGATGAGAGACGAGAAAAAAAATGTATCATTTGTTGAGTGCATCGAATCGACGAAACGCATGCAAAAACTGTACGACCAAAGCGTACAAAACTGTTGTCAATTTTATTTACAAAATGAACTGCCTGTGTGTGTCGTCACTCGATCAGCATTTTTCACATGAAAATCAACATACTAACTCATACATAATGCGCACAAGGAAATTTCACGATCGACCATTCAAAATCAATTGCAACGTAATGAGCGCAAAAGAGATGAAATGAAAACAAAGAAAATCATAAACACTAGACACATTGCCGTAGCTTCAACTCTTTTGTATTTTTCATTTCATTTCATTTTTCACATCTATTTCTTTCTCTCTCACCCTCCCTCTATTTCTCTCTTTTCTCTCTCTTTTGCTTTTGTTTCACTCCGCGTGAACTTCAATAGTACTTTCGTTATATATATATATATTATTAAAATCGTAAGCCGCATCGTCAACTGTGTTTCTTTCAGAATGAAAACGATGTGCAACATTTTCCCCGAGTATTGCGAGTTCAGTTTATTTTTGAAATCGTTCAAGTATTATCATCAAACAAACGAGACTATTTCTTCAGCATAGCAAATAGTTAATCATTCAAACTATTATTTTTCCTCGCTTTCTCTATTTTTCAACAACTATTGTACTTTTTTCTTTTTTTTTTTTTTTTGAAAAAAAAAAAAACTAAAAGTGAGTTCATACAAAAAAAAAAAAAAAGTTCATATAAAGCGTCGCATATTTTTAATAGTTTCAAAATTTTTGATAAATTTCCAAAGTGCATCAGAATAAATAATTATAATCTTGTTATGAATGAATGTGATTTGTTATCATTAATTTCCAAGTGATCAAGTTGGCGAATGTTCAATGATAGTTTACATTTTTTTTTGTTCACAATTTATTGTTAATAATTTTTCAAATTGAAATTTAATTATAATTCATAATATACGATTGAAGTAAATTCAAAGTTTATTTTATCATAATTTATCAAGTGTAAATGAATGCAAACAAATCAGAAGCGTGCGCGCGGGTGGATTGAAATGAGAATAGTGTTTGAAAATATCAAGTGTATTGACATAAATATATTAGATCAGTTTTTTACTCATTCCGCATAGCACGTACGTGAAATAAAGAACATAATGCAGTTAAAACGTGCAACGGATTGTTTTTGTGACACTATTTATTCAATGGAAAGCCATAAAATTGACTGGGGCAAATTTTTTTCTTTCGTTTTCTACTTCTTCTTCTTCTACTTCTTCTTCTTCTTATTCTTCTTCTTCGTTTCTAACAAATTGCAAAACAGATTTTCTTCTCAATTTGTACTAGAAACGAGACTTATTTCAATCAATAAATATCGATACTTTATTCTTAATGGGCAAGACAAGAAACAAATCAAAAACAACAACAAACAAACGGAAAAATTGTTGCAATAAACACTTGAATCAAGTCCATTAAAAACAGCTTTAGTTTCAATCAGATTATTAAAAAGCATTTCATTTGGAATTTATTCATAAGATTGTTCGATAAATCTTTTCATACTAATAATTAGACGTGAAATTGTTATTAATTTACTATTTTTTTCAAAAGAATATATTTTCATCGTAAAAATTTGCATAAAAAAATGTTCAGGCCAATTACAACAAAAAATTGCGGTATTTTGTACTTGTAAACAATGCAATGTAATATGATTTTTATCAGTGATTGTCGGTCAAATCGCGATGAACATATGATTTTGGCTTAATCGTATGAGTGCAAATCATTTGTTCATGGCATTTCGATGATTCAGTTCTATTTATGCAAATTCACAATTGGCTTGAAGAAAAAGGAATTTTCACAATGCCGCCGGCGGGAAGGGGGGGGGGGGTGTTGACAGGGGTTGAACACAGACAAAGTTTCATTTCATTGCATTTAAATGTTTACATTGAATTTTTCAATTCGATTCATTTTGTTGCATTCAACTTGTGGCATTCACAGAATGTCCACAATTTATTCACTTCAAAACGTGTGGCCAATTGATAATAATTAGAATTTGCTATGCGAACACCACCACCACCACCACCAAAAGCAACAAAACCGGAATGTGCTTTGTAAATATTTGTTTTGGAATTTGTAGCAAATCTGGTTCGTCGTTAGGAAATTTTCCTTTTAGTTTTTTTGAACAAGCATGCACGCATACAAAATCATCATTTAAAATAGCAGCATTTAGAAATAACAGAATAGAAACGAAACAATATTTGCGTACAGATAAACAGATGATTCGTATTGGAATTTAGTTCCATCTCTCTCTCTCTCTCTCTCTCTCTCTCTCTCTCTCTCTCTCTCTATCTCTCTATCTCTATCTCTGTGTGACTGAGTTAGAGAAAGAGAATGTGTAAGAGAGTATTTGTTTGTAGCGTTGCGTATCGTTTTTGTTGTGATTTGTTTTCATTTGTTTTTATGATGTGTGTGAGAGCACTGCGCAAATGATGCATGGCATGCGCGCAAAATAAAATAGCCAGTCATACCTGTATCTAATAATGTCATTCAACGCAAAATCCATAGCGTTTAACGTTAGCGTGACCGCATACGTTTGCTTCTAAAATGCAAAAATTCTAAATCGTTAGCACAAAATGCGGTGGCAATTTTATACACACACACCAAATCTATAGGATACCAAAAATGAAACAATTGGTTCACATTCAAATGGAAAATTTTCTTCGTTTTCATTTTTCTTCTTATTTTTGTTGTGTACAACTTCTACTGATGAAAATCACTACTATTTCGTGATAAAATTGCGGAAATATTGATGAATTGATCATCAACAATCAACAATCAAAACAATAGACTGAATTGATTGTTTGTTAATGAATGTGAAGAAGAAGAAAAAACAACAACCTGAAAAATATAAAGACACCAATGCGAAACAATTCACTCATTGAGATATTACGTAAATGGTGATAATGAGCAATATTATTGTACATTTTTTGTTCTTCCGTTTCACTCTTGATCGATTGATTGAGCATGAAATTGCATTGAATTTGTGCCAGTGCTACAAACAAATCTAAAATATGAGACGACAACGACAAAGACGATGAGTCGACGACAACGTGCAAAGTAGAAATAAAAATCATAAAATGAAACAGTATCAGCCAATGTAATCAATTCGATGTAATTAAAAACGCTCCCTGAAGCGTTTGCACATCAATGAAGCAAACAAATGTATAAAATGCGATAGTGAGAGAGAGAGAGAAAGAGAGAGAGAGAGAGAGAGAGAGAGAGAGAGAGAGAGAGAGAGAGAGAGAGAGAGAAAGAAGACAAAACGAAAAAGTTAAAATAATAATCATTTGAAAGTAACAAAGTACAAAATGACAAATTTGATGAATTTCATTTTAATTTCCATGTATGAAGAGTGAGAGAGAGAGAGAAAAATGTATTTTTTTTTTTTTTTTTTTTTTTTTTGATTTATGACAAACTCAACACTTAATGTCACACAAGCCTAGAATTACACATTGCAAACCATAAAACGTATGCTTGACCATTCGACAATACACATCATTCTTAACAACACAATAATTTACAAAGCAAATGGAAAAATTAAATTACATTTTGCCGATGGATGAAATGGCGAACAAAAACACATCGAATATAACAGCAGCGAACACGATAGAAACCGACAAACGCAAATCAAATTTCAAGCCAGATCACATTGACAGAATAGAATGACTACGACTATATCGACGACGACGACGACGACGACGATGATGATGACTAACGACGCACAGGTACGGCAGCAATTCAACTCTGGCTACTACCCAGCCAATGGCTGGCATATAATTGTATTTCGATATTTCAAGTGTATTTTGATCGTTGAATGTGAGCAACGTTTTACAACGCGTGCAAATCCGTCTAAAATGAATTAATGTTTAGATGTGCGACAAATAATATATGATGAATAATTCAATTTCATTTCAAATGACGGTAATTTTTTTTTTTTAGGGATTTTTACTTCTTTTTTTTTCTCTCTCTCTCTCGCATAGATGAAATCAAAAAAAGAAGAAAAAAAATTGCTCTGAATTGATTCCGTTCAATTGTCAATGTGAATCATCCATTGCATTTCAATGTAAATTCCATTGACCTAAAGTGATAAATATTGTGATGAAATGTAAACAACATGGTTTCGGTTTCATCGCACATCGCATACACTTTTAAAAACTATACACGTAAATATGATCCGCAATGTGATTCACGGTAACATTTACACGCTTGCGCCGCACTCACAGTTTATTACGGTACGTGATTTGATCAAAATGTATTTATAAAATTGATCTGTGATTTTCAATTGTGTGACACCGTTCACAGTGTGTGTTTTATGTCAATAAAAATTAATTATTTTTGTTTGTTGTATGATATTTTGTGGTCGGTTCTTCTTCTTCATCTTCTTTATTTTCAAATATTAGATTTTGCTATTTTGATTCGATGAAATTTGGTAGCAATTTTTTCAAAGTTTTAAATGGTTTACATTTATGCGTCGCGTGTGCGTGTGCGTGTGTGAGTTGTCTGTATTTTATTTCATTTTGATGACATACAATTGTGATGAGAAAAAATTCTTCAATTTGCATTTGAATTCAAGTGAAATTTGTGTAATTAAAAAAAGATTCAAATGAGAATCTGTGCGTATTTGTGACATTTTTTTTTTCTTTCTCGTGTTTTTATTCACATTCGGCGTAAAATTCTCAATTCATTTCTCTCTTTGTTTCTCAATTCTTTTCATTTTTTTTTTTTTTTTTTTTTTTTTTTTTTTATCGCAATGAAGTGTAGTTTTAATGTATATTTCGAAACAAGTTGAACGCACCAACGTTTCAATACACGCACGTGCGACATTCTCATGCGTTTTTAACAAACAAACCAAAAATGAAAAAAGAAAGAAAAACAAAAATACTTTAATCAATTCTATACTGAATAAGAGTGCGTTTTTATATCAAACAGTTTTATTTTTGGTCTTATTTCGTTTTATTAGTTTGATATATTTTATCTTGTAATTTTGCCGCTATCGCCGTTTGTATACATACACGAAAAAGCGCTCTGCGGTTTGTGTTTACTGTCAAGACGAGAAAAAAAAAATTACTTTTTTTTGTTTTTGTTTTACTTCATGTCAATGTATATTTTGCTAGTGTATGCATGAATATGAGTGATTTTGAACTGGATAAATGCGAATCAAGTTTGTTGTTGTTTTGTATTTGGATGCGCATAATGCCCCCGTTTTGAATAGTCGCTTGAATGCAAACATCTGAAAGTGATCAGTCAAAATCAAGGTGATTTGTTTTCGTGTTTGTGTTTCCCTCTCTCTCACTTTCTCTCTCTCTTTCTCCCTTTCACTCTCTCTCTCACACTCTCTCTTACCCTCTCTCCATCTCCCTCTCTCTCTCTTTCTCTATCTAACTCTCTCTCCCTCTCTCTCTCCTTCTCTATCTAACTCTCTCTCTCTCTCTCTCTCTCTCTCTCTCTCTTTGTCTGTCTCTGTCTCTGTCTATCTATCTCTCTGTATCTCTCTTTTTCTCTCTGTGAGTGACTTCGATGAAATTTTACAATTTTTAGAACGATTAACATCATCGAATTTCTTATTTCCGACATCACCCACATTCATATTATTTCAACGAAATGCTTGAGTACAAAAAAAGAAAACAGCTGAGCGCTGAATTGACTCGGCTCGAATGAGTTAGCTCTTTTTGCGCGACCTATTGTGACAGCTCAACTAAGACATCTCGAATGCATATTTTTATCTACACAGCATCGATAAATAATATTAAGTTATAAATTTACGCTTGTTATTTCTCATGAAAACCATTCAAATAGCAAATGTCTCTTGTTATTTTTGATATTAGCATAAACTTTTTGTTCTAATGGGAAAATATCAGAACTAATTGAATTTGGTTAGTTGAGGAAAACAACAACAGCAAAAAATGTTAACGAAATACAATGGCCCTATAAAGTACCAAACAGTTCTGAACATGAAAATGTATTCAATACTTACATGGCAATATGGCAAAATTTGTTCGTATTTATGATGAAAACCATGTTTACATTGCAAATGCATCGATGACTGCTATAATTTAAATGAAGTAATTCCATTATACTATCATGATAAATCAAATGAAATATGCAAAGGATTCATGCCGATGCACTTTATTCATCTTCAAAATACAGTGCACATTATCGAAAACCTAAAAACTTTTCATTCAGTTGATTAATGTGATTACATCGAGAATAATTGGATTGAATGATGAACGGCATCCATAGCGATAAAGAACGTCCCGAATGTAGGTGTGTTTGTATATATCTCTGTCTCTCCATCTCTCTCTTTCTTACTCACTGTGTTCGTGTGCACGCGTGCGCGCAAGCGAGCGCTCAATCGCCCATTCGTCCGATCAATCGACCGACCACCGTATATATATATATATATTTAAACATAATAAACTAAATCGCGCAAACAATGATTTCAACTAGGAAATGTGTCTAAAGATAGAGAGAAGCATCTAGACATCGAGACAAAATCAAAACTAATTATTTCTTATGAATTGTTTTCTATTTTCATTATCTCTATCTCATTTTGGTTGCAAACATGTTTGCATACATGTGATCGCTGACCGTGGCATTAGAAGGTTTTTTATTTTTGTGTGTTTTTGTTTGTTTTGTTTTTTATTTTCGATTTGCAAAATTTAATCGTGCAAAAATGCATTGGTCACAGGTATCAAATCGACCACAATGTATATTACTGTACTTTGTCATGTACACAGTCATTGTGTATTGCCACGGGAAATGTTTGCTTGAGTAAAAATCTGAATGAAAATGCTTTTGCTTTAGCATCTCATTTCTATTGGATTTAAATTCGGCCTTTGAAAATGCAAAAAAAAAAAAACTGTATTTGTTCGAGCATTTATTGCATCGAATTGGTTTCATGTAAGACATTTGACAAAAAGTCAAAAATCCAAATAATTTGCATTTTTCATTCGAATTTCATCGACAATGAATGTGATAATTGAATTGTTAGCAATGCATCAACATTCGATTTTCGAATCAGATGTTTTAAATTTCGATATGGGAAATTGTAACAATCATAACCAAACATTCACTAATTTTAATTAATTGAAACATTAATTTAATCGCTAAAAACAAGTGAGTGAATTAAGGTTTCAGATTTTATCATGAAGGGTTTTTCATTTTCCAATTTTAATTCAAAACCAAATAGCTTACTTGTGGCTTGGCTTCAATAAAATGTCAACGCTTAATCATTTTTCAATTTATAATTGAATGATATCGAATAGCATGCAGTTGGTAATTTGAATACTGGCACAGTTGACGGTTTATGAAGAATTTTACATATTTCAATCGTTCATTATTTGAACAATTTTGTTATCGGGAAAAATGCTCAATAGTCCATTTTCTAAACTCAACATTCAATATTATAACAATATTAATAACAATAGTTTTGTGCTAAATACAAAAATTTTACAAAAACTAACAGCATTAGATGTCAAACCAAATATTAAATGTTCGATTAGCAAGTGCAACGTATTGCCCATGAATAAATTTAAATCATCACATGTGAATGGATTTTCTAGTGGAATGCACACAAAATTTGTCAATAGCAGAAAATCTGTTTGATGCCATCATAGAAGATGAATGAGAATGAAGAAGAAGAAGAAAAAGGGAATGGAAAAGAAAGAGTGATAGAGAAGGAGAGGGAGAGGGAGAGGGCGAAAAAAAAGACCGTTAGAACGAGACTAAGAACAAGAAAATATTGAAGACGAGAGCGGGAAAGAATGAAAAGACCAAAGAGAAAAAAAAGAACGAAGGAGAGAACAGAGAACTGATTGAACAGAGAGAGGAAGAGAGAGAGAGAGAGGGAGAGAGAGAGAGAGAGAGAGAGAGAGAGGAGAGAGAGAGAGAGAGGGAGAGAGAGAGAGAAAGAGAGAGAGAGAGGGAGAGAGAAAGAGAGAGGTAGAGACTGATGGAGAGGGAAAGTGACAATGCAAAATAGAATTTTTGAGCAAAAAATAGAGCAAAAACTGACTTGAATAGAATTTGTTGTTCGTTATATTTGATAATGTTTAATAGTTGATAAATTATAACTTTTAACGCTAAATAATCGCTAATCAATGTATCCAAGTGATACTCTATTCAATTTACTTTATTCTATCTAAATATCATTTCCATGTGCGATTCGATGAGTGCGTATTCAATCGATATAAATTGGTTGCTTTGAATTTTTCGTTGAAAAAACCCAATCATATGTTGGAAATTCATCCATTTTACAAGCATTTTGATGGCAATAACGATTGAAAACAACAACAACAACAACAACAACAACAACAATCATTTAAAGACCATTAATGCCTTTCAGCGTCTGGTCTGTTTTGTAATGGTCGGCCAATAACAATTCTCCTCCAACATACCCTATCGAGAGCCAGGTCTTCAGTTTCCCTATTCCAATCATACCCTCTTTAATAACGATTGGATATTTGTAAATTGAAAAGCACTTTAAAATGGTTTACCGAATGTCAAATTTCAATTTTCCAATCAAAAATGTTTCAAACAAAGAAAAACAGTGTTCAAATCGCAATATTCATGTTGTTTCGATAATGTTATCCGAATACACACACATATGAAAAGATAAAAAAAAAAAAGAAAAAAGAATCTGTAACGATGTACTAAATGCAAATGCTATCGACACTAAACATAATATAATGTACTTTGAACGTTGAACTTTTCATGTTAGTCGCTTGGACATTGATATTTCGAAAAATTTAGATTATGACTCATTTAATACAATGTAAAGCAATAAATACACAGTGTGTCGCATATTCGTATCGAAAATTGTCAATGTATTTGGCGTCACAACGTCCTTTTATCCATGGACAATGGAAATTAAAAACGGTCCATTAAATTTTAAGTGCAAACAAAATGATAATTTTATTAAAATAGATTCAATGTTTCAATGCAATATGACAGAATATATTGATGGCATTTGATGCCAATTTTAGCCGATTTCGTGCCGAGCATTTTAATATGATTATCTACTTTTTGGCTGTTGATTATCAAAATTTTAATCTTTCATTTATAATCACATTTTGTTGAAATATTCCAATGAAGAAAATTGCATTTGAATCAGTTTTAAATCAAAACTTTTTATATTTGATAGAAGAATGAAACATTTTGTTTTTTTTTTTTTTTTTTTTTTTTTGTATTTCGTATATCGATGTTTGATTTCATTGAAATGCAATTCCAATGTGACATAATAGTGTTAATTATTATTTAATCGATGTACAAAATCCTTTCAAATTATTCCATCATAGATCGAATAATCGCATTGAAAATCTCGGATTCAACAATGCATTCGACCATTTGTTCTCTCTGTCAGTGTGTGTGTGTGTGTGTGTCTGTGTGAATATAAGTGTGATTTTGCACGCGCCATCCATTATATTTATCAGAAAAGTACTAGCTCACTGTTTATTCAATGAATAAACATCTGAAAAAAAAAAAAAAAAAAAATGGCAAACAAACCCAAAATAAGAGCAAAAAAGCGATGTTTGAACATTTTTTAGCGCATCATCGACGATTTAATTAATAGCTTTCATCGCAATTTGAAATCAATAAACGAAATTCAAACCAGTCAATGAGTGATATTTTTAACTGAAATGAAATAAGAAGTAGAAGTAAAATATAGAAAACGAAAACGAAAACGAAAAACAAAATTTATTGTGTTAAATTCAGTGTGAAATGGTTTATTTTTAAAAATAAAAATATAAAAATAAATTCAAATCGCAACGAAAAACATGGAACTATAAAATTAGTATAAATTTGCAAATCAAATGACAATTTATCGAATGAATAATTTGTCATCTGATTTATTACGCTAACTGTGAAAATGACTCTGGCCATATGACTTGATTCCATTTAGGAGAAAACAAAAAAAAAAATCATTTTTGGCCTTTTTCTTTTCTTACTGGAATTTTTCCAATTATTTGAACTACATTTTGGTGGTAAAAAATAAAACAATTAGATGAAATTACAAATGAATTTCGCTGACGATGATGATGATTTAACGGACGGGGAGCTTTAAAATTGCTCACAGTTCAATTGTGATAATAGCGATAGTGAAAGTTTTATTGAACTTTGACGATATTTTGAAGTAGTGAGAACACAAACAAAAAAAAATACATTTCAAAAATCGAGAGTAAGAGAGAAGGAGAGAGAAGAGAAGAGAAAAGAAAAGAAAAAAAAAAGCATAGAATCAAGAAAATCAGTGATTCAAATATGTCACAATCAACGTCAGGTGGCTATCAACAACAGAATCAAAGTGGTAATCTCAATCGGCCGCTATCGCGACGCTTTCGTAAAATCAGCCGGGTAAGTTATCGATTGCTGTGTATTTATTTAAGTTCAAACAAAGAAAAAAAAAAAAAAAAAAAGAAAACAACGACAACAACCAAATAAAACGAGCATTACACTTAAACTCAATCTTTAAATCCCTTATTTATTATTGTTTATCTCTAATATTTACAAATGCTAAATTTATTTTTTTCATCGTGTACGTGAGCTTCTCACAAATGGGGATTATTGCATCGAAACGATTTTCAAGACGTAGAAAAAAAGGAAGGAAAATAAAATGCTCACTTTCATATCAATCATCGATAATAATCTATCTTGAAAATGACAAATAAATCATTATCACATTGGAATTTCATAAAAAAGAAAAAAAAAAATGACAACAAATATCATTTTATTACGCTAAAATTGTATACTTACCAGGTCTAACTGCATAAATTCGATAAATATTGTATTCTATTTTGTGTGTATATGTATGTTATTTTCCTGATTATAATGTAATCACCAGAATAACAATCAATAATTTGACATTCATACCGAAACTTGAAATTTAGATAACAGATCAACTGTTAATCAATCGTTGAGATAATTTACTAATGATAATTAAAATAATTCATCATATTTGCAATTTTCGAATATTTTTCATCTTTTTCCTTTTCATTATTCTCTTCTTAATACATACAATTTCGCCTTTTAAAATAAATTCATCGCACATACTCAGAATAAGAAAAGGAACAACAAACATTTTCTAATCACAATGGAAAGGACATGAAATTGCATTGAAGCTGCTTTTTGGAATGCATTTAATAAAGTGTTAAATGTAAATACGAATCAACTGTATTTCGATTTGGAATGTGCACACACGGTGTAGCGATCGATTCGCATTTATTAGATTTATAATTCTTTTTTTTTTTTTTTTTTTTCTTTTAAGTTTTCGTTGAGTATTTATTGCACGAATTCGCTCCAGAATTTATACAATAAAAATGCAATTGATCACTTTGTAAAGAAATACACACTATTTGAAAATCATATACAATTGAATTGCAATTGCAATTGCATTGAATGTTATAACAAATGTTATTTCTTTTTCTCTTTCCAATGCTATTAAATTGTATGTTGAGATGAAAGAAACGAGAGAAAACAAATAAGACTGCGACTATGAAAAAGAGGAAGAGTGAGAGTGAGAATGAGAAAAAGAAAGATAAAAAAAAGAGCGAATGAGAGTGAGAGAGAGAGAGGTGCGAAAGTGAGAAAAAGTGAAAGTGAAAATAAGCAAGAAAAAGAATGTGAATAAGAATGAAGAATTAAGCGCGATAAAGAAATAAACGAAAACCGATTAAGTTTTCAAACAGAAATATTTATTTTCATATTGATTGGTATTTTGAAAATGTTTTCCTGTTGACCATCACAATATTAGAAAGAATTCTGATTGAAGGCGTTTGCATTCGTTTTCCCCCTTTTTTTGTTATTTGTTTGGTATGCAAGGGCCGGGTAAAAAGTCTAAGGTCAAATGTTTTGTTTTGATACTAGAATTGGTCAGTTCGATAAAAATGCGGAGATGGCATCTGGCAAAAACTCGTACAACTACCGAAGGAAACTCAAAAAAAGAAAAAAAAAAAATAAATAAAATAAAAACGTTTTTGTCATTTGTGTGTTCAATGCCACAACGTATTGTTTATAATTGAAAAGAGCAAACGGTTAAGCTAGTTGTTTGATCAGAATTTTCAAAATGATAAACGAAATATAAATGTTGAAGAAGAATAAAACAACTATGCGAATAATGATAGAGAAGAAGAAGAAAAAGGAGGAAAAAAAACATACTGAATGCCGCACGCACATGGTATGCCCATATTTGATAAATTTCCGTTTGCGAATGAATTGAATGCGAAAAAAATGAGTGCCGATTTGATGCTAGAGCTGTATCCATGTCTATCCGATAAATTGTTTACAGAGAGCTAAACTTAATATCTCGTCGATGTTTGATGTTTGACATTTTATTTCTTCGTTTGTTTGCTGTGGTGTTGTTGTTGTTTTTTTCTCATCTTTTTTCCTATCTCGTCTGCTTATTTCATTTTCGCACTGCCATTTCCACCGTAATAATAATAAGCAAATCATAATTTATAAACATTTTATATGCATATACAGACGCAAATAGATGATGTGTGTGTGTGTGTTGATTAACACTGAAAACGAGATTCTTCATAAACAATATCGTGTGCTTTTGTAAAAATGTAAATGGTTGTATGATATTCTCAACTGATTTGTGAAAATTGAATACAAAATTACACCATTTGACATCGTTTTATCGTTAAAATATGCTTGGAATGTTATATGATTGTAATTATAAAGCCAAGAATCGATTCGAATCTTTACTATCTGTGCTGCCATTGGCACAAGTGTAAGTAAAATTACGACCGAATGACCGACTTTAAAATCCATTGAGTAAATCATTTCAATTTTCAACGATCGATTGAGGAAACGATGCCAGATATGGATCGATGAAATTCGATACTTGGACAATATTGTATGATGTTTTTTTTTTTCTATCTTCTTTTCAATATTTTCCTCTTTCGCTCACTCTAGATTATTTGAAATCTTCTCGTCAATCAATTTGATCGCAATTTAACTTATAAAGCTTGAGCGTCATTCAAGTATTTTACGATTATAAACAATTCCAAGGTGATCGTTAAAATTTGATAATGAAATGAAATGATTGGTTATCATGTTATGAACAATTTTCCTAACGTACATAACACAAACATTGTCCAAAATAATAAAAACACCATTTTCAAAATTGTGTTAATTTACTAAACTTTTCGTTCAATGAAATATGATGAAAATTAATGAAAAATTGTTTGCAAAATCTCTTATTAACAAAATGGTAAATATTTGCACAAACTGGTAAATTCAACAACGACAAGATAATATTGTTTCATTTCGCATTTCGTCGACTTTTAATATGAAATTTTAATATATCATGATTGCTTATCTATACAGTTGAATGTATATTCCAATGATGATCATCATTTTATCGATAAAATCATGTAAAAACCAAATATTCATACGTCTTATCGATGATTCATATGTCTACCAGTTCATAAATATGTTGTTGTTTTTGTATCCTTTTCATTTGTACGGCTAATCATTCATGTCAATCAATTCATGAATCCCTTTTGGCTATAGCCAATGGATGGGATTACTGTTTTGATATTAATATATGAATGGTTCAGAGGGAAAATTTCATGCCGAAAAACGTTCAGCGGAAAAAATGATAAATAATACACTTTTGCCAATTATTTGAAGCAAATCTACAAAAAAGTTCCGAGGGAAAATGATTAAAGTATTTTCATTTGCCACTTGTTTTAATCATTTTCCCTCGAAACCTTTCTGTATGACATTTTTCCTCTGAACCTTTCATATGTAGTCGATAACTTATAGTTGAAATTGTTTTTTTGGTTTTTTTTTTTGCGACAGATTTTGATAACGAATGAATCGAATCGAAAATTGGACATTGAGAGTGTGTCCACGTGATTGACTGTGAGTGGGTGAATTACATAGGTAGTAGTGAACCCCTGGAATCAGAAATATTTTTTTTTTTTTTTTTCTTTTGATTTGCTTTGGATTCGAAATTGGAAGCTCGAAATTAGTCTGACATGTAATTTACGGCTTGAATGAGTTTTTCAAGCATATCTTCCTTTTGCATTTAATCGCATACCAATTTCATGAAATAATTCTATAAGATAGTTGCTTCTGTTGAGAAATTTCAACAACGACAACAACAACAGCAACAACAAAAATGCCCTGTGTAGAAATGTATATAAAATATTCAGCGAAAGCGAGCATTATCACACATTTCGATAATTCATTTCGAAATATCTAGTTCAAGTTGGTTGAGTGCGTTATGTATTTATCAATGCTTTTTATGTTTGTTGTTTGTAGGTTTATTGGCAAGTTTTTTTTTTTTTTTTTTTCTTTTTTTCTTTTGTTCAGTACAAAAGTCCCATAATTTTAAGCCAAATTGCTGCAATATGCAATTTTTTCTGATCAAATCATGATATTGTAAAGAAAATGCATTAAATTTTTGAGAAAATTGCGTTTGATATAAATTCGTCACAGGATCCAAGAATATTATTCTTTTGCCCTCTGTACTTGTTGCACTTTTGCACGATTATCAAAATGTATGAGATTTAGATATATACATTGCGAAAGCTATACACATTTCAAAAATGAAACTGTATGTTTTGCTCATGCTGCTTAATGTGATAAATACATGTTTATGATATACATATACACATCACATCACATCACATCACATGGCTGGCTGGCTGGTTGGTTGACTGAATGTACGCTTGTGTTTACACTATTGGCCTCACATTTTAGAATGCTTCTGTATCGGCCGATATATCGTTATTTCAATTTAACACATACATATCAGCTGAACAAGCTGAGTTCAATGTTGAATCGGGCGTGCGTATGGAATTTGTACTTGTATACGTTTTGTATTGCGCTCAAACGAGCATGTATTTCCTATTTTTTTTTTTTTTTTTTTTTGTTGTTGTTTTGTCATTTTTAATTTGTCAATATATTTACAAAATTATATACATAAATATTGTCACACACACTTTCCCTCTTTCTCTCTCTCTCTCTCTCTCTCTCTCTCTCTCTTTCTCTTTCTCTTTCTCTTTCTCTCCCCAATTCCTTCTTCTTTTTCATATTTTTCTTCCTCTTTTGCCTATCTGTGCTCCGTTCTCAGCTTCAGTTTGTTCGAATATCGTTATTATTAATTTGCTAGTTACAAATTCATTACACAAAACATTTACCATTTTCAGTTATTTGGTGACTTGTCGTGTGAATAGAACACTTTTGCGGTGGTTACGATCGGCTCGCGCACCTCAACAAAATTGCTCTTGTTTTTACTGTTTTCATCCTTTTAAATGTTGTGTGCTTCAATCGAATTAACCACGACTAAGAAGATTCATTTTTTTTTTACGATTTTTCTTTGAAATAACATTTTCATAAATGTTTTGATTTGTTTTTTTTTTTTGTTTTTTTTTTTTTAACAAATTTTGATGAAATTTCAATTTATTTTGAATTGAAAGGAGGAAAAAAAACGATATTCAAGTGCATAATAAATACATTTCAGTTGCAATACATTTAAGTTGCATTTCAATAGCATTGAAAATCAATGCAATTTCGTGAATGAAAATTTTTGTGTTTTTATTGAGAAATGCGTAAATGCTCAGGAAATCAGTGGCATAAATTCTATAATAAATATCGTGAAGAAAATCAATAAGATATCCTTAGATTAAATTATAATATAATAAAACAAATAAAAAACCAAATAAATATGACAGAAACATACATATGTAGACCAATGGTAATTATTCATATTTTATTCTTATGATTCCGTATTTAAGATTAAACGAAAAATATAAAACAATTGATTAAACGGGAGGGATGCTGATTCGGCTTTTTTCACTCATATTGTCCATAATCGAAATGATATGCAAGGAAATTCAACAAATTTATCAACATAAATTCTGTTTCGATGTGGGCGGAATTATTCTACGCTATGTTATGATTTATAAGCATGCTGCAATCAAAACAAATGCGTCACGAGTCGTAATTTGCAATTCACGAGAAGAGGGAGAACCATAAAGGGAATGAGATAGACAGTAAGAAAAAGGCAAAGCGAGAAAAAAAAAAAGAAATAAAGAGAAAGAAGGAGATCAAATTAGAGAAAAAGGGAAAAAGAAAGAGAGAGAGAAAGAGAGAGAGAAAGAGAGAAAAAGAAAGGGAGAGAAAGAAGGAATCAAAGAGTGAAATGGATAGAAAGATTCAAAATTCGTAATAAATGTGTGTTTACAATGTGTTAAGATTTATTTCTTGCTATTCGATTCATTCATCTGCATTGGATCGAATCAATTAAATTGATTGGATCAATTGGATGCGTTGTCCAACACCAAAAATATAACAATAAAAATAGCTTAAATTAATGATAACTAATGTGCGAATGTCTGTTGCGAAAAAGAAAATGTCTAAAATCGACCCTAAAAATGAATACAACATTGCTATCATCGCAATCGTATTTCTACTGTTCGCATTCAACAGAGAACTCAAAACGGAATGAAAACAAAGATTTTCCATTTTGACAAAAGCAACAAGTGCAACATTATAGCATAAATTGCATGTGCGATAAAAATGAAAAAAAAAAAATCAAACGGTTCGCAATTCGATGAAAACTAACATTGTTGACCATTTCAATTGAAATCAATTAAAAAATATTATCATATTGATGAAACTGAAAAGAGAAAGAGAGCGCGAAAGAAAAAAAACAATATCGACTAAAAAAAATTCGAACTATGGTTTGAATATTGTGCATATAAATGATACCAATAAAAATACATTACAAATCAACATACCCACACACAGCGAGAGAGTGAGAGAGAAAGAGAGAAAGCACAGATGAATATAGATCAAAGTTGGCATTAACACTTCCACTGATCAATGCTATTGTTTCGAAATGAATAAACAACGAACATTAAATGAAAAACTTACGAAATAATTAACAAAAGGAAAGAAAAAAAAGCGCATATTTCGTAAAAGCATATTGTGCGTAAATTGTCTTCTCTAAACTCTAAATAATCAAGTCCATACGAGTTTTACGATGAAAAAAAAAAAAAAGAATTATTATTAAAAATCGAACTACGACATTATGACAAAATATTATAAATTGAAATCAGTCAATATCATAATGAACAAATTTCTGTTACATTCCCATTGACGAAATTCAAAAATTACACACAATAAAAAAAAAAAAATCATGAATAATTGCTGAAGAGAAAAAAAAATGTCAACGGGAAGACAATGAAGAAAAGAGACAAAACAAAAAATGAGAATATTTCAACAGTAAATTGTCATATGGCAGCAATTAGTACAGAGTCTCGTGGCATTTATACTTTGTTTGTTAGTGATAACGAGATTTGTTGTTTTTGTTTTTATTTTTATTATTTCAACTAAGTTCATATTCAAACGCGTCTAGTTGTCAAACTAGCAAAATGTTATAGTTTTTTTTATTGTTATTGTTGCTTCATTTTGTGCGTTTTATGTTTGCTTAAACAATTATCAGCATTGTTTTGATGCAGTCAATAAATGAGCATCTAATTTGTAAGTTTATTGGCTTGACATGCCTGAATATTGTATGTCATAATGCAACACAATTGGCACAATTAAAGCGAATCGATAATTTTACAATTTTTAAATACAGAAAAAGATACCGAAATGAAATGTGAAAGATAGAGGTGAAGATAGAGGGCAAAAAATCGGAAGAGAAATAAAAAGAGCGGGAGATCTAAGGGTGAAGAAAAGAGATTGGGGGGGAGGGGTGGTGTGGTCACAGGACAAAAAATTATGTTTGACGGAAAAACACACACATTTGTTAACAATAACTATGTGGATTTTTCACAATAAAAAAAATGATGTGGGAATTTTTGCAACTAAATTTCATCCCAAAACTGGTTTTTACTAAATAATTTTTACAAACTCTACTTCTCTCATCTTCTTTATTATTATTATTATTATTTTGAAAAAAAAAACTTATTCATTGATAAATTCATAGAAAATTCCATTCGATTTGCAATGTAAAAAGTAGAAAGAAAAATAATTCTGATTCGAAAAAAAAGAAAAAAAAATGTCGATTTGAGTATGACAAGTCAAGAAATCCGAACAACAAATTAAATCTTCAAAGATAAGATTGCAATGTATGTGACATCATATGAGAAAAAAAAAAAAAAAAACAAATAATTGTGTTGTCGATCCTATCGATAAACACATTCAACAAGTTTCAATCGTTTTTTTTTTTCTTTTTGTTTGTTGAAGTAGTATTGAGAGACAATGTTTGACGTACCAATTGAAAAATATTCACTTGAGAATCAGTTTTTTTTTTTTTCATTGTGCATGGAGTAAATTTAACGGAAACGATTGAACATTGTATTTTGCAAGTTTGAGTGCATCGACATTTTGCCACACTTATACTTAGCCCTAATTCATATAAATTTATCGTAATCATTTTTACACATATTTCATTTCCACATTCTGACAAATGTACTTTAAATGCCAAAAATATTCTTAATGCCATTCATTCTGGCCATATTTTGTGACTTTAATTGCGGCAATCATTAAAAAAAAAAACATCTTTTATCTCCACTGTTGATATTGTTGACAAATTTAAAAAAAAAAAAAAAAAGGATTATCAGCACTTCTCATCTGTATTACATAAACCAAAACCATTTTATTTTGTTGTAATTTAAATGAATCATGCTTTTTGTTATTAATATCATTTAAATGCCAACATTCAATGTGCTAAAACGAAAATCTTCTTCTTTTTCAGACTGACAGTGAAGTGGCTTGCGAAGAAGCTGCTCGATTAACGGCTGATATTCAAGATGAAAATACTCCCGATGATGATGAAGATATCTGTGAATACCATGACATGCCGCCACCGCCTGACGGAGGGTAAGTCTTTTATTTTTATTTTTAGTTTCAACCTCAAAAAATGTGCCAAATGCCCATTTTTCTTCTGAATTAACAGAAAATCATCAAGTTTTCGAAAAAAAAAGGTATCATTGAACAGACCAATGAACTGAGCATTTCTTATCTGATAATATGCTGTAAAAACGATGATTTTTTTTTTTTTTTTTTTTTGTTCAAAATGTTTATGAAAATTGCAAATAGTTTGTATTCCTTCGCACACTCAAAAAAGCGCTGGCGAATGTATTCCTTGCACACTCAAAAAATAATTATTCTTACACTCAAAAAGCCTAAAGCGATAAATTTCCTATTTTTTAACAGAACAATCAACTAAGTTACCATATTCAGTGTAAAATTTGTTTTTCCTTTTTTTCCATATTTATAAATCCAAAAATCCCCCCCCCTCCTTTCCTTTTTTTTTTTTTATGTTTTTGTTTTATTAAAATTTAATATTCCCCTTTTTTTTTTAAATTTTTTAAATTATTAAATAATAAATTTAAAAATAAAACCTTCTTGAGAAAATTCAAAATAAAAAGAATTATTAGAAAATGGCTATTTTTTATAAATTGGATTTTTTTACCTGAAACTGTTAATTGGAAAATTGCAACATTTTTTCATTTGTTTTTATTTTTTTATTTTTTTTTCCTTTCTTTTTGTTTTCATTCACAGTTATGGTTGGGTCATTGTATTTGCATCGTTCATGTGTAATATGATTGTAGATGGTATTGCGTATAGCTTTGGTGTGATTATGAAAAGATTAGTCATGGATTTGAATTCAAACGCTGGTAGTGTATCATGGATCGGAAGTTTATTGAGTGGTGTCTATTTGAGTGCAGGTAATTGAATGATATTCAATTTGATAAATTCGATTGATTTTATGCTCTGATGAAAATGGTTCATCTCATTTTATGATTTAAACAATTGTCTAATAAAAATTCGAAATAACATTCTGTTGTATGTTTATATGTGTATTTGTGTGTGTGGGGGTGTGTGTGTGTGAATAGGTCCTGTGGTATCTGCATTGGCAAATAAATATGGTTGTCGTGTGGTATGCATAATTGGAGCTATAGTTGCTGCCGTTGCATTTGCAATCAGTACATATAGCAAATCAGTTGGCATGATGATGATAACATATGGTGCGATGGGTGGTTTTGGTTTTGGTTTGATTTATTTACCGGCTGTTGTTGCTGTTGGTTATTATTTTGAAACAAAACGATCATTGGCTACTGGAATTGCTGTGTGTGGCTCAGGTTTGTTATTTTAAAATCAATAGATTTTCATACAATCGAAATTACAAATCATATCAACAAACTGATTACATTCAATATGTTTTGTTTACGTGATTTTTTCTCTCTCTCTCTCTCTCTCTCTCTCTCTCTCTCTCTCTCTCTTTCCATTTTCTGCATTTCAGGTGTTGGTACATTCATATTTGCACCGGTCACCACTGAATTGTTAAAGTATTTCGACAATAGATGGGAACATGTCAATTTAGTTTTTGCCTGTGTCATTTTAACCTGTGCCCTATTTGGTGCTCTCATGAAACCATTAACGTAAGTATATTTTGAATTGTCAAAATTCGAAAATCATTTTTAAATAAAATGTTTTTTTTTATTTTGTTTTTTTTTTTCTTTTTTTCTTTTTATTTCTTTTCGATTTAGATATCCAAAGCCCAGCAAAGTGAAACCATTGATGCAACGTATGTATGAAGAGAAACGTTTACAAATGGAACGTCGATCAATTGGTGGATCATATTTTATGGTTCAATTACCCGATGGATCAATGGAAAAACGCATGAAAATGCCAATTAATATTGATCCTGGTGTACATTCAAGTTTAAATCTTGATCAATTGGCAGCACAACAAGGTGGTTTACATCCAGTTGCAACATTACCAACAATTACTGAAGGTCAAAATGTACAAGATGATGGTTATGCACAAAATAATACCGATTTAAATAATCAAAATGAAATAAAAGCTCGTCAAGCAGCTGCACGTAATGCTCGCACACATCGTAATTCAGAATCTGATGCGCCCATTGAATTTGGTACAAAAAATATCCCAAGAAATGCATCGCAACCGGCATTCACATCACATCATCAAGGATTACCGAAAAATGGTTCGGTGCCAACGTTTGATCGTGTACGAAAAACATCAACCAGTGAACGTTTTAAACCATCATTGGCTGCAATTAAAGCATCGTCACGCAATGATATGGGCAACGGTGAAGTACGTAAATCAAATAATTTAAGACAATCGATTGGTTCATTTGTCGCAGGCAGTAAATCCCAAATATCAACGAGTGACGGCGTTAGTGAGATTTTTCCAAAAGTTTTTTTGTTTTTTTTTTTTTTTTGTTAGCATTCTACTCTCTTAATTTCGTGTTTTAGTTTTTAGAAACAATTGGATTGATAATGAAATCTTTTTAGTATTGGTTTTTAGTTTGTTTGTTATTTCTTCTAAATTCTAAATTTCATTTTAGTTTGATCAATATGTCCGTAGAATAATTTAAAGATTGACTTCGATTAATACTATCAATAATGGGATTTAACGATTTTCCTTTTAGACGAATGTTATTAATATGCTATAAATGGATTTTTAATACCGGAAATAGTTCGTTGACTGTTCATTAACTCATTTTTTTTTTCTTTCATTTTATCGTTGCACAAAGATTTCCCAAATACTCTATTTGGTTTTTAATCATTTTTCAAAAGTAGATTAGCAAATCATTGTTTGAAATTTTTTCGGTTTTTATTTTTGAATTTTCGATTTTTTTTTTTCTTTTTTTTTGGCATTGTAACTAACTCATCATTTTGTTTTTCTCTTCTTTCAAACTAATCGAGTGATCACATCATCTATTATTTTCTTAATTCAATAAATGTTAAAAGCAAATTTAATTACTTTAGGATTCTGAATCAATGTATACGTCACGTATATCGTTGACACCGCGTGAAACTGGTAAAATGGTTCGTCCAATGTCACGTAAAGATATTTTCTATTCGGGTTCAGTTACCAATTTGCGTGAATATCAATCACAAAAATCGCTCACAAATTACCGTAATTCAGTGATATCACTGACCAAATATGAGAAAGATGCTCGAGATGCACGTGATGGAATCAGTGAAGTGGAAAAAGGCGAACGTATGTATTTAAATTATTATTTTATAAATGAAAAGCAGTGCTCTTCGTGGGCTTGCTTATAAGCGGCTGCTTTTGTCTAAGCTGCTTAAATAAGCCAGCTTATTAATACGGACCTGACGCATTGATCAATAATGCGTTACCGTGTTCGAATATACGCTTATTACAGTACGCGTCTTTGTGTTTCATAAGCATATATTCGCATACGGTAACGCAATATTGATCGATGCGTCAGATCCGAATTGATAAGCTGGCTTATTTAAGCAGCTTAGGAAAAGCAGCCGCTTATAAGCAAGCCCAAGAAGAGCACTGATGAAAAGCGATTTTATTTTTGTTCAATCAAAATGTTCAATTAATTGATTTTCATGAGAAATGTCTAAGCTTTTTAATTGGATTTTATTTTATATTTTATTTTAGAATATGATCTCTGTCCATGTTTTGTGTTACCTGAATCGTTCAAATCGGCAATAAGCACTATGTTAGATGTCAGCTTGTTAAAGGATCCAGTTTTCATGTTAATCGGTATTTCAAATGTGTTCGGTATGGCTGGTCTATATGTGCCATTTGTATTTTTAGTTTCTGCAGCCCAAAAAAATGTAAGTTTAAGCCATTCAAACAAAAATGTTTTTTTTTTTTTTTTTTTTTTTTTTTTCAAATAAATAATTCAAATGATTTCCTTTTCATTTCTTTTTTTGAATTTGAAAACAAAAAAATAAACGTTTTTCTGAAATATTCTTTCTTTGGTAGGGTATTGATGAAGATTCAGCATCATTTTTAATTTCAATAATTGGTATAACAAACACATTCGGTCGTATTTTCTGTGGTTATATTGCTGATTTTCCAAAAGTTGATTCACTGTTATTGAACAATATTTGCTTATTAATATCAACGCTTTCCGTCGCTTCAATACCATTTTGTGTAACATATGAACACTACATCATAATGGCGATATTCTTTGGCCTTGCCATTTGTAAGTTTTTCAATTAAGAAAATAAAAACAATTTGAGTATTTAAAAATTGTTTTTATTTTTATTTTTTTTTTTTCTTTTTTCAATTTTAAAAAATTAATTTAATTGTTTTGAATTTTCATGTTCTCAAAAAAAAAAAAAAAAAATTAGCTGGTTATATTTCGTTGACTTCCATCATTTTGGTTGATTTGCTTGGTTTGGACAAATTGACGAATGCGTTTGGTTTATTGATTATGTTCAGAGGTATTGCCGCAACAATTGGATCACCAATTGCCGGTGCTGTTTATGATGCATTTGGAACATATGACATTGCATTCTATATGGCTGCCGGTTTCTTTGCCATTTCAACAATAACCAGTTTCATGGCACCAGCATTAAAACGGTACATTTATTTATGAAATTATTTGGATAATTATCAAGTTTGAATTGATATTTATTTTTTTAAATAAAAAAAAAAAATGTTTGTTTTTTTCCACCTCTTCAGTTGTACAAAACCAAATGATATACCCGTGCATATGGAACAATTAACACCAATTGATGAAGAACCATCCGAAGATGATAATAATGATGAAGATCAACCAATAACAATGATTCCAAAGATAATGCATACAGCACCAAGTCCAACAACTGATAATCCGCCCACATCAAATTTAACATCAACAACCACCGTAAATAATGAACAAACACCAAAACACGATGCAACAACAAAATTACCAACAGCAACCGAACCACCAATATCCGAAGAGGTGACCATTGAAGATGAAAATGAACGAAAACAATCGAAACCCAAAGAAGAGACTACGATAACTAAAAATGGATCCATCGATAAAGAAGTCAGTCAAATTGAATCAGTTTTGTAAATTTTATGAGAGAAGAAAACAACAAAAAAATAAATGAACATTTAAAAGTATAAACATTAATTCGGAATTATAATGGAAGAAAAAAGAGAAAGAGAGAGAGAGAAAGAGAGAAAGAGAGAGAGAGAAAGGAAATAATTCAAATACATAAGCCATCTCTCGAAGTGAGTTAAAACTAATTTATTTTTTGTCGGTTTAACTCACATTGTGGTTTTTGTGTTGAATTTATTTCCATATAGCGATAAGTGATTGAGTAAATACAACAACAATACACTTTTTTTTTCCTGCGAACATTTAAAAATTTTATCCACACCATTTGCGCTACACACACACACACACACACAAACACAAACGCTGCAAAACAATATAGATTTTCAATTGTAAACACATGCAAATCACACAAATTGAATCGCATGAAAAAGAAAAGTGCAGAGAAAGAAAAACATAAAAAACAAATAAAAAAACATCGTATAGAAGGAGCGAAAAACCATGCAACATATTTATAATTGATTAAATATAAAACAAGAGATGAAAAAGAGTAAAAAAAAAAAAAAAATACAAATTTATATTATTATACAAATTGTGCTGTAATTTAATAAATTTTATGAAACAAAAGAACAAAAAATGCATCCAAAAAAGAAAAAAAAGAAAAAATAATAGAGTTTAAAAAGAAGCTAAAATGTGAACAAGTGAAAAACAAACAAACAAACAAAACAAAACAAAACAAAAAACACATTGTTTTATTTCCATCAAATCCTTAAATCCATTATATTTAATTGGCCTATGTGCATTCGTACCGCAAATCAATTGTCTCATTCGCCCCGGGCTTCATGGCATAGGATATATGTCTGGACAAATTCATACTGAGAATTTATCAATGAACAAGAACAATAAATTCAATATATTTCGCATTTTACATTTAACGATGAAACAGAAACAAAAATCATCAACTACACAGAGACAAATTATGTTTATATAGATGTATATTTCATGATGACAATGAGACGAATAAAAAAAATTAACCAATCAACAATGATGCAATACATAAATACAGTACACTTTAGATCAGAGCTAATGGGACACCACAAAATACATCGTACGAACCAAAGAGAATTTAACAAAGACTAACATAGTCAATTAAGTAAGCGGATGAATATATACAAAGAGAGAGCAAGAAATAGAGAGAGAGAGAGAGAGAGAGAAAGAGAGGGATGGAGGGAGAGAAAGAGAGAGAAAGAGAGAGAGAGAGGGAGAGGTTGGAGGAGAGAGGGAGAAAGAGAGGGAGACAGAGACAGAGGAATTATGTGAAAAACACACACATGCTGCGAAATAGAACAAAAAAAAAAAAAATAAAAGATTGAGAGAGAACATTTATTAGATATATTTAAAACTTATCTTTTTTGATGCAGCGCAAAAAGATTCATAGCAGCTTATGAAAAAAGAGCGTTCTCAATCAAAATATAAATAATTTTGAACAAAAACACAAACAAATAAAATGAAGTAAATATTTAAAATAAAGCATTTTATTAATTTAGATATTTAATCGAACTGTTGAATTGATAAATGATGAGAAAATTTAGAAAAATGAAATTAATAATATTGATTAGGTGAATCAAAGAAGAAGAAGAAGAAAAAGAAGAAAAAATAAACAATCGGAAATAACAGAATTTAAAAAACATTGACTTTGTGCTTTTGAATTGCAATTATTCGCCTGTTGAAGATGCGTTTTTTTTTTCCACTACCTTAAATACTAGCACCAAGACAATGAAAACTCAATTTTCATAAATTGACATTAAACATTTCATACACAAATAAACTCATAAATGGCATGTTGAAATGAGCAAAAAGAGAGAAAAAATTGCATTTTATTCAAATAATTGTGATTGTGAGAAAACAAACGTTCAATTCACTTAATAGTTTATGTAAAAAACAAAGAAAACAAATTTTTCAAAAATTGTTTTTTGTTTTTTTTTTTTGTTTTTTTAAATATTGTATTGTTTTAAGTCAAACAATGGCAATTACGAAGATTATGATGAAAACCGAAATTTTAAGAAAATAAGGCTTGTTTTTAACCATTAAAAAGAAAATCGCTAATTCAAATTCAACATAATAATTATCTATTGATTGTTTCCGACTAATTTCATAGTTTTGGTCATTTTTATCAATCTATGCGCCTATTCCACACATTTTTCCGATGGCTAAACTTCATTTCATCAATTAATTATGTTTTCGTTTTTATGTTGTTTTTTTTTATCTTTTTTTTTTATTATTGAGTTTTAATATGTATGAAGTTTATTTGTAATTTTATAAGCAGATTAATAAGCGAATATATTAGAATATGTTTAAAAAGATGAACAAAAAAACAAAAAAAAAAAAAAAAAAACAAAAAAAAACAAAATGAACAAATAAAATGCAGATGGAATGAGTTTTTGTTTTAATTAAGTGAGATTTGTAAATAAAATGATCTGAGATTTTGTGATCAGCGTATTGAAACGAACATAATGACAAGTAAAAAAATTAATAGATATATTCGAAATCATGTTTGAATTGATATAAAAAGAGAATAAATAAATGTTGAAATGGCAATTCGTACGCTTATATTGCGCCCAGCCAACAAAACTCGCTGAAATATAATTTGTATTTTCTTTAAATTGATTTTGATGGAATTGCATGGAAAAGAAATTTTCTAATTTTTATTGGAATTTATTGCATTATGAATGGAAATTATTATTTACGGTAAGTGAATAAATAAATATAAATGGAAAACAATATTCTTATTGACAAACTGAATATTTTCATTAGCTTCGAGATTAAAATAACATGATTTGATTAATTCTGTCATAATTATTGGGACGTCAACAAGAAAAAAAAAAAAAGTTAAATAAATTTTTTTTTATAAAAAAAACTCTTATCAAATAAAAATCTAGTGGGAAATGACTCGCAGCGAATCCTAATTTATTTGCAAAAATATGATCAAAAATTTAAAGATTCGCGTATTATACTTGAAAATGAATAAAAGATTCGCAAGGATTCGAATTTGATTATGTGTTAAAAAGATGCGCATAGATACGCTCGCAATTGCAAATCTCTTTGTCAACTTCACATGTAAATGAAGATTCGTAAGACTCGTAAGATTTGTGAAAATGCTTTGATTTCTCTAAAATTTTGAAAAGATTTGCAAGAGTCATTTCCCCCTAGATAAAAATGCTTGTAAAATGTTAAATTAAAGCATAAAAAGATATAAACAAAAATTCATTTCCAACTTCCTTCCGATGATCCTATACCTATATATCGTAAAAGAATTTAGCGGCTTCATCAATAATTTTCGACTTTTTTTTTCTTTTTGTTTTTTGTGGTTTTCTTTTCGAAATATATCTTTGACAGTTGAATAATGTATTTGTCATGTATTTTCCTATCATCAATTTCTGGAAATATTTCAGCCAGTCTTGCATAACTGAAACAAATAAATTCAATGAAAAAAAAAAAGAAAAAAAAAAAATTTAAAATAATTTGCGAATTTTGTTATTTAATTTACCTCACGCCATGATCATAATTATATCCCACTTTTTTGGCGGCTACAATTGCTGCATCCGATAAAAAAAATGCCGTCGAAACTTGTACGTTCATATTTCGACAAATTACATCTCTGGCCAGAAGTAGATATTTACCAATTCCACGGCCCCGATAATTTGGATGAACAACAAGACCTTCGCTCGTCAAATATTTGTCAACATCATATTTCTCAAATATATTTATACTCACTAAATTCATTGCTTTGTATGCCACTTTTAAATTTTCATTTTCAATTTCATCCTAAAATTATATTAAAATCATGTGTGAATTTTGTACGATTGAGATGACATAAATTTTTTTAATTATTTGTTCAATACCTCTTTTGTCACATTTTTATTATTGCCTGCCTTTCTCTTATCTTCTATATGCAATATGCTAAATCCAATGATCTCATTTGAGCCTACTTTTAAGCATACCACTGACAAATTATAGAATTGTTTCAAGTCATCATTTTGTTTTGGAAGAGCTTTCTTATCATTCGATAATCCTGACAATGTTTTTTTTTTTAAAGAAATTATTATTTTAGTATAAATATTCAAATATTTTTTTCATTTTAGATTAATACTTAATTTACTATATCGATTAATTTTAAATTATAAATTTAACCTACCTAATGCCACGTCCAATGGTGTTTTGTTATATAGATATTTAAATATGAACTTGGTTGCTTTATTGTACATTGATTTGGGTAACATTTGAATTTGATATTTAACCATAGTCTTATTATTCGTGTCCAATGCTTCAAATGTAAATGGAATTTTATTGACATTCTTGAGAATGGTTTTGATTTTAGTTTTCGTATCAGCTCGTATAAATCCCAAAACAAAAACTCCAAATATAAAAATGATGAGATTTCGATTTAACATTTTTAGTGTTTTTTTTTTTCTTTTTTTTTTTTTGCCAAAAAACCACAAAAACGACCACCAAATTATCATAGAGTTCTTTCAGCCGAAAACAATTAAAGTTACTTTAACTTTTTGAATATATAATGTCTGTTAAGTTTTAAGTTTTGAACGATATGTTTCATCTTAAACCATACACCGTATAAATAAAAAAAAAAATAAAGAGTAAATAAATAAATAATTTTTTCGTCTATAAAATTGATCGGAACAATATACGAATTTTGTAGCTATGACGTTGATTACATTTGTTTACATTAACAATTTCAAAAGCTGGTAAATGTTTTATTTTTTTACACAATTTTTTGTCGAGTAAATGTAGAGATGTCAACGAACAAAACGGCGAACAAAAATTTGCTTTTTTTCAAACGAATTTTTTTTTTACGAATTGAAATTTTTGTCGAGAAACCTAATGAGAAATATTGACGAACAAAAAAAAAAAAAAAACAAATTTGGAACAAAATGTTCGAACCGGACGTGAGAGGATTACTATTTTAATTGCTTACTTACTCGGGGCTATGAGCCTGCTTACTGCTTACTCTAAGTCGACTCGATACAAAGTAAGCATGTGAGTTACATCAGCCTGAAATTTACTCATACTAATACAAACAGAACTTCTACAGAAGTTTGTTAATTGTTAAATTTGATCTTTTGTCATTGATATGCAGCATTAACTTTTTGGTTTTTTTTTTTTTTTTGTATAAGAATAAATGTTGCGTTAATTTTAAATAATTATAATTTATACAAATTGTATAATATTGTGTTCAAAAATCGTTTATTATTTAATGGCATTGCATCTATCCTGCTACTTGCTACTTGAAAAATCAACCTGCTACTAGCTCGAACCTACTCTGTTACTTACTTGCTTCCAAGTCCGGTTCGAACTATTTGTCCGTTTGAAATTTTTTTTTCTTCGAAATTGCTTGCAGTCGAAAAAAAAATGCAAGTCGAAATGCAAAATAAAAATTTTGTTCGTCTTTTATTCGTTGACATCTCTAAGTAAATGTTACAAAAAAAACAACATGTTTTTCGGTGGATAACTGAATAAATAATTTTACTAGATAGACATACAATGGAATATTATTTATGTACTAGTAGTCTATAGATTATAATCTTAAGAGAATAACAAAAATGATATAAAAGTCTCAAAAATATTAAGATAATATTCAACCGCTTAAATTTGGTAGCTTTCAAAAAAAAAAAAAAAAAAAAATAACTTTTTTTTAAACACATGAATCACTAATAAAATCCATACAATAAATCCATTATCGACTTTTTTTGAAAATCATTCAGTTAATATTTTAATGATTTTTTTTTTTTTCGTACAAAACATATACGTTACAAAACATTCAAATGAATAGCTAAACAAACAAATATCCAGACAGAAATGTGATAAATACGTATACAATAACAGTTGATGAACATTTCATTAAACAGTTATTTGTAGTTCAGTTGATAAATAAAAAGCAATTTTTAATCATTTTTCTTAAGAATTCGAATAGCCAAAGAAATGTTGAAATTTACATTTCTAATATTTGTTAGTGTTTTTGTATTGGATTCAATAAATGCAACCAAAGAAAATGCTATTTATAAAACCATCGAAACTCTTCCATACACATTTAAAGCATTGGACACTGATAATAAGACTTCAATTGATTATGAAATAAAAATAATACCATCATCATTATATAAAAAAGTGCCAAAATTTTTAGTTGAACATGGTATCAAAAATATTCCATTATATGTTGCATTAGGTATGTATTGATTCAATAAAAATAAAATTAATATTACAATTCAATCAAAAATTGAATTGTATTTACTGCCAACATTTCACAAAAATTGCCTGAAATAATAAGAAAATTTCTCGTCTACACTGAAGAAAAAATATGCATATTCGTGGCGCAAAATGACGAATATTCGTGCATTTCATGAATTGTTTGTTAAATGTACGAATATTCGTTATTTTATGCCACGAATATGCATATTTTTTTTTCTCAGTGTAATTAATAACATAAAAATTTTCTCGTTAGACATACCAAATGATAAGGAAGCTATTAATGTCATAGCAAGTGGATTGACTGAAGCTGAAAAATTATCATTAGTTTGCATAAAACGTGGTACAGATGAAATAATCGGTTTGAACATATTAACTGTGGATCATCCAAAGAAAAAAGAATTACCTTGGGTAATTATAAAATTCATTACGTTAAGCTATCATACGATTTTCAATAAAAAAAGTTTTTTCTTTTGTTAGCATCGAAATGAGAAAATCACAGTGGTGCTGAATGTAACCAATGTATTGGGCATAAATCTATTTGAAAAATATGGCATTAAGAAATATTTGGCCATAAATGGTCTTGCTATACATCAATCATACTATGATCATACAATTGCACAAAATCTTATTTTAGCTACAGATGCAATTGCACGAGCAAATAAACTACAATTGGTTGAGGGAGCATTTGCTGTTGATACGGCTATTGCATCAGCTAAACATTTTGGATTTAAATTAGAACATGGCATTAGGTATGCGTACATTATTCCATGTTTTTTTGTTTATGTTTTTAACATTTATTTAATTTAATGTTCAATTTTAGCTATGAGAAATTGGCTCAACTTTATCCATTAATTGATACAACGAAAATTCAAGATAAATTCATTGCCCAATTATCAAAGACATTTTCTAATATTCCTATCAAATCAAACATGAAATCGGAAATTGTAGATGAAAATGCAAAGAAATTCTTTGACAATTTGTAGTGATTTCACTGACATATCGATTCGACTATTGCGCCTTGTTTGCACTTTTCGTCTATTTAAGCCTGCGCAACAGCTGAATCGATGTTCATTTTTATAATAAGACCACGGCGTAACGCTTGTCATATGCCATTACAATGTAACCTGAGCTCTTATTTTATACTTTACAATAAATCAAAGTATAACAAGTGTTAACCATCAACTGTATTTTTTTTTATTATCAATATCACTCATACTCGCTCTAAATTCACTACAAATTTATAACATATTTAGCTAATAATTTAGAAAGTTTAAATCATTTTGAACAGATAAACTTAAATAAATTTTTTTATCATAAAATTTTTGATGGCAAATCTTCATTAAAAGAAATTAATAAAGATGAACATTTGAATACAAACAAAAAAAATGTGTTTTCTTGAATAAAAATGGAATTTTTTCCGACTAGACGTTTTTGCTGTGTTTTTTAGATAAAACATATTTGATCCATTTTCCCCCTTAGTTTACTGTTCAGACATCGACATAATAATACATTTTATTCAAAATAAAACAACAATATTTCAAACAAAATATTTTTAAGAGTCGGTTTTATCTTATAAACAAAGTCTGTTCTTTTAATGAAAAAAAAAAAAAAAAAAAAAAAATATTTTCCACCAGTGAATGTATTTGTTTGAGATATATATCCGCAGATATTTCATCCAGATGCCATCTACAGATCTATCCGTACGCACGGCAATGCGGCAATCCCGCGCGTTCATTGCTATACAATTGCATGTATCTCTTGTTTATGTTTCAATTAATAATTAATTATTAGGCTAATAATTATTCAATTATTCAATTATTGTATCACATTAATTATTATTATTAATTAATTAATTAAATAATTGAAAAAATTTGATTTTAATTTTCAATTATTTACTTTTTTACAATTAATTAATTTTTTAAAAAATTAAATAATTAAATTAAATTTTTTTTAAAAAATTTAGTTAAATAATGATTTTCTTTTTTCAAATAATTAATTAATTATTTTTTAAATTACATTATTAATGAAAAAATTAATTATTTGAAAAACAAATTAATTGATTAATTTTTTGATTCATCGCAATTGTATAGCAATGTACGCGGGTGATTGCCGCATTGCCGTTCAACCATAATTTGTAAAAATATATTGTTTCTGGTATTTCGATTTCAGTGACGTGTATGGAATATTTGGCAATAAATATTATGATATTGATTATGGCATCGAGTATACCGAAGTATAACAGTAGCGGAAAGCTCTTTAATTATTCATTTTATTGAGAAAATTTTGATCAAATTTGTCAAGTAACCTATAGACTACGAATATACTGGGAGTAATCAACATCTGATGCGTACGCATGCTCCATATTATGTAATAAAATCGGGCTGGATGATGACTTTGCCATCATAGTTGTAACACCAATTGTTGCCATCGATGGTTCCATGGGTTCCACTAAAGGTTATATACCCTTTCATTTGAATGTTCATAAACCATTCGAACTATCAATTTAGCAACTTCCAAGCTGTCTATGATATCACGCATTACATAAATGTAATTGTCATTTGATCAAATTTTTTGAAATGTTTTTCAAATTCACAAGTTATCATAATTAATATAGTTCTCAGCTCATTTCGGTCATAAAACATGACATGTGCTAAAATTGCTTTTGTGACAAAATCCATTATACATTGTCGTTAAAACATTAAAATAAGGTGAAATATGAGAAAAAAAAATTAATTTTGAATTGTCGATGTCACCCCCACACCTACATAAACCCCCAAAATCTTCTTAATTTTTACCACAATATATCTAATCAAGTATATATGATACGTGCACATTTCTGGTGACACACACACACACACACACACATGCGAACTTCAGCGTTTGATATATGAACAGTTCAGAATGAAAATGTTGTGGCCATATATTGTAATGTTATTCAACTTTACTTTTAAAATATTTTTCCATTGTTTTTTCAATAAATTGCTCGAAATACACTGCACGAACTAATTTTACCGACTGTTATTTACTAAAATATTATCTAAAAAAAATTTGTGTTTATGGTATTTTTTTTTTTTTTTCTTTGATTTTTCAATTTTCTGCTTCCAAAAAGTGCGTAACTAATTTTACCGACACTTGACATTTCGAACGAGGCAAATGCATTTTTCTCAAAAAATCCGGTTATTATTTGGTTCATTTACCCGTGGCATTATGTAATATGATGATTCGACGCGGTAGACTGTCATATAGTGATTCGATTTTGGCCTAAATACGTATTTTAAGCTTCAGAATATGTAATCACAAAATTCAGCTCTCACACATTGAGCAACAAACGGTTTTTTGACGACAGTGTTCAGGACAATCCACCAACTTTAATAAATCAAAAATACCGTCGTAATCAGGGGGCCAAGACTAAACCATTTCAATATGTCGCTTGTCTCGCAATGAAAAAAAAAAAAAAAAAAAAAAAAATGCAAATCTGTCGCACAGTGTAATTATTACACAAATTATAATACACCAATTGTCGTATAAATTACAATTTTTCGTAGATAAAACCCGAATAATTTTTACTTTAAATTCCTTGCAAATTAAGGATAATTTATCATTTAATATCTGTTTTTAAGTTGAATTAGGTTTTCTGTTTTGAATATGGAATTAAGAATGATTTATCAAAAAATTCTTATTTTTTCATTTTTTACTGTTTTTATGTGCGGTTTAATTACAGCCACCATAAAACGCAAACTAAATACGGACAAAACAGTCACCCTTCCCTATACATTTAAAGCAATGGACAAAGATGGTACGACCAAGTTAAATTTACACGATAATTAAATATTCATGAGATATTTGTTGGATTTAAAAATACACGCCATATTTAATTTTTTTTTTTTTTCTTTTTTTTTTTTTGTTGTTTTCCATTAGGTAGAACTTTGGTTGATTATGAAATTAAAAGATTACCTAAAACAATGTATAAAAAAGCAAGAGAATTCAATGCAAAATACTGTACAAAAGTGGATCCAATAAATGTTGCATTAGGTATGTTATCGGGTATTAAATTGAATGTCTGTAATTGAAAGATCGATAATAATGAGATAAATTAATTTGAAAGTATACAAAAATGGTTGTCAATCTCAAAATTTCAATGTCAAAAAAATTTTAAAAAAATTGTGCGTTCAAATTCTCTAATTGATATTCATACGAAAATAGGAATACCCAATGATAGGCAAGCATTTGCTGCCTTAACTGGTAAACTAACAAATGATTACAATATGTCAGTGGTATGTGTAAAAGTCGGATCAAATGAAATCATTGGCCTAAACTTATTATATGTGAGGGACGCCAGTCAGCATGGCTATGTCTCGGTAATCGAAAACATCTCTATCTCAAATTAATAGCTTTTTTTTTTTGTTCAATTTTTAATTGCAAATAGAGTTGAATACATTTATTGATCGTTTTTTTTTTTTATTCATTTTCAGTTTGATAATAAAAAACTTGATATTGTAATTCAAATAGCATATTTTATGGATGTAAATTTATTCGAAAAATATGGCTTTGAAAAATATTTGGCCAGCGATGGTCTTGCAGTTCATCCCGATTATCGTAATCGTGGTATTGCTAAATATCTTCTTTTAGCCAGAGATATGATTTGTTATGATAACAATTTACAAGTGACAGCATCAGATTTTGTATCGAATGCATCTATTGCAACAGCCAAAAAAGTTGGATTTAAATATGAAAGTGGCATTATGTAAGAATGAATTGAATCTGTTTAAAATTAATTTTTAATTATTTGAAATTTCGCAGGTATAAAAGACTTGGCATTCACTTTAAAGAAATCAATATGAGCAAAATTCAAGACGTATGCATTGTTAAATTATCTAAAGTATATTCATCGAAAAAACCTCGATCCAATGTAAAACCTAAAATTTCTGATAAAGATGCAAAAGATTTTTTTGACAATTTATAATTTTATTGATTGATCAATGTTTAGAATCTTTCACAGTTTTCTATGTTCGAACGAAATACAATCTAAATACGCTTTTCAATTGAAACATAATAAAAAATTTGATAGATATTTTCGAAATTGTGCGACTTAACATTTTCGTTTCTTGACAGAATAAGACAGAAAAATTATAGAAAATTAAAAAATTTAAAAATTTAAAAATTTAAAAAATTAAAAAATTAAAAAAATTCAGTAAAATGATGATTATTTGAACGATTTTGATAAATCTTCCAATTATAATTAAAATGAAAGGACCCTTAAACTGACACTGTTTCGGTTTAGGTTCGTTCGTTTCTGAAAAAAAAAAATTCGGTTCGGGTTCGTTTCATTCTTAAAAACGAATAAATGAACCCGAATTCCAACGGTTGATTGACGTGTTTTACTGATACTTATCATACTCTCAATAAATATATCTTCATCTAGAATGATCCACATGTGAATCATTCTCTTCCTCTTTCTCTCTCTCTCTCTCTCTCTCTCTCTCTCTCTCTCTCTCTCTCTCTTTCTATATATCTTTCTATATCTCTCCATCATAAATTCTGGTATATGAAAACCAATGTGGGGATTTGTAACTTTATTTTCTTCAAAAATCTTAGAAGAGGGGGGGGGGGGGGTTAATAGAACTCTCGGACCACTGTACCATTATCTATGCTCATCGATCCCTTCTTCTCTCTTCCTTTCTCCCTCTATTTTAGTTATGAAACCTTATGAAAAGAATATTTTATGTGATAATAAAATGTTGGACATTTAAAAAAAAAAAAGAAAAAATCAAACAACTTTATTGTTCATTCAGAGAAAATGTAGCTTTATTTTTGTTATTTTCAAATTGTTGCGTTTTTGTTTATCATTAAAATAACGCGCCAACAAAATGAAAATCAAAATACATTTGAAAGCAAATTAATAAGCTAGATCGATTTAGATCGATTTGGAATGAATTTTGTAATATTTATTTTCTCTCTATCTTCGTCAATATATATGTATTCATTGAAAAACACACCGAAAAATAATAATAATTATAATAATAAATATTAAATGCTGATCAAATACCTGTTTCATGGAATTATGAATTTCAAATTCCAAATTTCGAAGAAAAAAAAAAAAATTTAAAAAAAATTGAACACATGTTCCGTTGAATGTTTGTTTTTTTTTCTTTTTGCTAAGCGTTAGATTCTTAAATCTAAAAAAAAAAACAAAATGTTGGTATAAACAACAAATGTTTGCGAGAATCTCTAAGGAAAATTTTACTTCTTGACTTATTTGATTTAACTATAATTCAAAAAGTGAATTTTTCCGAATAGATTCTTCCGAATGGTCAAAATACAAATATTTTCTAAACACAAAACTCAAAATAATATCTGAAAATACAATATAAAACTGGGATTGCTTGAGATTGAACATATTATCTGGAAGAATGTTGAGTTCAAGGCGATTGCAAATAAAATCGTCAATGCAAAGTTAATGATAACACTCCATGAGAATGCACATGGAATTTGGGTTGAAATTGTATTTCATATGCAAACACCATAAAACAAATGACAATTTTTTTTTTTTTTTTTTTTTTTGTTCTACAATAATTTAAATAGCAAAATTGTATGTGTTCGGGCTTTCTGTCATGTTATGAGGTGTGTATGTGTTTCGTTGCGCGAATAGCGTAATTTATTATGTTGTTGTTCGTTTATAGTGCGAGCATGTTTTTAAAACCAATTTTTTTTCTTTTTTTTTTGTTCAAAAAGAAATAAACTTGGTTGATTAGTCCATAAAAGAAGTGTCTTTGGTGCTTTTGGAACGCGCATTAAACGTGACAACCGTATATGTTATGTGTCCGAACACACAATTGAAAATCGATGCCAATAGCACACTGGTTGAGAAATGCTGCAAAATGTGTGTGTGTGTGTTTGGATTCCAAACTTTGGAATATGTTGGATTTTGTTTTTTTGTATTTTTTTTTGTTTTTTTTTTTCTCAATACTTTGAACACTTAAAGATTTCGAATATATTTGGTGCGTCGCAACAAAACTGAGCATGCAGTCAGTCCCGTTGAGTGTTTACCCAATTCAGAAAATTGTAATGTTTGACGTGGCACATCAATTTTTTCCGAAATTGCCGCCGATGAAATGGGACAATCTTGAACGGCACGATGTATTAATGTTCCATTAACATATAGCACATTTGCTGCCGATGCTTCAGACAATGTTAATGTTTGATACGAAAATGTTGCTTCACGTTCAATTCGTCGTAATATCTCTTGTGATTCTTTTGTATTTGCAACGCATAATAAATCCGGACCAGCCATTGAAATATAATACTTTAAATGATGTTGTTCGGTAACTTTAATTGGTACGCATGGATATTCTGGAAATGCGGCCGCAACAGCTTTAGCGCCAGCTTCATTTGTCCATGGTGATAAACCAACAAAAAATTCTTTGCCCGTAAATAATACATCGCCACCATCTAATTTAGCATTTGGATCGGCAATTTCAACAATTGGAATGTCTAATTCTTTTTTAAATACCGTTCGAATATTTTCAATTTCTTTGGATCGACTGGATTGGCCGGGTTTTGTTATTAATGCAATTCCATTGCATACAACGGCCGTATCTTCAACAAATGTACATTCGGGTAAATTTTCATCGGGCGGCAATTCAATAACATCCAAACCAAGTTCACGTAATAAATTCACATAAGCTTCATGTTCACGTTTTGCTTCTTCTAAATCAATTTCACCACGCGTTCGAAATGATAATGGTATCCGACACACAATCGCATGTGTATATCGTGATGATGCCATTTAAATAATAACAATCTAAAATGAAAGAAAAAATATAAATTGAAATAAAATGAAAGAGAAAACGAACAAAGAGCGAGAGAGAGAGAGAGGGGGGGGGGAGAGAGAGAGAGAGGAAGAGAAGAACAGACGACAATAGATGACCAATGTGTATGCATTATATTACATTCATCACATAAATGGAGCAATTAATTAAATTGATTAATCTAGGCAATTCGGGGTCGGCAAGCGCGCGCTCATACACACACACACACACACACCATATTTTCTGTTAACAATTTTTTGTTTCTCTTTCTCACTCTTCTCTCAATTTGCCTAATTTGCTCACACAGTTTTTATTACATTTAATAAAAAGAGTTCCATTGATTTTTGAAATTATGGCACGGCCTTTATCATCTTTTTCTTCGGCAAAATTCACATTTCAAAAATGTAAAACCATCAACTGAAAAAAAAAAATAAAATCAAATAATTGAAATATTTAACACTTACTTCTTGTTCACTGGTACACTTGTAATAGGCAACGGAAATTGTGAATTTTTTCGCAAAAAAAAAAAAAATGTTTGTGTTTTTTCAATTCAATTGGAAATTAACATTCAAATGTAATTCTATTCAGAATGACTGTTGTCTGCAAAAGAAAAAAAAAAATTAATTCCAAGTTAAAATTTGTATGAATGCATGTTGACACCGAATAATGTGCGATTATTTTAATTTTTCTTGAATGAATGAATTAAAAGTTACCAGTGCCAAATACGGTCGATGTGAGTTATTCGCATTTCAAACGCTTAGCTTTAACTAGGAGTTGTCACGCATAAATACACAAACTTGTCCATCAAACATATACACAAATACATATGCAATGTTGACAGTTTTGTTATGTCTCAAACATTTACCCATACAATCAATGCACGTTCATCATTGACAATTCATATTGGCTACGTTCAATTCATGTCACGCACAATGAATTCATTCTCTTAATTTTTTTTTGTACAAAAAAGCAAATGTAATTTTTAGTTTTGTTTACAGTTTGTCACTGCTTGTACAATACATTTTTTTTTTTTCTTTTTAGTTTAACTTTTTTCGATTTTTTTGTTCAACTTTTTGGTGAAATTTTTTTTTATCTTTTTTTTTTTTTTGTTTGTGTGACAATCACGAAATGGCCACGTTCATGGTGTGTCGTGCATCGTGTTTTGCTAAAAACAACACATGTCATTTTGATCGTAAACAAAATCCGAAAGCCGCACATAGAAAATGTCATTCATTTTATCGCAATACGAACAGATTTTGTTGTGTTGAACTGATTTTGCTCAAAATTTTGTTGAATAATTAAAAAAAATAGTTTATTTTTTTTTATTGTTATTCGATTGTTAAATGTCAAGAAACGTAGCAAATCATTTGATGCAAAACAATGGATATCGACTAGTGATAAACAGCCGAAAATTTGATGGTTTTTTTTATTCAAAAACCAATTACACTTTGTTATTGAGACAAAATGTGTGTGCTTACGTGAATTATCGCAATTACACTATTAAACAACCATCAAATATACCGGCTTCATCGTCGTCGTCATCATCATCAATCCTTCCGAAAATCAATGAGCTGCTGAACGAGACGAAAAAATTCGATCTAGCCATCAGCAGGACAATTATCAATAATGGAAAATCACTATTTAGGCGACAATGGGAAGCATTTTTCAATTGGTATGACGAAATTTCACATACAAATGAAGTTCGTCAAGCACACAAACAAGTTGATGATTTACAAGAGAAATTGAATCAAGCACAACATTTGCGACGCGATGTTTCCAAAGAACTCAATGATATTCGATATGAATTGCAAACATGCTATGCCGATCAAGCGAATTGTTCAAAAGGTGATCCCCGGTATTTGGAACTCATTCGCAAAGAAATTGAAGTAAGTGATAATCGATCAAAAAGTCAAATACGAATATGGGGAATGTAGGGACATTTTCTTAGTGCGAAAATTTCAAGGCCGAACAAAACTTTTTGATATGATTCTGGAGCGTGTTTTTAAGGAAGCGATCCAAATATTTTCGAGAGAGACTTTTCTTTTTGAAATTTTTTTGACATTTTTTTGACATTTTTTGTAAAAAATTCAAAAAATTGCTGAAAATTGTCAGAAAAATTTCTTTACCAATTTTCTATTTTTTGTTTTCATTTAATAAAGAAAAATTATCATTTTTTTTTGCAGATTTCGAATAAAGAAAAGCAGAAAAATGAAGAATTCAATTTAGTTGATAAAGCTGAACGAGATTTATTCATATTGATGCAATCAGCGGTGAAAACATCACATGAAAAAGAGAAAATTCATACAAATTCGGCAAAATATTGGTCAATTGTGGGATCGTTAGCGGGTAATTATGTTATTTTTCACTAAATTTCAGTATAATATTATTTGGAAATTTATTATCGAAAGATATGAATGTCCGTGAAACTATTAAATTTAATGATTTCATCAAATTAGCTTCATTTTCAAATTATTTACTGAAATTTTATGAATTCTTTTATTTATTAAAATTTCCATTCACATCACATTGATTACTTACGTTAATTTTTCATCTAACAGGTGCTCTACTTGGTATTTCTGGAACTGCATTTAGTTTTTACAATCGTAAAAAGCTATTAACGGATATAAATGATGAATATGTTGATATAAAAGCGGATACAAAAAACATTAGTGAAAAAATTGAATTATTATCAAATGAACAGCGTGAATTTCTACGAGCGCAGCAAAAACGTGAAAGAGAATTACTAGAGAGAGAAGCTAAATTAAACGTTTCAACAAATCATCATAACATTAGTCAAAATGATGAATCTTGGATCCATTGGATTGCACGCAAATCTTATGTGATTAGTGTTTATAGATATTTTGTGCCTAAAACTATAAATTAGGTAAAAAAAATTCCGAGTGAAAAAAACAACATTTTCTTCTTTTGTTAAATAAAATAAAAAAAAAAAAACGTTTATTTGAAATTTTGAGGTTTTGCATAATTTTCCCAACGATTGCATCATCCTAGTGAAATTGAGTTTGTTTTAAGAAAATTAGTTATAGATTGGAACAATTTGATGAGAATAAAGGTAAAAAATATTAAATGACAAAAATAAATAATTTCTTGAACAAAATTTTTTCACATTTTAAGTTGATAACACACAAAAACACAATTTTCCTGCAATGAAAAATAGTTGTCCTCTATGTTTTTCTTTTTGGGGTTTACGAAGGATTATAGTATTAAACACACCTGAAAATTTGCTCACCTTGTTTCAATATACACAGGTCAACAGCAAATTCTAAGATGTGAGTAATATTATAGCAAATTCACCACTATTTGAGTTTGCGATTGAATTTAAAAAAAAAAAAAAAAAACTGAATTCAGCTTAGGTTCTCTCTCCATTCAGTTGTTGTACATCTGTTGATTTAGTGACATTCATGTTGCAAATAGTATATCTTAAACACACCTGAAAATTTGCTCACCTTCATTTTTTCAATTACGATTGTATCGTAAAGGTTCAGCATAACTTTCAGGCTCGTTTATGATACACGCACAATGTTGTCACACGGCGCGCATACTGACATTAGTTGACATTACAACGGATTTTGCATTAATTTTTTTTTTTTTTTTTTTTTTTTTTAAATATGATTCTTTGCAATTTATTGAAGTCTATCAACATTTTTACAAATTTTTTAAGAAAAAAAAATTGAAAATTATTTCAAAAGAAAAAAATTGAAAATTATTTCAAAAGAAAAAATTTGAAAATTAATACGAAACGGAAAAAAATTTTTTCCTGATAATTTCTGCTTTTTGAAAAATGTGCAAATTCTTTCAAAAAATTTGATCTCATTGAGAAAAGTCAACCATTCAAAGAAAAAAAAAGGAGAAATCCTTTCAAATTAATTGAAATGCATTAGAAAAAAAAACGGCGTATACGAAAATGATCACAAAACTGAAGTAATTTCATTGAAACTGAAGAGTTTTCCTGATTTATGGCCATCGACATATCTCAAGGGTTTTTCCACAAAAAAAAAAAAAAAAAACGGTAGAGTGGACAATGTGTAATATGTAATTCTTGTGTGGTTCATTGAAAAAAATTGGTTTTAGCACGACCATGCTTGGCTAATGTCAGCCATAAAGAGCCAAGTAGAATTTTAACCGTTTCGAAAAACAACATGAACAAAAGCAATGAAATGAAGTATAAATATAAGCGCGGGTGGTGTAATGAAGAAAGAACAAAAAAAAAAAAAAAAAAGGTCGAACACGATAGAAGAACAAACATATACATAACGCAATCATCATGAAAGCCGGCCGCACCTCAATGGATAATATTTACTATTCGGAATTCATTCTAATAGAAGCGAGAGAATGCCATTCATTTCGCTTTACGTTGTTGTTGTTGTCGTCCTCTATTGTTTTTTTTTTTTTTTTTCATCTTTTTCATTTCATACATGGACAAACGGTCATGAGATAACCAAAAACGTAATTTTCAAATACATTTAGCAATGGTAATCGATTATTGCAAGCAGCCAAATGAATGCATTAATTAGCCAATAAATAATGAAAACGAAAAAAGAGAAATGAAATTGCACAAATTGTTGGAAAAATTCTATTTCTTTTTTTTTTTGGTGGATTTGGTGAAGATTTGCAAACGTTATTAATAACAATGATAATGATGAAGGTCGTTGCAATTAGCCGATCAATTTTCTATAATCTCCATCAAAATCCAATAATAATTGAAGAAAATGTTAAAACGAAATAATAAACAAATCGAAATTCTAAATCCAATGCTTTTCAATCAGTCTTGAATTCTCGCGTTGACGAGTGTTAGTCTTATTATTATTGATTTTGATTTCTGATGAATGTATCATATGGCACATTACACATTAAACGCATTATTGCGTTTTTAAACATTATTTATTGAAAAAAAAAAAAAAAAAAAAAATGAGGAAACAAAAACGAAATGAAATTGAACAAATGGATGTGCGCATTGTATTTCAGCGGGATTTATGCTTCAATGAATTCAATGTATTTATTTTGTCTGTTGCTGCGTGTGAATGCGCATGATATGCGATTTAATCCCATTTTTGGTCTGACTTATTGACAACGACAACAATTATGACGTACATCTATTTTTTTTTTTTTTATTCTTTTTTTTTTCTTCTCGAAACATTTGAATGAAATACGATTTACACACATTATTACCGTATGCGATTTATCTTTACTTAAAGAACTCACACTCAATACAATAATGACGATTTTTCATTTCGTGTTTTTTTTTTATTGACATCAAATCAATGCTCGAAATTTTAAACAAAAATTTGAAAAAATTTCTATAATGGACTTTGAAATTCATTTTTAAATCAATTAAAATTTTGAAGTTTGAATTATTCAATTTTTTTTTGGCAAGATTTGATCGGTTTTCTAGTATGTTTGTTTTTAAAAAAAAACGGAGATTTCAATGGAAATTCAATGAAATTGAAAATACAATTAATTTTAAAAACAAACGGAAATTTATTATAAAATCGTTCTAAAAAACCAAAAAACAAAAATAAGAGAGAAACACATTCATTTCGAGAAAAAAAAAAGAAAAACAACACTTTATTGAAGAAAAGGAAGATGATTGGAAAAATGAAGATGAAAATCAAATATATTCTCTTCAAACTTTGATCATTCAAGAAAGATCGCTCATTGAAAATGCTAGTGAAAATGCCAAAGCCATGAAAAATGAAAAACAAACAAAACGAGATAAATGAAATTTCACAAAAACAAGTAATTCTTTTGAAACAAAAAAAAAAAATCTTCTTCAACATGAAAATTATTTGAAAATTAAAAACGTTTCAAAAATGTGAAAGAAAAAAAAAACTGAAAACAGCTTGAGCATTTGAAAAAGTTGAGACATTTTTTTTTCACAAAAAAAAAAAAAAATAAACAAATAAATAAACAAAAAACATAGCGAGATAGTTGGAAAATTACGTGTTTTTGAGCACCTTAAAGTTGATTTATATCGTGGATAATCTCATTTGTATCCAATGAAATGAAAAAGAAAAACTTAATCCAATTATTTTCGTATATTTTACTTGAATGAATTGAAAAAAAAAAACAAAGAACAAATCGGTAAAATGGAATACACAACACTTTGATTTAATTTTTCCGCGTTTTTGCTGCTATTTGATAGAATATTTTTCCTTTGGTTTCGTTGATTCGTCCGTTTTTTTTTTTAATTTATGGAGTGAATCCAATGAAGTTTCGAATCAATTGTTAGTTCTTCTCTCATAATTAAATAGATATATATATAGAGAGAGAAAGAAAGACAGTTGGTTGTTGTGAAATTGATCGTTGAATGGTTACCTGAACACTGAAATGCTTTTGACCGATTCGCGTCGTATTTATTTGGATTCGTTAAGTTTGAAAAACGAAAAAAAAAAAAAAAAAAATAAAACAGTATTTGAAATGTATATCATTCGCGGTTTTAACACACATATATGTATAAAATGTGTTGAATGGTGGTGCTGGTTGGACGATTGTTGTGTGTAAATCAAAATGCGCTCGCGCATATTCAAATTGACGGTCTTAAAACGGCATTCAAAACTATTGAATGAAAGCGCACATGGGAACGACATCGACATCATCACCATCATCATCATCATCATCATCATCATCAAAAACATCAGGTCGATGACAATATACACATTTATTGAGGGAGGAAGGGGGGAAGTTTAAAGAAAAAAAAAACCACCAATACATGCATGCCAAGTTAAATTCGTTATATTTTACTATTATTGTTCGGTCTGTGAATTGCAACATTGTTTGATTGGCCGGGTTTTTCTGTCCCCATATTTTCGTCGATTTATATGCCCATTATCCTGTTAATATGGTCTTTGTAGTTGTTGTTGTTGTTGTTTTATGTGGAATGGCCATCTTGGACGCCCATCATACAGTGCGCGATGCGTTTGGCAATTCTTGTGGATTTTCGTTGCTCGAGAAATTTTTATGTTAGTCCAAATAATTGGTTGTTGACTTTATGTGTTTGCTCTAAACGATGGAAGCGTTCTTTCTGTATTTTTTTTTTTTTTTTTTTTTTTTTGCGCCATCCTGAAAGTATCGAATAACAACGAGTATAGAAAATAGCAGAAAAGAAAAAAAAAAAAAAGGATGGGCCCAAGGGATGACTTTGTATTCATGGTAAATTACATGATTTTAATGAAAGCGAGCGCTTATTGTCTATCTTGTCCTCGTCGTTAATATCCCATTGACCGATTTTCTCTCTTCCGACAGTTAACCTCACTCATCCCCTCATAGATTTTCTTTTACTTTCAATAAAACTATCGAACTTCCATTCCTTTCGTTTTGAACGCTTCGAAAAGATTTATTAATCGACGCTTTGTTTATTGTTGATTTATGTGCAAATGAACATACTAAAATACCGTTGATCAAAATAACATTTTGATTTATTGGATGTTTTTGTTTTTCTTTTATTTTTCTATTCCAAAGCAACATTGATCATAACCAATGAAATTCCATGAAATTTAAGTAATTCGATTAATTAACACAATCATTGAATGAATTTGGCACACGCAACATCCTAATTTATCATATGCACATGATTTTTTGACCTGATGACACTATCCAACCGATATTTTTATAGCCATTTACTTAATTTCAATTATTTTCATTAAATTAAGCAACATTAATTTACCATCGACACTCGTTGGCCCAACGTTTATTTGCTCCTTTTTGGCCTCAAAAATTTGCTAATTTGTTCTTTTTTTTTTTAACATTTTCAAAGGAAAAATATTTTAAACGAAAAAATATTTATGAAATGTTTTTTCTCTTTTTCTTTTTTATCTGCCAAGATTTTTCTTATGATCTTGAAGATCGAATTTTTTTTCTTAAAAACATCGAATTCCTTTTTAGAACATTTTTAAATTTGAATTCCATGAAGAATCATTATTGTGAATTTTGTCTCATACCATAGGTATGGGTTCCAATTTGGATTCGAAATCATCCATATGCGTTAAGTAAATTGAATCGTTCCTGGTTAATTGAAAACAAAACAATTTTATAAATTTGCTAAAGACCAACAAATCGATTTTATTACTAGTCGAGAAAATGGCTTGATTGTCATTTACATTTGTTTATTAAAATTACGGTTTTATCTAAGTTTGAGCATTTCGTTATTCATCGAGGTATGTATATGTATGTATGTTTGTTAAAATGAATGGCTTATAAAATTGTGTCTTATAAACGCCGAAATTGTTGCCCGTTTTCTGTTCTGTTAATTTCTCTCTCTCTTTCTCTCTCTCTCTCTCTCTCTCTCCCTTTCTCTCCCCGAGAAAGGAAAAACAACCACCACATTACGTTGAATTTATTATCATCATCAGCGTCAATCATTTCATTGTGGTGAAATTGATTGACATGTTTGCGATAGGTGTTATATTTGTTAACGGTTTTTAAGTGCTTTAAAAAAAAAAAATGTTTTTCAGACATTTTGAGCATAAAAATCGGAACGTGTGCCAATGATTAGAACATCAACACATTTATCGTGAATGTGACGCATAAAAATTGATGGTTTATGTTTTGGGGCGCATTTAATCGGGTTATTTGTTGCTGATTCATGATGCATAATAGAAAAAATTTAAGAGAATATGTACGATAACCACCGTGTCTACATGTCCATTAAATACCCAAAGACACACAAATGCCCAGAAATGGCAGAAAAGCGATGCAATGCATTCATTTTTATTTGTTATGCCGTGTGCCATAGAATGAATTTAATGATGCAACCAAAATGATTTGATTTTGCATTCATTTTCAAATTGATGCAAGCGCACACATTTTATTTTTATTGAGCGTAAAACAATCACACACATTTTTATGACCAACAACATTATTAACGAAAAGAAGAAGGAAATAAAAAAAAATAAACGAAATAAGAAATGACGTGAAGTGAGAAACGCTAAACAACCTTTAAATGCAATGACATTTTCATGCCCTTTTCGAAATCACTTTATTTGTCGCTGGCAAAAAGAAATTTACCATTTTTATCATTTTTTCAGTAATATTTTGATAACAAAGCTCCAATTTTGCATTTCCATCAAGCTATTATAAACTAAAAAACAAACGAATTTCGCTGAAAGAAATAGACAAAAATAGTCACAACAAGGAAAAACCAAAAAAAAAAGAAGAAAAATCTGAAGACATTTCAGGGAGAAAAAGTGAAATTCGAGAGAGAGAGAGAGAGAGAAGGGAGGAGGTAGAGAGAAAAAGAGAGAGGGAGTACGAGAGGGAAAGAGAAAAAGAATGGTTAAAACACTGATTTCAACGAAATCATTTATCGAGTCCAAATTTAAAGGGAAATCATAGTAAGAAAATAAACCTTTGGAACGAAAAGAAATGTTGTTTTTCGAATTTATAAAAATCATTTGGAAAAAGACATTCTGCAAAATGCGAAATGAATCAAAACAAAGGTCATGCGAAGTTCAAATTTAGAACGTTAGATTTTCTTGCATTTGAAGTATTTTGTTTTGGAAAAATTAAATCAAAATGAATAGAAAAAAAGCGACAAAATCAATTGAAACATTTAACGGAATTTGTCAACAAATTTAGTGTGAAAATTGGCCAAAAAAAAAAAAAATAAATAAAATCATTCATTTGCCATTCATTTTCGAAAAGTCTCGCTATCTTTCCTATGGAAAATACGTTAATTTGTGGCTGGCAAATGGTAGTTGAGGTCGATTCGAGGCAATACCCGTGAATTAAAACAACAACAACAATAAAGAACGAACGGACAAATTACATCGATTCGTTGCTTCCTTCATTGTGTATTGAAGTGAAGTAGTACATTTTTTGATGTCATGCAATAGCTGGGTGTGTCTATAGTCAGCGACAATATACATTGCTCTAAATAACTAAAAAAAGATCTGGACAAAAGTGTGCATGGCATATACAGATACACACGTACCGGCCACATGTGTATCATATCAATGGTTCATTCAACGAAATTCCTATCTATCGTTGCATATATCAACCTCGATTTCTATCTCAATGTTCATTGCAATCTAAATTTTTTGAACGTAATTGAGCTCATTTTCCATCGAAATTTTGATCAAATTTGGCATAAAATCTGTTGATGCATTTTGATAATTGTAAAATTCCTATTTGCTTTATAAAACGGTAATTTAATGAGCATATTGCATTAGGCAAAAATATGAAATTACTTGAAATGAATGTGTGTACGCGAGTGAGTGTGTGTGTGTGTGTGTGTGTGTGTGTGTGTGTGTGTGTGTGTGTGTGTGTGTGTGTGTGTGTGTGTGCAGAGCACATCAGTAGCCCCCAGTCGTAATTATGCGACAGTATTTATGTGCTGGTTAAAAGTCATTCCAATTGACTTGGTTGAATGCGATGGCACTATCAAATCCGTTTGCTTGGTCGACCACACCTCGCCTCTATGCAAACCAATTTTCTAAATAAAATTGAGTAAAATGCGAAAAGAAAAGGCGACACGAAACAGAAACAAACACAATCGAAATGAATTGAAATGAGGATGAAAGAGAAAAAAGTAAGAGAACAAGAGAACGAACAAACGAACGATCGAGCGAGAGAGCAAGAGATAGTAAGATGAAGAGAGAGAGAGAGAGAGAGAGAGAGAGAGAGAAAGAAAGAAAGAGAAAGAAAGAAAGAGAGAGAGAAAGAATGAGAAAAATGACAGGAGATTGTATCTGAACAAAGTAAACGAAAGGCAAACGCACAACTTTGACCGTACTAGAGAAAATAAAAAGTGTCAAACCACATCTAGTTCGAGCGCAATGAATACATATTTCTGATTGTATTCCATTACCGTAATGATAAGTCGACGCATTTTTCACATCAAACAATCATAATCATTTCTGGCGCTCTATTATTGTTGGTCGATTCGCCGTATGTCGTATTATATAACGCCACACGTTGATGGGCTCTTTGGAGTAAGGAGTGGCCACCTTTCCATTGTTTATATCGATTTGCGACGAACGTATGCGTTTGTTTTTTTATTTTGTAAAAAAATTTTCGTTGAATGTAATCAAAACTAAGGCTACTTCATTTCAATGTATACGGAACAAAAATTCATCTATTTTTAGCATCAATAACTTGGAAATTCTTGTAATTTGTCTTTGGATAGATGCCTTTTCTTAAAAAAAAAAAAAAAAAATACCTTTTTCTCCTATAAAAACTCTCATTTTTTTCTCTGGAATCTTTTTTCTTTCGTGCATTTTCATCTTGAAATTATTTTTTACTGATTTTAAAACACAAATTTTTGGAAATTTCAACATTAATTCATGTTTTATGTGAAATTTGGATGTCGAATGAAATTTGTTTCTTTTAAATAAAGAGCCGGGCCGATTTGGATTCAATTCGATGCCGTGCTTTAAGTAAGAAGAAGAAAGAAGAAATAATCATTAACAAAGGGAGTCTTCATTTTTAATTTTTTTTTTTTTTTTTCAATTTTAAATAAAACATTCAAGATTTTGAAGAACACACAATTTTTTTTGTGAAAATTCAATAATGTGTCGAAAGCTTCCATTTACTTTCTGAATATTATTTCATGTAAATGTTGACCGCTAGAGATGGCAGACGGATATTCCCAACATTCGAACATGATTTTGCTCGGACAAATCGATCAGTCCGTAGACTCGGACGCGTTCAAATCAATTTTAACGCCCGAGTTTCTTGAAACGAAATCGAAAAATTCGATTGAAATCCCTATTCGCTTGAATTGAATGTGATTCCAAAATCAAAACTTGTTATAAAACTGTTTACAGCAACAACAACAAAACAACATCAATCATTTATAGACCATCAATGCCCCACAGCGTCTGGTCTGTCTTGTAATGGTAGTCCTCAAAAAATTCTTCTCCAGCTTGTTCTCTCGAGAGCCAGGTCTTGAGTTTCCCTATTCCAATCATACCCCAAGTGAACGCAATAGGCTCTGCCGAAGGTCTACAGCCCGTCAGCTAGACTTTCAATATAATTCTTATGCGTGCAGTTCGTTGCTATTCTTTCTTCTTCACAGTCAATATCATCTGCATGCTTATAAAACAAAAAGAAGAAAAGGGAGAAAAGAAACGAACGTCTGCATGAGAAATTCTCATTGAGAATTATATTGAAAGTCTAACTGATGGCCTGTAGACTTTCGACAAAGTCTATTTCGTTCACTCGGGACACACTTTCACTCAAGTCGTTTTTGACTGAATCCATATAACGTCTACACGATCTACCTCTACCTCTCGGTTCATTCACTTCAGCATTCAAAATTAACTTTGGTAAATGAAACTCATTCACACGCTGTACATGACCAAACCATCTCAATCTTGACTTTCTATTAACCTCATCAACCGACTTCACATTCAAATCCACACGTATTTTCTCATTCCATATTCTGTTCTCTCATTGATCCCTACGCGGCACACCCAAAATCATAGGCAAAACTTTCTTATCAGCCACTTCCAAACCATGAATTAAATTGATCGAATCAACCCAGCTCTCGCTACCATACGTGATAGTTGGCCTGAAGATTTACCAAATAAATTATTACTTTAAGAAAATGTTTTTTTTTTTTTTTTTTGCCATTCGTGTGCTAATATAATGGTTTATCTAATGTTTTCATAAAATACGAAATCGATCAAAAAAAAACTGGTCAATAACCGCGACTACGCTTGAAGTGCATCATTCGAAGGGTTTACGACGGACAATATATAGGCGAGAAAATATTCAAAAAGTAAATGCCAAGAACTGTTGCTTTTCATATTACTCTCTAATTGTTTAAATGATTCAGCATCTCTGATAATGTTTTTCTTAAAGAAAAACAATTTTTTATTGATTTCATTTTACAGACCTCAGCCTCAAATGAAGTTTTTTTTTTCTTTCAATCAACAGACAAGCCATTTCGCTAAGAACCTGTTAATATTGCTACAGAATTTTTTTTTAAATTTAACATTCTTTTACGAAATTAGAATAAAATGGAATAAAAATACCAAACAAATATTAAACTAAGCAAACAGATTTTATTCAACTCATGGAGAAAGCACTTTGTTTGGGTTCATAAATACATTAACAGATTGGTATTATCCTATTAAAGTATGTGTTTTCTCTTATTTTTTTTTTCTCTCTTTTGTTCTCTGTATTTAATGTTGTTTATTTTAAATATCCCCTAGGAGTTGCATAAATGGTTAGATTTTCCTTAATTGCAACAAAATTAACAAACAAACAAAAGAAAAACAAAAGATAGAATTAAAAAACAAAAAAGAAAAGTCGTGTTGCCAATTGTTGTGTCAAATATCGAACTATAGATAAACTCTAACAATAAAACCATTATTTCTGTTCAGTCTTGTCCATAGTTCAGGAAATGCGTGTAAAAAAATAGAATGAACTAGAACACTGCATAATAATTGTTCTCATCTCAGTGTGTTTGTGATTCTATGTGATTTCTGCAACTTCTTTAAATAAGTTTTTTTTTTCTTTTTGTTTTTTTTTTTTTTGTTTTTTTTTTTGTTTGTTATTTTTATCAAATGCACAAATCTCTAAAGCTTAATTTCATCTACGCAACAAGTATTCCAAAATACTCATACATTTTTATAGTGATATATAGTAAATAAATGTGACTGGATCCCTTTGTTTCTTCAATTAAAAATGAATTAAAGCTGATAGTTGATGATATATCTATGTTCAAGCGATTTATTATAGAATTTATTTAAACGAATAGTATATCGATTCGCATCAATGATGTGAATGCCATGATGCGATAAATAAAATGGAGAGATCAGCAGTCTAGATCTTTGTGTGTGTGTGTGTGTGTGTGTGTGTGTTTTTTTTTTTGGCAACAATTAATAATTTTCAGCGGTGGCATTCCGTGTGGAACGAAAAATTCATGCCTGAGTGTGATGCTTCCACAAGTGGAAGGAGGGTTTCTATCGATGGTTCCAATTCCATTGAAATATTGTTATTTTTCCTAAAATCAACTTCGTTTGGGATTTTGTTTCAATATTTTGTACTCAATCAAATCAACATCTACAATCTTAAGACAATTCAAGATAAATATCATTCCTTAACCGTACCAACTAAATTTTTCTATCAATCCTAAATTGACACAAATTGTCAATTGAATAAAATTCCATTTTTGTTTCTAACTTTCTTTCTTTTTCTTTTTCTTTTGTTTTTGTTTTTTTTTTTGTTTTTTTTTTTTGCTTCCACAGTTCGACATAATATAATCGACACAACAACGGCACACAATAGTTTCAACAATCAAATAAAGTAATTTTCATTTTGTCATTTTAAATTCAAGGCGCATTTCATGTATTTTTATTTGTTATTTCGCTAATTACGTCTAATTGCATTTTGTTGCATATGCTCAATAAATGTATGTTTCAATCTTGTCCAAAAAAAAAGGAAAAAAAAATACAGGTCACTAAAAATATGTATTTCTGGGTGTTTGGTGGTGAAAAAATGTAGTAAATTATTTGTGTTTGTGTGTGTGTGTGTGTATGTGTTTGTTATGGTTTTAATTTTAGGACTTTCTGTTGTCCAGTTTTGCAGCTGAGTTCGGTTTTGGTGGTTTCGATTTTTCGACTGTCGTTGGTTTTGAAGTTTTCGCTGGACATGATCTATAAATTAAGAAAAAAAAAAAAACATATGACAAGCACATTGCCCATTGTACAAATTCGATAAACGAACATCTATCAACATACCGGTTTGATGATGGTATCGTTGTTGAGGCAGTCATTGTACTTGTTATTGTTGTCGTTTTTGTTGTTGTTGTTGTTGTTGTTGCGGCTACCGTTGAGCGCGTCTTCGTTTGATTTTGTTGCTTTTTTGGACTTTCTGGTGGCGTATTTTTTGGTGATTTTATTGATCGTCCACCAATTGATAAATTTGATCCAATTCGATTACCCGATAATTTACTTATCGCACCAGTATTTGCCGTTGTTACACTGCTACTTGCTGTAAAACTATTCTGTCGTGGAGGTGAACAGCCTAAATAAATGGCTGAACCCTTATCCAAATTAGATAAATCAACTCGCGATCCATGGACGGACGGCGGAGCGGAACCTATTTGGTTTTTGTCAAATTTTATTTCAGAAAAAAAGTGAAACTTTGGTTTAATTTCATTTCATTTTAAATGTTTTTCGATCAAATTTTTTTGTCGTTTTGATTGACATTTTTTCTCTTTTTTTCAAAAAAAAAAAAAAAAAACAACCTCGATTTTGAAGAAATAAAAATACAAATGCAAAATAATGAATTTACCTGTATATGAAAAAAGGCCAGATGGGCTACTTCGTGGTCGAAGTGCGCTCATTGTGCTTGCACTTCGATGCAATGAGGTTGATGTGCACAATGCACTTGAATCCAATTGGGTCAATGATGATGTGCTGTTATTCAAACGTAAACCTTGCCGCGGTGACGATGGACAAGATGATGTTTGTCGATTTTGATTGATCGACAAACGTGATCGTGATGAATTTGATTTCTTTCGAAAAATGCCCTGCCTTGTATCCGCATTGCAAACACCTTTGATTTTCATAAATTTTTGTATGATTGAACACAGTTTGAAAAACAAAATTAATTTTGATCAGCAATGTCCAAAACAGTTTTGCTCAAGCAATGTGATTTTTTTTTTTTTTTTTTTTTTTTTTTTGTGGCAATTACATTTGTATATCTCTGAGGATTGTGTTCCTTGTTATTTTTCAAAAAAATAAAGCAAAAAAAAAAAAATACTTGCTATATACATACACTGTGGCTAAGCTACATGCATAAGCTAAACGAAACGCAGTTGATTATGATCAATTCTTTTGATGTGCAACAAAAATTTGGCTTCGGTTTGGGAAGTTCGCTAAAAAAAAAAATCTAATAAATATTCATAAGGTTTATCATGCATTGTTGCATTTTATTGTTGAAATTGTGTGTAAATAATTATGTGTTGAAAATCCATTCAAGCAACTGTTGGATTAAAATGTGTTTCATTTCACAAAAAAAGCTCGATTCTGGTGGTATTTTGTTCTTAAATTGATGGATAAATTGAATTTCCTACCAAACAAAAATTGATTTCTTTTTTTTTTCTTTTTATCCATAATAAATAAAAACACAATGTGTAATTCTAGTGATTTGTTTTATTGATGATCAATGCGTTTCTAAAAACTTAAGATAAAATGCATTTACTCAATCAAAATACGAAAAAAAAAAAGAAAATGAAAACAAAAATAGTTGGCATCATCAATCAATGGCTTATTATTTTCTATGCTAAATGTATTCAGTCAAAATAAGCTTAACTAATATCACAAATTTGATATTTTCTTAATTGATGAAAAATTAAAATTTTTTAAATAAATCAGCACAAGCATCGAAATATATTAGATAAATGATTAATAATATCTAATTGGTATCTATATTCAACAGGAATGATTTGTATGATTAAATGAATGAACTTGTGTTTCATAATATGAAGATGAGAGAGAGAGAGAGAGGCTTTTGTGATGGATTTTTTTTTTTAGCAAAAACAAATAGAGAAAGATTATTGAATCTCATGGCACCTGTTGGACAGCTTTGACCTCTCACACAGTTTCCCTCACAAATATCTTTATTTAATAGTAGCTTTTCGTAGCTACTCAAGGCAATTGTGCACTCATCTTTGTCCGGTAGCTCCAATGTTAATGTTGGAAAACGCTCTTTTAAACGTTTTCGTTCCTGAAAAATTGAAAAATATTACAAATTTAGCTTATGAATAAGGCTTGCTTTGATATGGACTGAAAAATAATTGAAAATTTAATTTGAAAAATTCAAAAATATTCTTTCTAGCCAAAAATCCAATTTTGGAATATTTAAATTCAAACTTGATCGGAATAAAGTTGTTTTACATGGCACCTCCACTCCCAATCAAGTTATATTTTTTTTTTTTATTGAAATTATTTGGATGAAAGCTCTAACAATGTAATTTATATTCAAGTGAAAGAATTACGTCAAATATTGAATAAAATTTATCTACTCCTTTATTTAATAACACTTTTGTGTGAAAATCATTTAAAATTAATTGAATTTTAAACATTTTTGAATTGAAATTCCATCAAAATTACCATTTTTAATTATGAAAATTTAACTTACTTCAGCCAATTTATTCGCCTCAAAGTCTTGCAATTGAAATTGAAAACCTTGATTTGGATTGGCAACCGATCGTCCAGTTCGAACAACTTTCAATGCTTCCTTCCATGATAAATGCGTTACAGACATAATATATGCAACAGCAACGGTAACCGAACGCGACATACCGGCTAAACAATGTATCAAAACATTTCCATCACGCAAACGAGCTGCATGTATAAAATCATTGCAAATGGAAAAATATTGCGATAGATTTTGGTCCGGTGTATCCGATGCCATAATGCATAAATAATGTTTATCCTATTGAACGAAACAAAAGATGATGTTTGATAAGAAAAATATTCAAAATAAATACAATTTTTCCTCATGATAGATAGAAATACACTCACTCTTATAAGTCGTCTAGGACTGTCATGGATGGCTATGATGTGCGTAATATTATGTTTTTCTAATTGTTGTTGATCTTTTGAGTCGCGATAATTGCCGACATACAAGCCGGGAAGTACCTGAAATTTTGATGAAACATTTTTTTTTTTTTTTTTAACAACATTTGTGAAAAATAAGTGTATTTCATGATTAAAACTCGGCTTCTTTTGTAGATTTTTTCGTGTTTTTTTAAAGAATGATCCAAATTTTGGATTCCAAAAATATATTAAGCATCTTAGGAAACTTTAAAATATATCAAAAGTTCTGAAACATTAAAAAAAAGACAAATTGTGGGACATTTTACAAAAAAAAAAAGAAAAAAAAAAGCGAAAGAAAGAGAAAAATGAGGAAATTCGTTAAAAATTGAAAAAAAAAAAAAAAAATCAAATCTCAATATAAAAAATTGATTAGAACTATAAATGTGGCATTTGACGATTAACTCACCTTATTCATTCCATTGCCCATATCGTACTTTTAGCACATGAATATGAATCGGTTTGACGTCAATTGATCAAAATTAAACAATTGAAATAATTGCAATTGTATAAACATATTCTTTGCAAGTTCTGCGCAATTCATTTAATTTCTTTTCCAAAAATGCAATTGAAATTGAAATTGAAATGTAAAATTGGATGATTGTGTAATAACGTGTGTAAAATAGTGTTATTATTGTGTATTTTATTTTCTCTCGTTTACAGTATTTAATGGAAAACAAAATGAATAATTGTTGATAGTTGATATAATTTGGTTTTTTGTGTGAATGGTGATAATTGATATGTAATTGTGTAATTGCGTTTGTGTCTTAACAAATTGGTTCACCTCCTCGAGAGAGAAAAAAAAAAACCAATCAATTACTAATTTATTAAGTTGATGTTTTCTTCTAAAAAAAACCAAAAAAAAATTGACGATGATCCTCCTTTTTATTTTGCGCGCTCTAATTTTCTCTTTTGTTTATTTTGTAAATGATCCACGTCTTCGTCTTTGTCTTCTCCTTTTATATTAAAATACTATTGTCTCGAAAATAAGTTTTTCTTCAGTTGATATTCGGTTGCATTTTTTTTGAATTGATGCATAAACTATAAATCTAGTTAAGTTTTGTTCTGTTCTGTTCTTTTCGTTTCTTTTTTCTTTCTTCAAATTGTGAGTTGCCGTTAGCCGTTCGTTAAATGGTTATGATTGTGATTAATATCCATCAGCCAAAGCATATTTCCTTCGATATCATAACTTTTTTACTAAATACACCATCAACATAATCGATTTTATGACCCGTACTCATCATGAATCACACACCGTTTGCACTCTTTGTTTCCACTGAATTTTTAACTGCAAAATTTAAAAAGAATCAACGTTTTTTTTTTTTCATTATTATAAAAAAAAAAAAAAAACAAATTTATTGGTATGACAATTTGACAAGTTTGATATATTTCATCCTTCGAATTTCAAATGGTCAAGTTAAATCGATTGAACAGGTGTGACAAACAGAATGGATTTCTTTCGAAGGATTTTGATATTTGAAGGATTATTTCGATTTTTCATTTTCATTGATTCGTTAAAATGATTGATTTTGATACAATAATAATGTTAAATCACAAGTCAAAAGCAGTTATTCGAAGTTGGTGATCATGAATTTGAATATTGCAATGTCAGGCCAATCCAATTTATGATGTGACAAACCATTTCATTTTCTTTAATTTCGTATCAGAATTGTAATGAAAAATGAAATGAAAAATCGAAAATAGACACCATTTTCACCTGTCCCAATGACAGTTGCCCCAAATGAAAAATGATCAAAACAAATGAAACCAAACATATGAAAAGTGTCGTCCATGTTTAATTTTTGGTGATTGTCCTCGCGACGCGTCGAAAATGACTATGATTGATTCAATAAATGAAATGGTATAAAATCATAAATAATTTCTTTTTTTTTTACCTTTTTTCGCAAACAAAACACTGAACATGACATTGAAAAATTGTGAACATGTAATTTATCGAATGTTATGTTTCAAAACGGCAGCGGCGGTTGCATACACACCGACCATTTGACAATGACTGAATTGTACCATTTCACTGTTGCACAATAACAGTTTTGCGTCCCAATAGCAAGAAAGCAAATGAGAAAAAAAAGGAAAAAACAAAAACTAAAAACTAATCTGCAAAATGTGTTTAATTTGAATCGCGTTTTTATGCGGTGGTTTTTTTCCACATATTTTGTCCCAAACTTTTTTACAGGCAAGCTGAGGTGGAGCCGACGAAAAAGCAATTAAAACGAAAAATAATCAAATAAAATGAGTACATGAAAAGTCAGTGTGAGTGGGTGATGGGGAGAGACAAAGAGAGAGAGAGAAAGAGAGAGAGAGTGAGAAATTAAGCGAGATCAAGAGGGCGAGAAAGAGAGAGAATGAGAAAGAACGAGAGAGAGAGAGAGAGAGAGAGATATGTAGATAGAGATACAGAGCGGAATAGATGGAGAGAATGAACGAGATGAAGAGAAAATAAGAAATTGAGAGAAGAGAAAAAGAGGGAGAGACAGACAGAGAGAGAAAGAAAGAGAGAAAGAGAGAGAGAGAGAGAGAGAGAGAGAGAGGGGGAGGGAGAGAGAGAGGGAGGGAGAGGGGGAGGGAGAGAGAGGGAGAGAGAGAGGGAGAGAGAGAGGGAGAGAGGGAGGAAAGGAGAAGGGGGGGGGGGGTCGAGAGAAAAGAACGGCGCCGTGAAATTACATCAACCACATAACTTGGCAGTCAGCAGCTTTCCGTGTTCGTCGACATTTGCATAATTTATATAATTTTAATATCAACAGTAATATATTAAATTACATAGTCAAAATAGTAAAGAACAATGAGAGAGAGAGAGGGGGGATGGAGAGAGTAAATAAAAAAAAAATGAGAAACGGATGAGGAGGTCGGTGGATGACATTTTTCCTTGGTATGGCGTAGTTGAAAGCCTCATGGCCCACACTCAACAAGCATAAATTGGAATTTCGCCATGCTGTTTGTTTTTCGTCCGTTATGGAATTTTGAATTTAAAATGTTCAAAGACCGTGTGCCGCATGCATGGTAAAGTGCAAGCACACGTTGTGATTTGCAACAATGTGTCTTTGGTTTTGGTGTTTGTGTTTATGTTTTTGTTTATGTTGATATATGTGTGTCTGTGTTAAATATAACGTGACAAAATCACATAATTGGCATTCGGGACATTAATCGAAATTAAAGGCAAACACTGAACTTCAACCAAACTCATGAATAATTCAGTATGAATTCGTTTTGATTTTCATGCCAATTGAATGTTCCATGATAAGGTCACACATTGTTAAATTAATGTTTTCATTTTCCAGCATCTGTTTACATTGACAAATGAATAAAAATTTCAATTCACACTTACCATAAATTATGTTTTCTTCATATCATACAGATGAATATAACAGCAGCATCAACGGCACCGCTATACGCACCATAAACTTCAAAATTCAATCACTCTTCTTGCTTTTATCACAGGAGTTTGAGCCAATGTGGATAGTTGTTGATAGCCGATCATTCGGATCATAAAACAATAACTCACAAATTAATTCCCCCAAATCGCTGACATTTATTGCTTCGCCATTCACATAAAACACTTGTTTCACACATACTCATCGGTAACACTTCTTTTATCTTTCCTGCTTACAATTCTATTCTTTTTCAATTACGATTTTCCTTCTCACTATTTCGCTCTCGCTCTCCCTCTCTCTCTCTCTCTAGCTCTCGTTCTCTCTCTCTCTAGCTCTCTCTTATTTTTTCGTTCTCAATTAAATCCCTACAATTTATTGTTTTGTTTTTGTTGCACTTGTAGCAAAAATATATTTACATTTAATAATTATAATATCGAATGAACATTGGCAAAGTCACTTTTTAACAAATATTTTAACTAAGCTAATTTATGTTGTTCGTTCGATTGTAAATAATTTATCTGATTTATTTTCTCTTATTTTCCTTCCATTTTCCAATCTTCTTTGCTTTTATAATTTATTTCTTATGTATTAGAAATAGTTTGTAGCTAGTTGTTTTGATACAGAATGATTGAAAAATGTTAAATTAGCTTAAAATTTTGATAAATATATTTTACTTTTCAATTTGTTTCTCAACAAATAATATGTATTTTTTGTATCTAATTTGGCGCAATTCTAAGCCTCTAAGCAACATTTCAAACGTGCATTATGTACGTGAGAACAAAACTAACAAATGAACAAAATGTTTGGAGAAAAACGTTTTTTTTTTTTTTGTGCTACGTTTTCAGCTTTTCTCGACTAAATAACAGACAACAAACTTTTAACAAATTAATTTGTAAACACTGATTTTCTTCTTCCTTTTCTTTCAAACAATATTAATATTTTCATTTATATTTTTTTTTCTTAGTACAAATTTTCGTCTTTTCTGTCAATTTTGTGTATTTTTTCTTTTTGTTTGAATAAAAATGTGTAAAAATTGGTTTTTATTGGATATTGTTTAGTTTTGATTGCTTTAAATTATTTAATTTCATTTCAACTGATATCAGAAAATAAATTGAATTGAATAGAATTTCGGTAATTTTATGATTATTTTGATTGATTCGGTGTATGTTTGTTATTTTCATTGCAAATTGATTCATTTGTCCAAAGACACAAAGATAAAACAAAGGAAAAAACCATAAAATAAACAACAAATAGAATTTAAAAAAATGGAAAAATGGGGAACGAAAAAAATTTGCCTAAAATTAATGTGACTGCATTTTGAATGGTTTATAAATTGGCAGTCAGTTTCTTATATGTTGGAACATATTTTCGAAAGAGTCGCGAATAATATCGTACAAAAACTAATAATGCACTGTTGTGTTTTCACCTCTCTCTCTCTCTCTCTCTCTCTCTCTCCCCTCTCTCTCTTTCTCTTGTTCTTTCTTGGTTTTGTTTCTTCTTTATGCTGGTCTATCGTGTGTTGTTTTGTTTTGTGGCGCGCACGGAGACACTTGTACCAGCAAACAAACGGTGACTGCACGTAAAATACGATTTGTTATTCTGTCTTCTTCTTTTTCCTATCGCAACATTACATTTGACTATTTGACCGTCAAATTTAATTCTATTTACTGTGCTGCTTGACGAGACCAACTGAAGCAAATAAACGATAATTTTTCAGTTTTTTTTTTTTCGTCTATTTTGTCACAATAAAGGCAGATTATTTCACAGAAAAATAAAATAATAAATAAAAGATTTTGGCCAGAGAATATCGAAACAAGTGTTTCATACGTTTTGTGTGTGTGTGTTTTTTTTTTATTTTTTATTTTTTTTTTTTTTGGTTATTTCTATTGTATTATTTTGTATCTTTTCTGGTATGAAAACGATTTATTTATCAGAGACAGAGAGAAACAAATAAATGAAAAAAAAATATGCACACAACCGATAGTCAGCGAGTTAGAGGAATACTATTTGTTCATTCCAATAAGTTGTGATGTATGCTCTAGATTGCAATTGCGCAGGTGTCGGGTTTCCATGTCCTGTGTATATTGCTCTCCTTTACTTGCCATTCACTTTGCTTTGGTTGGTTCTTTCTTTCTTTTTTAATACTTTTTCACGTTTTTGAGCAGACACATTGGCACACGCGATACATGTGCGAAATTCTGTATGCTCGGCTTTCATATGGCATTGCCATACAATAACAAGATTGAGTAATGGAAAGGATGAATGAATGAAAGAAATGAGAGAGAGAGAGAGAGAGAGAGAGAGAGTGAAAGAAAACGAGCGAAGGAAAATGAAGCACAAAGCGGAAGAAAGAAGTTAGAGAAAGAGAAAGGATGAAAGAATGAGACAGAAACAGAATGGTAGAGGCAGAGAGAAGAGAGAAGGGAGAGAAGAGAGAGGAGAGAGAAGAGAGAGAGGAGAGAGAAGAGAGAGAAGAGAGAGAGAGGAGAGAGAAGAAAGAGAAGAGAGAGAAGAGAGAGGGACAGAGACGCAGAAGGAGATAGAGAAAATGTAAAAAAAAAAAAAATAGAAAGAGTGAGTAAAGTAAATGAAATACAATAAAAACTGAACGGAACTCGGTACTGAAATGAAGGATGTCGAATGATTTCCAATGTAATTCGCGAAATGAACGTCGATTTGCAAACAAAAACCGTGCATCGAAATGAAACGTACGATGTGACAAAAGTGTGTTTCTGGGTGTATGTGTGTGTAATACGAAAGTGTATATGGAACTCTTTCTATTCACCTTAATGTCATTTTCCATCAGGAAATCATAGACAAGAGCGACGGAAGTGACATTATAAAATTCATCCGTTCATTCGTAATGCTTAATTTTTAAATGCAATATTTTGTCGCTGTCTTGATATAGAACTCTGTACGCGACGACGATTTATGTTGTGATTCAAATGAAATGTGGTCTCTTGTATTTGCGCGCGCTTGCTCATTGTGTGCGCACATGGAATAACCGGGATAAATGATAAATAAACAAAAATGCTCAAAACTGTCACAATAAATGCAGTTTTGTCAACATTTTTCAATGAGACCGTTAACAACAACAATTCGTCCACCTCACGGTTATAAGCCCCATTTTATGCAACAACACGAATGATCACAATGAAATTTGATTAAAATTCCACTCAACAAATTCTGAGTAAAGTATCATCTTGAATTATCATCGACATTGTAAAAAAGTAAAAGAGAAATAAATATAGTTCACGCGAAGATTTGTGCCAAGGACAACAACGATTTCAGAACGAATAGAAAAATGACTAATTTTCAATTAAACTAATTGCTTCATTTGGTATCACTGATATATCCATGCTGTAAATTATTCAAAAAGCGGTCGATTAATATGAAATTAAAAAAACAAAAAGAAAGAAAGAAAACGACAACGATACCTTCGATGTATTGAATTCAATAAAATCTTAAGCTTTTTAGAACTTCATAACGTTTCATACTTTTTCTAATGCAAGCTTATTTGATGTGATGAAAAAAAAGCACCAAAAGCTATTGCATATTTGCAGCTTTATCAATAGATGTCGCTCTTCTAATGCTAAACCAAACGTAAAGTATAGAAATTCAAACCAGAAAATTGTATGGATGGAAAATTTTTTTCTTATTGCCCATTCAAATCGAGTCTTGCTGATAATTCCTGAATGATGGAATAAAAAAAAAAACTCGACCATTCGTTGAACTATTCAATCGATAATTTTGGTTTCTTTTTGTTTCTTAATTTTTTCCTCTTTTGAAATTGTAATCAATGGACGCTGATTTATAACAATGATTAAGTGAATAGTTCTTCATTTTGGAATTTCTTTAGATCATTTCCACTCACTTACAGGTGCAATTGACTAGAAAGTCATTTTAAAAAGCTTGATTTTTCAACTTGCTCGGTATTTCAATTCGGTTTCAGTCGATTCAGTATTTCAAATCGGTTTGATGGTTGGGTATAAATGAGCAAGACAAATGCACGGCACTATGCTCAAACAAATAACAGAGAAAGTTATGCTACGTTTACAAATGGTTATATGGTGAATATTCAGAGTGGGATCATTTGGTGTTTATTGCTGTTTTGTTGACGTCGTCATTTCTTCTTCTTCTAATACTCTTCAGTATTCGAATACAAAAATGGAACTTTATTGTGAATTTGATTAGTATCTTATTTATTCGCCCATATTCCCTTCTTTCATTCTGTCTCTCACTCACTATTTTCCTCATTCTTTTTCGACTATTTCGTTGGCTGATTGTTTCTCACACTTGCTGAGTTGCTCCCTCTTTTGCTTTGTTTTGCTCTTTCACCGCATCCGTCTAAATGGCTCATCAACTTTAAGTGCGTCGATCGGAATTGGTTTTTTCAACATAAAACCTCGGAATGACATCAAACAAATCGATAATAAAAACGATTTGCGCATTTGATATTTTAACTGAAATGTCTATTTTTTAAAATCTATTTTAATAAAATATTTTTGATTCGATTCTTGTTTCTTTCTTTTTTTTGTTTTTTTTTTTTTTTTTTTATTTTTGATCTTGTCCGTGGTCTTTCATTTTTCAAATTTATTCGATCAGAGTAAGATTAGAAAGCCAAGCAAAAAAATTTCCAATCATTTCGTGCATCGTACAACGCAATGAATGAATAGAGAGAAAATATACAAAGTACACTGTCGGAGTTTTTATATTGTATGTATTCGTGTTATTTCCCCTTTATTTAATATTAGTGAAACCAATTCACAACAAAACGAGAAAACAGTAAAGTCAACACACATTCAATTGACGCAATGAAATGCAATTCATAACCATTGGAATTGTCTATCATTGTTCATCTAAATCCAGTTAACTGTTTCTGTTCAAATTATCGATGCTTTACTGTTTTGTATTTGTTGCATACAATCACAATGAAAATATACAATCGCACACATTGACAAAAACAAAATGTGTTTTTTGTTGAAGAAAACCAAAACATTTCCATAAGCACACACATCGGTGTGACGGTGAGATGTTATTTGTGTGACGCCTGCGTACATTTGTTCATGGAATTTTTCGGAAAAATCGTCTGATCGCATTCACACTCAGATTAATTTCATTGATAAAAACATAAAATTCCGAGATGTTTTTATGTGTTGAATCAATTTCATACAAATGGAATTGTTTTATTTTTCGGATACAAAAAAATATGGAATTTTTTTTTGTTCGTTATTGACGGAAGAAAAAAAAATGGAAATAAAAAATATTTCGAAAAAAAAAATTAAACATGATCAAAAAAAATTTTCTTGGAAAAATTCCAATTTTTTTTTTTCGAAAAAAAAAAAACGTTGAAAAATTCGAAATTTTTTCCATTCCATCATTGCATATTCAATAAACATATCAAGCATGCATTTGTTGATTTCAAATTTGAAACAAAATTTAAACGTAATTTTTCTGTGTGTTTTTAAAAATGTATACAACACCAATACTAATGTATGATCAACCAAAGACATAATTTGTGTGTGGCTTTCTCTTTCTCTGTGTGTGTGTATTTTCAATGTATTGAATATAAATCTAACTCGGAATAATTCCTATGGTAAAAATCCGAAGAAGAGTGTATACCAATACAAATGTATTATCCAATTTGCGAGACGATTTTTATGCATGTATGTGTACATTCAATAAATACATTTAATAATCATGCGAAGAAACGAGACAGTCACAATGATTGAACAGAGATGCAATGTATGAAAACACCATGTGAATATTGTAGAAACAACAGTAAACTGAATAATTCTCCATACAATGCATGTATAATAGAGTTTGTGTACAAGCAATGAAGAGAGCAAAACAGCGATAGAGTAAGTGAGACGGAAAGTGAAAAAAGAAAGAGAAAAAACGAGCAGAATAAAAAAAAGGTATGAGGCACATTCGAACAGTGCGCGCTGCTCTGTGTATCGCAAACGATTCAACATACCAAATTGGCATTCAAGTCCAACTGAACAGTGAATAGTACGTAATGTTGCTACGGTAGTGTTGTGTGCATTGTTCATTTCATCCCGAAACCGAACCGAGACCGAAAAAAGTTTTTTTTTTGCTTTTTGTTGTTGTTGTTACGTTCGCCTATAAGCATTGGGAAAATACGCCACACACATCATATTATATAGATAACTTTTTTTTTTTTTTTTTTTTCATTTCATTTTTCAACATCGAGAAAAAAAAAAGAAACAAAAATTTCATCTGAAAATTTTATTAAAAAAATTTACAAAATTTTCATTCAAATTAATTTCAATTGAATTTATTCGCAATTTGCAGTAAAAATTGCTAGATTTCGAATGGATTTTCAACGTAAGTAAAATTAGAAAAAAAAAATTTTTCTCCATTTTTATTTTTCATAATATGGTTTCAGTAGACATTTTTGTCGTCGCCATTTTTAATAAATTTCATTCAACGTTTGGAATGCCGTTTATTCATCATTTGAACGGCCATCTTTGTTTTTGCGTTTTATTCAGTGCGATTCGTGTACTATTCGTGTTGGTTTGTCGTGTTGTATTCGGTTTTTTGATTTCACTAGTCAATGTTTTTGATACGATTGTTGAACGCATAAATGTGTTGCATGTGTATGTATGTTCTGTCAAATGTTCCGACTATTTAACACTTTTTCAACTCGTGTTTTATGTTTATGTTTGTGATTTGTGTGAAATGTTATGCGTAATAACATACACATTTTGGTGTGACAGCTACTGAGCAAATAAATGTACAGTATACGTGATTTAAAGTTGTATTTGTATCGTGTATTAACGCGTGATTCTTGTATGAAAATATTATTGAACGTACCATCGATGTCACTGCGTGAATGTTGTGTTTCAATGAGATTCTGATTGACAAATAAATACACATAAACAAATAAACAAATCGAATGAATGCCAATAAATGTGATGAATAAAATTGATGGAAAACGAAAATCCAACACACTTTTTTACGCACTCACTCTCTCTCTTTCTCTCTCTATGTCCCATCATTTGAACATGGCCTAGGAATCAGTAAATCTTTAATTTTTCATCAGCAATTTTCAATCAAAATTGTTCCATTTTTTATGAATTTAAATGGAAAAATGTCCAAATCGAATTGTTTTAAAATTACGTTATTATGATTCTAAGATGACAATTATTTTCATCTTCTTTCCGTCCAAATTATGTTCGTCGAGTTTGTTGATTCCGTGTTGTGTGTAAGATTTTTGTTTTTCGTTTTTTAATTGAAAATTTGATTTTTATCCTTCATTCTTTGTTTAAAAATTTGTTTAAATATTTTAATTAATTTTTTTTTTCTTTTGTATTTAATTTCATTAGGTTTTAGTGAAATGACATCGCCAGAAATCAACATAAATAAAAAACTACTAAAAATGTCCGATATTGAGTTGACAAACAGTGCATCAAGTGAATTGAGTGCAGGATTTTCAACGCCACCATCATCATCACTTGACACATGCGATTCGGGTTTTAATGATTTATATTCAAATAGTTTTACATTGATAAGTTCAGCAAGTAGTAAAAGTTCGCGCACAACATCAGCTCAAATTGATAATTCCGATTCGTCACCAGAATCGGCGCAACTATTTGATGAAAATTCAATTACAGCAACCGAATCACAGAATACAACGCCACAAATGATGGCCGATGAAGCACAATCATACGATGGATGTGGAAATTCATCAATTAATGAAGCGCAATTAGACTTAAATAGTTTAGATTATGTTCACACAACTACAAATGCCTGTGCAACGACGGCGATGGCGACGACGACGACGACGCTGCCGACAACAGCGTCAGCGGCGGCGTCGGCAGCGGCGGCGACGTCAGTGGTCAATAAGAATAAATTTAGTGGAGATAATGAGACAGATGACTATAATGATGACAGTAATATGTCAGATATATCAGATTTGTCGGATGTGTTTAAGCTCAATTCAGATATTATGCCTGAAATGCAACGTTCCATCGACTGGGTAAGTAAAGAGATCACTCAAATCACTTTCTTAAATTAGAGAAAATAGACTGCAGAGACATAGACTGACTTGAATCAATTGCCAAAGAAAGAAAAAAAAAAAAAACGTTGACTTTTTTTTTTAGCGATTTGTTTTTTTCTTCGTTTATTTCATTGAAACAGGTTCACATGCAAATTGCATCAGGTGTAAATCCACGTGATTGCCTGTCCCGAATATTTGTGAATAGTCCAAAACAAACGATACCCGAAAATATAACCGATAATGATTTATGGCGTGTTATAGCGGCCATATTATCGGATCCACCGCGACGGCAACGTTTGCAACATATCCAAACGATTGAACAAGTGTGCGATACCATAAATAAATCAAAAAATATTATAGTATTAACGGGGGCTGGTGTGAGTGTATCGTGTGGCATACCAGATTTTCGATCCCGTGATGGCATTTATGAACGTTTACGTATTGAATATCCAGATATGAGAGATCCACAATCAATGTTTGATATTGGCTATTTTGCCCGTGATCCCCGTCCATTCTATCAATTTGCTAAAGAAATTTATCCCGGACAATTTCAACCATCATTATCGCATCGTTTTATACGTTTACTTGAACGTAAAGGTAAATTATTACGAAATTATACGCAAAATATTGATACATTAGAACGTGTTGCTGGCATTGAAAATGTTATTGAATGTCATGGTTCATTTGCAACGGCCAGTTGTACACGATGCAAATATAAAGTGAATGCCGATGAAATTCAAGATGATATTTTACATCAACGAATTCCAATGTGTAAAATATGTGACACACCAAAAGATAATGGGGATGATGATGATGATGTTGATAATGATGGTGGTCTTATGAATCCACGACCAGAACAACCATTCAATTATAATCAATTGGTGGCGGCCGGTGTTATGAAACCGGATATTGTATTCTTTGGCGAAAGTTTACCCGATAAATTCCATTCAACAATTGAATTAGATAAAATCAATTGTGATTTATTAATTGTAATTGGATCATCGCTTAAAGTACGACCCGTTGCACTTATACCAAGCTCAATAAATCAATCAATACCACAAATTTTAATCAATCGCGAACAACTCGATCATTTTGTATTTGATGTTGAATTGCTTGGTGATTCCGATGTTATCATCAATCATTTAATGCACACGTAAGTGTCTTTTTCATATTTTTTTTTTTTCTAGAAAAAAGAAGAAGAACATTTTCCAATCACTTTCGAATTTAAAAGATTTTGTTTTTTTTTTTGGGCAAATTCGAAAGAAAAATTTCATTGGAAAAAAAAGAAATTTTCTTTTATTTTTTCGCTAAAAACATTTTATTTCATTTTTTATAAAATTTTAAAGAGAAAATTCTTTTTTAATTGTAAAGATAAATTTGTAATTTTCCAAAAAAAAAAAAAAAACACTATAGGCTCGGAGAAGAATGGAATGAAATTTGCCCCCAACCGGCGTTGAAACAAACGAATGAGCTAATATTTAGTCCAATGAATGTTCACAATATACCTCCATTATTAGCCAATGCTGTGATTAGAAAGCCACATGAGCCTGGTGTCGATGTGACAGCCGTTTCAATGTCAAACGAGGCCACAAATTTGGTTTCCGATGATTCACAAATGGACAGTTCAAATTTACAATCACCGTCGACACCTACACTAACATCAACGACAACGATGACGACGACGACGACGATGATACCATCACAATCGCAATATGAAGCAAACGAAAGTAGATCGTCCGAACGTTCATCTACATCCGAATCGTATCCACCATCAATGGCAAACTTCCTACCCGATAATACATTTTTCTACAACGAAAAAAATTGTTACATTTTTCCCGGCGCTGAAATTTGGTGGAATAAAGATTCAGATGTTGAATCAACATCATCCGATAGTTCAATCAATGATGATGACGACGACGATGATGATGATGATGATGATGATATTGATGATATGGAATTGTCAACAATGGAACGAAATGATATAATTAGCGATGTAGAAACAACGATTGCCGTTGACAATTTATTGGAAAATACAAATGAACACGAATTTAATAAGTATTTGCTAAAGCGAAATGCACACACCTCATTGGAGCATATTCATATAGAAGATAATGAAATCAATGAATTTAGCTCAAAGCGACTGAAAACGTCACATGAAACCAATATGATCAGTGAACATGTCGAGCATACAAGTACAATGTGCGAAACGCTGGATAACAGTTGTAGCAGTAGCAACAGTAGTAACAGTAGTAACAGTAGCAGCACAAGCAATCCATCGTTGCCGCAAAATGAAGTATTTTCTCCTAAGTTATGAATTAGGTTAAACAAATTTTTATAATTTTTCAAATTTAATATTTTCAATTCTTATATTTTTTTTTTTTTTTTTTTTTTTCAATTTTTCGTGTGTATGGACAAAGAATTATTTTTTTTTTATTTAAATCGTCCAAAAATATGAAAAGAAAAAAAAAAAAACAAAACATTTTTAAGCGCAAATTGCGACGAAATCGGCTCACACATGAATGTAAAATGCATGCAGTTGCCGCGCATAGAATATTGCGTAAAAGCAAGCAAAAAAACATTAAAAAAACAAAAAAAATCGTTCGTCAGTAATATGTATTTGTTGTTGTCAAATGAAATGATGATGAGATAGGGTACACAAATAGGAATTTATTGGGTATCGATCGGAGTACAAGTCATGTGTGAGAAATGTTTGGTAGCAAGTGGAAATCTACACCACCAGAGAAGATCTCTTTCAGAGAAATAGAGTGAGTGCATACGGTGTGAGTGAAAGAAAGAGAGAGAGAGAGAGAGAGAGAGAGAGAGAGAGAGAGAAGAAATAGACAAAGAAAATGGGCTAAGAAAAGTCCATTTTCTAAAATCGCAATCCTTCATCTCTGAAATATTTCAATACAACATTTACGTGCTTAATGAATGCATTATATTGAGAGATGGGAATATATAGTATTTCAAAATGAAAACAATGCCGGAAATAAATTACAGAAGCGATAGTGAGAGATAGAGAGAGAGAGAAAGAGAGAAGAAGAAAAGAAAGAGAATTAGTTTTTATTTATATTTCAATTGGAATGTGGCTAAAAATTCTATGCCTCAAATTGGATTTAGTTTATTTTTCAATTTTTGCTTAAACACATTTAACGGCTAGACGCTAGAACACTAAACCCTTCTTCAGATTTATTGTAATTATTATTATTTTTTTTTTTCTCTTCTTGAATCCAGTGATATTTTTACCTTGTACATATAGCCGGAAAATTATTGCTTATTTTCCTCCGAAAAAAAAAAAAAAAAAATATTAACAATAACAATAACCACAACACAAATTTAGATTTATCTACAAATTATAATATAATTTTGATTAATTTCTGTCGACATTTGTCTTTTCTTTTCATAACTAATTCTTATAATTCCATTTGTAAATGATTGATGTAGCGTTCGTTATATGTTTGGAACCCTTGAAATTATATGAATAGAATCATAGAGAATGAATAGAATGAAAAAAAAAAACCGAGAAAAAAGAAAATGTTTGCATTTGACGAATCAATAAGCGCATACAAAATATGATGAATGAAATGAAAGAGCGAGAGAGAAAAAAGAAAAATAAAAATTACGATTCACAATTCAGTTTTTTTTTTTTTTTTGTTTTTTTTTTTTGATATTTCGTACATTTGTTCTCTTACTTTTTAATTTGTCCAAACCATAAAAATTCGTTCTTCTCGCTGCAGGAATTATATATATATACATACAAATATTATTCACGATTTATATAAGATTGTTTAATGACTGAATGAATTATGATGAAAATGGCAAGAAAAAAAAGCAATAAAAACTCACACACATTCTCATCGGTGCGGACAAAATATTATCTAAATATTTATTAAAATAAAAAGAAAAAGAGATAGTGAGGGAGAGAGAGCGAGAGAAAGAGAGAAATTTAAACAACAAAATATCATGTAAATAATATTCAAAAAGGTGTATTGCAACGAGAAGGTGAATTTGTTTTCGGTTAATCAGTGTTTAAAGTGTTTATTCAATTGAAATTCTAACATTGTGTACATTCACACATGTCAACCCGAATTACATTTGAACTTTTTTTTTTTTTTTTTTTCTTTGTTTTTTCGAAATGACAAAGATTTTTCGATGACAGAAATTGCGAATTGTTTTCTTTCTTCTAAAAAATCTACATTTTTCAAAATGCGGATACTGAACAAGTGCAATTTTTTTAAAAAAAAAAAACTTGATTGGTACTCATTTTGAAATAAAACCTAAATGAAGCCAACAAAAAAAAAAAAGTAAAAATAAAAAAAAAAAGACACAAACACGAAATCGTTAAAACAAATTTCTGTACTTCTCGAATTTCAAAACCTTATTGCGTAAATAATTATTCTTCCAAACTATTTGACTATTCAATAAAAGAAAGAAAAAAAAAAATTGAGACAAAAAATAAATAAACATAATAAAATTCAATCGAATCTTTAAAGCAAATTTTAATTGAAAAATAACAAAAAAAAAAAAAAATAAAAAAACATAAAATAAAAAATAAAAATAATACAAAATGTTTATATTTTGAAACTTGGGTGACGACTATATGAAGAAAATAAAAACAAGATGAAAAGGAAAGAAATGTCATGAAGACAAAATGAAAAAAAAAAGAAACGTCGAAATAAATATGAGAAAACCTTAGTGATTTATAGTTATTATAATTAATATTATGTATACTTATTACCTACGCAAATAATAAACTCAATGATCAATCGTTGCGGTTCTGAATTGAATGACCAACAATTGGACACATATCCATTTATCCCAGTATGGTTGGGATTATTTTGGACATAAGAAAACAGAACGATTGTTGATTGTAAAATTAGTGTAATTTCCATGTGAATGCAAAATCACAAAATGCATACAAAGAAATTTTTTTTTTTCTTCAAATCATTTATTTTTTTTTTTTTTTTTTTTTTTCTTCCAAATAATTTTCCACTTTTCTATAGTTCGATTCAATTTTTTTTTCTATTAAACTATATGTTCGATTCTATTTTCTTTCCTCTCTCTCGAAACTAACGAATTAAATGAAAAGAAAAAAAAAAATGATAAAACAATTGTATATGAATTTTTAAGGCTCATAGATTTGTAAATGTGTAGTGAACTGTATCGCTTTCGGACAGCTAGAAAAATATTTATTTAAAATTCAGCTATATTACTCAACAAACATACAAATTCTTGAAGTAAAAAAAAAAAAAAAAAAAAAAAAAATTAGAATATGAACCATATTGTCGAAGTAAAAACCATACAATTTCTACTAACAAATCAAAACTACTTATCCGCAAATAAGGAAGAGAGAGAGAGAGAATTAAAAAAAAAAAAAAAAAAAATTGCGCAAAATTCAGCCAGCTAAAATACACTACAAATAAAAACAAGAAACAAAACACAAGAGAGTGAAAATGCAGAATAAAAATACGGTATTAATCCGTGGAATTTGTTTTCTTTTTTCGCTTTCATCAAAATAAATATGTAAAAGATATTATACATTTATTATTTATAAGTGAACAAAGTATGAATTAAGAGAGTAATGATTAATTATCATCAATATTTCTAACTTTGATTATTATTATTATTTTTTATTTTATTTAAATGAAAATTGCCCAACAAACAATTTATAGAACATAACATTTGAAAAAAAAAAAAAAAAAAAAATAATAATTTTTTTTTTTTCTGGTTTTGTCAAGAAACAAATGGAAATAACATTTTGTACAATGATCTCAGATTTCATGCGTTGGTAAAAAAAAAAAAAAAAAAAATTCTTTTTTTCTGAATAAATTAGTTGAAAGAATGTGAGAAAAAAAAAATACAAATCAAACCATCAATAAAATATTTTGTTTGCATGCAAAAGAAAACAATTAACACAACAAATTTGAGTAATTCATAATTTTTAAGGCATATTCGGTAGCATTTCACACCAACTCATTTTACAAAACAAATTCACTATTTTGCAACAAGATAAACAAATCAAACAACAAAAAGCAACATTGTTTCCTTTGTGATGCTGTGCTATGTCCCTATTATTCATTATTTAGTAAATAGATGTTCTTTTTGTTAAAATAATTTATTTTTAATGCTGCATAGAGCTTTATTTATCCTACAGAGCACGATCATGTGTGATTTCGTACCGGCATTTTTTGGCTATTTCAACAAAAAATTCAGAAAAATTTCCATACATTTCCATACAATTCATTTTTCAGACAAATTTCTCTTTAAGAGAAATGAATTTTTTTTTTTTTTTTTTTTTTTTTTCCAAATATCAACACCTTTTACGAGATATCTCCTTATTTGGAACTTTCTCCTCGCATATTTAAACTCTCTTCAAATGTTGACTGCCTCTTTGAGGCTTAGTTTCTTCATTAAGAGTTGACTTCCCCTATAAGGGTTGACTTCACCAGTAAGAGTTGACTTCCACTTCAAGATATGACTCAGACAAGAGCCTGAAATACTTCATTCAAAATGTGTCCGGTTAATGAATCAGTGCAATGGCCTAAGCTACTGCCTTAAAAAATTAACGTTACTGTGTACGAAATCGCTCACACACCTACACTCACATTTACAATTTATTAAAAATTTAAGAGCTTTGTAAATGCAATTTTCGTTTTGTTCATTCTAAAACTAACCTAAAACTGCAAACAAAACATGAAAATATATTCTATTGCTTGCGATAGATGAACCGATACTATTTATATTTAAAGATTTTTTCCTTTTTTTTTTTTTTATAAATTATTATTTTCCTGCTAATTTTCTTTAATTAGAAATAGATCAACTACGAAAGAAATACACTAACACACAAAAAAAAAAAAAAAAAAAAAATTCATTGTATTGAGAGAGAGAAAGAAAAATGTTTCGAAATGAAAGTAGAAGACAACATTTTCTAAGGTCCTGAAAAAGAAGAAGTAATTTTAAAGCAACAAAGTTTTTAGCTCGAATTTTTTATTTTTTTTTTTTTTCAATTTCGTATTTTCAAATTATTCATCAGCAATCATTGTAAAACATTTGGAATTTACACATACACTCTCTGATTAAAACAAGCAAATAGAGAGGACAGATTAATATTTGAAGAAAATGTCTCTTTCTTTCCATTTTAGCAGTAACAAAAATATATAAAATAAAAATTAAAAGAGAAAAAAAAAACACAAACAAACAAATTTATGAATTTTTACACAAACCAAACCAAAACAATTCAACTTGAATTGCATTTTATTTGAATTTCAGCTTTGAATGAGGAAAAAAAAAAAAGAAAAATCAGACGAACCTGGAAATGTAAGTAAAAATTTGTCAATTGACAATCGTCGGAAAAATTATCGTTCAAAATCGAAATCAAATGACAATTTAATCAAATGTATCACGCATTATACGCAAAAAATTTAAAACCGGATATGATTGTCGAACACTTACAATAATTGCGACACTTTTCCTTCTCGAAAAATTGCATCACTTTATTTTTCCATTGTAATCAATAATTGCTGCAATTATTTCGCTTATGACGTGACTATAGATGGAAAAAAATCAAGAAATGTTTCAATAATACTCTATTTTTGTTTTTTTTTTTTTTTTTGAAATAAACTCCCAAAGATAATTGATTTAATTTTTATTATTTGTTAAATTTCAATTAGCCTTGAAACGCACAATTTGATGACAATATTGTCATGGCTAATTAGTCAGAATATGAAAAAATATTGAAATTTCTTTAAAAATTATCAAATTGATAGATTTTTTGAATCATTCCATTCGTCTTGCCAATTATGTTTCACTTTCATTAAGAATAATATTCACTTGACTGTTGCAATATGACGAGATTCTTACATTATTATTATTTTTTTGTTTTTTGTTTTTTTTTTTTTTTTTTTTCAAATAAAACTCATCATTCCGTGCACGTTTTATTTTCGAGGGTGCATAAATTCTTAGATCAATTCATGGTCTATATATAGGCAGAAATGTTCTATTAAAATATTCTCGTAATCTATTATGACACTTGATTTATCACAATTTGTAATGACATTTTTCTGAACCATGATTTCATTGCAAAAGAAAAATCTTTCATAACAAAGAATAAGATGTTATTGGAAAGAAATCAAATGCAAGATTTTATTCAGAAATGTTATTCGATTTTTTTTTTTTTTTATTCTTAACCCTGTATTCTGTATTCCCATCACACACATTCCATCAATTATAATATGCGATAAGTTGATAAAAGCGGAACTGATTAAATAGCATGCAGCAAAAAACAAAAAAAAAAAAAATCTAAGCAATTTTTTTCGTGCGCTTGATCGTTTTTAGAATTGACTCAATTTGCACGACAAATTAACGGTCTTTATTATTAATGAATTTTTTTTTTATCGCAAAAAATTTTTCACATCATATATTCAATTTTGTGTTGTTGTTGTTTTTTTGTTGTTGTTGTGATGCCGCTTACGTTATTTTGATTGATAACAATTTCCGAGATAGTTTTTTGCGTGTTCTTGTCACCGTTTAGTTTTTATCATAGCATTGATCGAAAATATATGTGATCATACAATGTGGCATTCGTTGTATGTATTTACATGTGAATCACATGTAAGAGCTTTGATTTCAAGACAATGACGCCACCTATGCAATTTATCAATGCTATATAGCTTTAGCATAGAAATTCGCGTTTCTTACGCCATCTGTACGAGTACGTTGTGAATTTCAATGAATATCAAACAAAAGTGTGGGAGTTCACACAATGGACTTTCATGTCGTGGACAAATACTTCGGACTTTCATGTCGTGGACAAATACTTATACTACGGCATAAGTTGTGCGACATTACTTGCAAGCGATCTCTATCATATATACACTGAATTGCTCATACAACGGTTATGGAATGCAAACGACAAATCGAATCATTTTGCCGTTTCCGTTGATGTAGTCAGTATACATTGATAAATCGTATAGGTGTCTTGAAATCAAAGCTCTTCACATTTAAGAACATACAACGAATGCCACATTGGATATTCATTCAAATTCATAACGTACTCGTAGAGATGGCGTAAGAGGCAATGTATTCCTACGCTAATGCGACTTCGGATCATATAATATGAATGTCTTTTTTTCTCCTCATTTAATTTTTTTTTGTTTTTTTTTTTCTTTTTGCCTTTGATTTTCCACACGTGTATGCTTATGTTTATCTGTAATTTCCAATATGCTTGTTGTATGAATGCATTAATTTGTAATTGATCATAACATTGGCATTTGACAATGAAGTTTTTTATTAATTTAAAATTAAAACGGTTTGTCACATGTACAACAGTAATATTTGTATAATATCCCTTGAAATATTCACTTGTCAATGAACTTCAAACAACAACAACAACAATGAACTTAAAAATGAAATTATTTTAATTCGTACGAACGAACTGTAATAATTCTATTGTTTTTATTCAAATATACTGGAAATGATCAATTATTGTGATTGTTTTCCAAAATTTCCTCGTAATCGCTCGAAAATTATTACAATTATCTATCAAATACTAGAATTCTAATTAGAATTTGATTCTAAATGTGTTGACAAGTTTTTTTTTTTTTTTTTTTCAATTATTTTTCAATTTGCAGAGCTCTCTGTGAATTGCCCATTTCTTTAGTATTTACCAGTCATTCGAACAGAACAATTGATGTTTTATCCAAGTGATGCAGAACATTTTTTAAAATTCATTTTCTTCGTTTGAATTTCATTTTCCATAATAAGTTGTAATTAACGATCGATCAAAGACTGGATATTTGGTATATGTGATCAAATTTTGTGTATATTTAATAAGGAATTTCAAAAATTTCCGAGATTGTTTAGACATTTTCTTAAAGTGATTCAGTTTACAAGATATTCTTTCAGTTTTACAAATTTATTTAAACAATATTGTTGACAAAATAAAAATCCAAAAAAAAAAAAAAAAAAAAAATAGTAATAATAGTAATGATAATGGATTTACACAATAATTCCAAATCTGAGCGATGAAAAATTGATTCGTGTTATGTTTAGAATGTAAATACAACAACAACAAATGAGAAGTAATGAAATGAATAGAGATCGAGTTAATCAAAATACATAGTAAACGATTGACGTCTGATGAATTTATAACAGAAATCGAGCAAAAGGCCAGCTAATATCCTATAACATTGTATTGAGTTTGATATTAATCACGCAACTAAAACAGTTCGTTTTACCAACTGTAATATCAATCTGTTTTGGGCTTTCGTGCTGTAAATAGTATTTTGCATTTCTAATTTTTTTTTTTTTTTTTTTTTTTGTTTTCATCATACTGTGATTAGATAGAAGTTAAATTTCCTTATTGGAATTCATTTAAGTTGAAATTTGTGACGCTTCTCGAAACTGTGCATCGTGCGAATTTTTCTTTTTTTTTTTTTTTGTTTCACAAAACCGTTCATTTTTCGCACGAAACTTTATCAAAACTAGTGTCCGCTTTCCCATTAAAAATTTTCCAAAACATCTCTCAGTATCTGATGAAAAGACGTTTGGCAACGTTCTCTGGTTGCATTCATTTTTCATTTAAATTTTTGGGCTAAATTTTGTTGTCTATGAAATTTTTTTGAAGAAAAATGGTTGATTCAAAAAATGTGGAACAAATTGAGACTGAAAAATGTAAGTAACCTAATGAAATTACATTCCAAAAAAAAAAAAAAAAATAAAACGAATTTTTTTTTTTTTTTTTTTTATAAATATGTGGAATTGTCAATGATAAATTATGTGTTTATTTTAGCATCATTTCCACCAACACGTTTTGGCATAGCACTCATGTTGTTTGCTACCACATTTGTCGGTTATGTGGTTAGAGTGAATTTGTCAATAAGTATACTTGGTATGGTTCGAACTGAACAGATTGAAAATCAAACAGAAAACCAAAATCAGGAATATGATTTACCGGATGTAAGTACAACAGCACTAAGTGTGCGAAAGAAAAAAAAAAAAAAAAAAATTGAAAATATTCACAGTTATTTTTTTCCTCTCTAGTATGGACCACGTTATGATTGGTCAAATGCACAACAAAGTTTGGTGTTGAGCGCATTTTTCTATGGATTAATGGCAACACAATTAGTTGGTGGTTTATTGAATCAATTATTTGGACCACGTTTGATAATTGGGGCTAGTCTTGGTCTTAGTGCTATTGCAACGGCCCTTATCCCATTAGCAGCCGAATTATCATCATTTTGGGCCGTATGTGTCGTTCGATTTTTTCTTGGTGCATTTGCGGTACGTTGAAATTTTGCAACATTTCTTTAATACACAAAAGACTTGATTCAATCCAAAGAGTTCTTTTTTTTTTATTCATTTTTATAAAGTTCAATTCAATATTCGTTTATAAAGTTCAATATTCGTTTTGCAAATTTAGTTTGAATCAGGGTGTCCAACATGTATAGATAGATGTCTTTGCGATATTTCCAATAGACACGATACTATACGGCACTAATATCCAAGATATTTACGCATATACAATCGCAATTGAATGATGAATCTCGTATGCGGATTATACTGCACAAATATCTTGAATATTAGTGCCGTATAGTATCGTGTCTATCGGGAATATTGCACTGACGCTCTATACATTTTGGACACGTTGCTTTAAATCGTTGTTTTTTTCTTCAACAAATTCGATATGACAGGGAATTATGACACCGGGTATTTCATGTACAATTGCAAAATGGGCACCACCGCAAGAAACTGGCAAATTTGTATTCACATCAATCGGTGGAACATTGGGAACAGTTCTTACTTGGCCGTTTGTTGCATTTTTAATGACACATCTCGGATGGGTTTACGCATTTTATATACCAGCCACAATCGTATTGTTTATCACAATTCTATGGTTTTGCATTGTATACAATTCACCGGCTGAACATCCACGGATTAGCGAACATGAAGTTAAATTCATCGAAGGATCTCAAGGACACACCGTTTCACGTACACAAGTATATTCATTTGAAATTATCATTATTTTTGTTTATGAAATGAAAATTTTTTGTGAAAAAGTGATTTTTTTTTTTTTTTTTTTTTTAGAGAGGTTGGCCACCAATTCGATGTATTCTTAAATCAATACCATTTTGGGCATTATTTTTTCTTCATTTTGGGCATATGTGGTCGTTCTTTTTTTTAATGATTGCAGCACCAAAGTACTTGAATGAGGTATAATGAATCCAAATCAATGTCAGAAAAACACAAGAGAAAATAATTTTTCATAATCATTTGAGTAGGGGGAAAGAACTATTTGCGTATTTGCAGGCATTTGCTGCTATTTGCACAAAGTTTGTTGTTGTTTTTTCGCGTTGCTTCATCTTATCGGTAGCATGAGCAAATAACAGTGTAAATACGCCAATACTTATTGGCGTTCATTTGCAATATTTGCACCATTTGTTTCATTTCTTTCCCCCTAGTCATTTGACATTCGATTGAATTTCGATAAATTTTTTTTTTTTTTTTGAGTTTGAATCATTTTCGAAAATGACCTTTTGCCCCCTCTTTTGCCCCCCTTTAATAGGTATTGAAGTTTGATTTGACCAAAGCTGGATTTTTGGCAAGCGCACCATATTTATGTCGTTTTATATGTGGTTTCCTATTTGGTGCTATCTCAGACTATTTAATTGAACATCAAATGTTAACAGTTACACAAATTCGGAAATCGTTTAGCATTTTTTGTGAGTTTTATACATAATTTCTCCTTCCTATTTTTCTTCTTCTTTTTCTTCTTCTTCTTCTTACTTGTTTTACTTCTTCCTTTTTCATTCCCACTTCATAATAATATATTTTAAATTTCCTTATCATTTCAGCGCATATAATGCCTGGTATAATGCTGTTTAGTTTGCGTTTTGTTAGTGACAATCCAATGCACTGTGTTTATGTAATCACAATAGCTCTTGGATTTAATGGTGCAACAACAGTTGTGAACCTTGCAAATATATTAGATTTGGCGCCAAACTATGCAGCAACTTTGGCAGCAATAATAAATACCTTCACTACATCAGCTGGAGTTATTGCCCCAATGGTCATTACATATTTCACACGAGAGAATGTAAATTATTTCTTTTTCATACATGAATCAATTGATGTGACATTTTTTTTTTTTTTTTTTTTTTTTTTTTGAACGTTTTCAGAATACTGCCAATGAATGGAATCAAATATTTTTCATATCATCAGCACTGTATGTGACATCAGCCATTGTATTTATGTTTTTTGGCAGTGGAAAAGTACAAGACTGGAATGATGACACATATAAAATAAAAAGAGATGCGAAACGAAAACTTCGTCAATCCGATGAAAGTCATTTTTAAATTTAAAATTTCTTCAACGATTTTAGAAATACTATTTTCATTTTTTTTTTATTTGAAAATAAATAGTTTGATTTGATCCGAAGAAAAAAAAAAACGCTATGAAAAATAATGAAAATTTCATTACAATAATTTTTATATTGTGAAAAAAAAAAAAAATATTCGCATGAAATGATAAATAATTGCGAATGGAAAGTGACTACTTAAGACATATACAATTTCTGATACTGAATATCATGTCTTTTCTTTTTATTTTGATGATAATTGGTGAGAAAAAGTCTATTTTACTTAATTCTGATGGAAAATTAAAATTATAAATAATCTTCTTTAGATCCTCTTCGCAGAATGCATTTGTACTGAAAAATGAAAGAAAAAAGCATTATTTTTCATGCATTATCTTAAACGAAAAATTGTAAATTTCAAATATTTTAGTTTGGAATAAACGTTCATTCATTCATTTGACATGTACTGTCACGATCATATACGTAAAATTTGACGTATGTGGAATACATATGTACGCGTGAAAAAGTAACAATGCAATATGGGATTTCACACACACACACATACGTACTCATACGTATAAACAATTTTTATTTGTTGTCATCTTTTATGTGCAAAATTGTTCATTTAATTGGAAAAAAAAAACAAAACAAAAAAATCGTGAATTTACACTTGACTAGCAAAACAACCAAAATGTGAAATATCTTATCCAATTTATGGTATTTGCGTAGAAAAAATCATACGATTTTTTGTTAATGTTTGAGTCACATCCAGAGAACACGTCTGAATTCTGCTGGTGTTGAAATGTGACTGAAAATCGTGAATGTATTGACATGTGAGAACGCGTTATTTTTCACGAGCATACATGTATATTTTCCAGTGGAAATAATTATGCGCGTTCGTAACGCTGCGTTGTTCACAGTTCGAGAAAATTGAAATGATGAAATTTTCATGAAATTTCATTTTATCTGTTTAATTGTTAATTTAATTTGAGCAAAAAATCAATTCTTGAAATCTTATGAAATTTTTAAAATCAAAGCACAGAACATTACATTATTCCACAGAACGTAAAATATTTGCATGTCAACAATTATGTAAATACTTCATAGCTCAGTGGCAAAGATGCCGGTCTACCGATCAGGCGTTTCAGGTACGAAACATTGTTGTTTGAAATTTTTCCACTGTGTGAACTTTCACAATTTTGTTTGGTATTCTCATAAAAAATACGACGAGAAGATCGCATTGTGGCATTCCTTGTATGTTTTCACATGTGAAGTGCTTTGATTTCAAGACATTGACGCCACCTATATGATTTATCAATGTACACTGACTATACCAACGGAAATGGCAAGAAGTATGCGACTTGTCGTTGGCATTCCGTGATGGAGTATGTGCAATTCAGTGTATATATGATAGAGATCACTTGAAATGTAACGTTGTACGACTTATGCTGTAGTACATTATTTAATCGTTGATGTTCTTGCCCACGGCATGAAAGTCCACTGGGGAACCGTATTTTGGTCACGCCAATCTTGGTCGCACACAATCTTGGTCCTTTGTCGGATGTTCCCCTGCTAGGGTAAATAAAAACGAATTTTATTTGCGCGACCAAAATTCGTACTTCAAAACGAATTTTGATCGCACAAAAAAACGAATTTCGTTCACAGCAAAATTCCTATAGAAATTGCAGCGCGACTAAAATTCGCGCAACCAAAATAGTATGACTCAGTCCACTATGTGAACTTTCACAGATTTGTTTGATATTCATTTAAATTCACACCGAAGTCGTAGAGATGGCGTAAGAAACATGAATTTCTTTGCTAAAGCGACTTTGAAGATCGTCACCGATTGTGAATAAATCGTGGCTGATTATGGGAAAATCGGTGGCCGATTACGATTCGTTCAACGATTGCTTCAAAACTATTTCCAAAGTGCCAATTTCTCAATAAAATTGTCGCCGATTGAAATCGGACCATTATCGGAAATAGACCCATTAGAAATATTTCATTTTGTTTTAGGTAGATGAATCGGATTAATCAAATGAGTCCTATATTTAGGAGGAAAAAAAAAACAAAAATGCGGTTTTTTAAATTAAAGAAAGAGAGAGAATTTTAATACTCCTTTGAATGTGTTAACATTTTCAATAGCATTGAATTCTTTGACTTATATGATAATTTTATCTTTATACTCTGAGTTTAGAGGGGCGGAGGGTGGTTTATCAATTTAATAGAGTTAAAAATTTATGATCTTTTTTTTTTTCTTCTCACATTCAAATCATTTTGTCATGTTTGCAAACAAAAAGACTCACAATTACCCCCATCCCCCCCCCCCACAAAATTGAAATAAATTTAATGTAATAATAGTTTCTAATTCATTTATAAATAGATTGAAAGTGATATCGTTTGAAAAATATTGCAGTTGAAATGTATTAAAAATGTAGCGGTGAAAACAGTTTATTGCAGAAATGAAGTTGGGACGTTTTTTTTTTTTGTTACATTTTTGCCTATTACGTAACCAAATACAAACGACGAGTTAGCGCTTTGCCGACCAATTTACCTGAACGAAGGAAATAACAAAAGAACATTTTTATTGAATTCAGAAATTAAAAAGAAAGTTTTAAAATGTTTTGCAGTTTTAATTTATTGAGTTTTTTTTTTCAATTTATTAGAAATTGAAAGAAAAAAAAAAATAAACAAATTACCATATTCACTGAATTTTTGGGATTCATCCTCATCGCTGTTTGTTCCCTCAGTACCTTTATACTGAAATTTGATATAAGAAAAGAAGAATAATTAATTGCTCTGTGAACAAAAATTAAAACAATATTTACAAACCCGTAGATAATCTCTGTATGTGAGACAATATTTATAATTAACAAGCAATCGTAGGGTGTTCAAATCAGTGGCCGGATTAAATTCATTGAGATCTTTGGCATCAGGATCCTTATTGATACGCGAGTATTCTGATTCATCTAATAATTTGAGTAATTCTGAAATGCATACAAAAATATGAAATAAAATCATTAACATGGAAATAAATAATTGAATTTTTTTTCTCGACAAAAAGTTACTTCTTTCATATAAATCAAAACCAAATGCGAAATGAAACAAAAAAAAAAAATGTTGAAAAAAATTGATCAAATAGCAAAATTTCTTGGCAAAATTTAAATGAAAAAAAAAAAAAAAAAAAAAAAACAAAATATGAACGTTAATTATGATATTTATAATATAAATGAAATAATACCATCATCGATTAAATGCCACGTATAGATCTCCGGGCACAGCAAGTACGACGGTTGTAATTTGCCTTTGTATCGCATCTTTGGACAGCTATGAATATAATATCCCATGTAATATTCACTCAGTTCAGCACATGTTTCATTTAATTCTCTCACAAATTGAATTTCACGCAGTGTTCCATATGTTCCAAGCGTTAAAAATCTGTAATCTACAATGAAAATTCCGAAATAATGTTTTTTTTTTTTTTTTTTCAAATAATTTGATATTTTTCAGATTTGACAGAAAATTTGTCATGTTTTTCGAATTCAAAATAGACAACTTATTCGTTCATATTTGAAAAAAAAAACAAACAAAATCATGTTCTGCATTCGATTTTTTTTCCTCGAATTTCACTTGCCTGGATCATAGAAGAAATAAACGGAGCTCACACATTTTGGTAGAATATCAATAACACCAACGGCAATTAATGTATCATTTAGCCAATACTGTTGATGAAATGATCCATATCCACATGGTGGTCCATTGTCCGATTTTTCATGCTGTTTATCATGAAAAATATGGAAAAAAAAAAATAAAAGAGAAGACAAAATGTATGATAAAACAAACCAAAAATTGGTAACATTTTTGAAACCTTTCAATTCTTTATCTCAGAACTATGATGAGCGCAATATGAACATACATTTTTTTTTTTTTTCAAATAAAAAAATGAAAAAAAAAAAAAAATACATAAGAAGGAACAAAAAAAAAATAATAATAAGAAAACACATAACGTAAATTTGCTCACCTTAATGGGTGAATTGCACAAAAAATCAAGAAATTCGCTCAAATCAGTTGGTGGATCGTGATGAATTTGTGTTTGATATTTAATGTACAAATCAAATTCAATATTTTGATTGCGTTTAAATTCGTCACTTTCAACATTATTCAAAATGAGCTGAATTGAAACGTTGTTTTCCACATTCAACCAAATTAGTTGAAATAATGAGTACGATCAATAATCAAGAAAATGCATGCCAATCCGCGAAAGATAAAGAATGAAAGGAGAGAGAAAGAGAAAGAGAAAGAGAAAGAGAGAGAGAGAGAGAGAGAGAGAGAGAGAAAAAAAAAAAAAAAAAAAATCAAAATCAATGCATTGAAATTCGTTATTAACCTGAATTGGTGAACGAATTAAAAAATTTTCGAAGTTTTTTTGTGTCAATTTTGAAGACGGATCATTGTGAATACCAATTTGATAGCGACGATACAAATTTAATGCAACTTCTGTTGAAGCGCTATGTGCTGGAACTAATTTTACCTGAATTGAAATGAAATTTTTTTAAGTTTTTGGCTTGTATCGAATGTAATGAATGATTTTACCTTCAAATTATGGATACCATTTGTGGACATTTCATCGATCAACGATTTTAAATCCTTTTCAATATTTTTTGGCGCTTTTTTAATGCCAACCACCATATTTGTGTCAGTTGGTGCCGTAACAGTGTCCGTTGTGCTTGTATTGGCTTTGGCCAATAATTTTTCCGCTTTTCGTTGTTGACGTAATAATTTTGCTTTCGGTTGTAATGGTTTTGTTGGATCCGGTCCAGCAACAATACCACGTTTATTTGATTCATTTGATGTTTTCTTATTAAATGTACTCATTTGGTTTGATTGTGATTGAGTATTTGTTTTAATTGAACTACAACTGCTATTATTACTAATGTTTGCATCATTTTTTTCACCATTTTCCGATTTATCAATCATTTCCAAAACATTTTCTAAATTGATTGAAACTTTTGGTTGATTTGAGGTAATCATTTTGCATTCAGTTAAGGCACTTGATTCTTCTGCACCCATTTTAACATCACAATCATTTGGATTATCATCATCATCATCATCATTATCATTTTTTTCACCATCATCTTTAGTACTTTGACTATCATTGCCACCACTTTTTTGACCCGTTCGCAAAAAATTATTCATCTTTTTTATAATTTTTTTGTTCGATTTTGACAATCGAAATTGTTTTGCATCACATCTGAATTTTAATATACAATAATTTTTTTCATTTTATAATAAATTATATTTAGAAAAATTCGATGAATTAAATACATACTTAATTGTGTAACAAGGACAACAAGTGATTTTGTTGTTTGGCTTGTAGCAATATTGACCAGATCGTCGCCATCCTGTTTGATGAAAAAAATAGAAAATTGAGAAAATTGATTAAACATTGAATAAAGTTAGAAAAATTTTGAAAAAAAAAAAAATAAAACTTTCAAAAAACTGTAAAACATATAAACAATTGGAGAACATTGAGAAAATGTTCAGAAAAATCTCAAGAAATAATATAAAATATATTTCAATCGCAATCATCTAAAGCAAGTCAACTAATTTGAAAAAAATTTTGCATGAAAATAATTGAACATTTTCTTTTTTCAACAATGTCTGAAAAAGACAATGAGGAATAAAATCTAGCGGTTTTGTGTGCATTAAATATTCCTTTTTTTCATCCAAAAACATCCAATCATTTCCATTCAAAATAAATTAACTTGCCATTCCAAATAAAATTGAACTTTGAAAAGAGAAACATCGTAAAAATAAATAAACAAACCTCGATCAATTAAATCCTGATAATCAGTGGCGGTCATACAGTGGGCCCACATACCTATTACCAAAAAAAAAAAACAAAAAACAAACGGAAATCGTTCACATGCAAATCAATAACACAAAAAAATTGGGTATTTTGTTCATTTCAGCGAAGCGATAAAAATTGGAAAATTGATAATTGAAAACAAAAATGTCGATTATACCGTGTGATTGGCTTGAACTAGAATTGGAGCAATAACCGCAACGAGAATCATCTTGTGCACCATAATAATTAACAATTGTCACTTTACGTGACATTTTTCCACAAATTCCAGCCTTTTTAATCCAAACAAATCACTTTTTCAACCACTAAAACAATTTTCAATGAAGGTGTACAAAACAAAAAAAAAAAAAAAAAAAAAACAAAAAAAAAAAAATGCCAATAATCCGCTTTGTTTATATTTGCAATACAATGGATTATTTTGAATTGTGAATGAAATTTTGATATTCAATGCAAATTGAATTTGTGTCGATGATTTGAAATTGTTTTTTGCAAAGTGTATTTAAACAGAAATAAAAAAAATAAAATTAAAAAATTCAATACTGTTTTCCGTATCTTTGAAAAATTGAAATGAAATAAATGCGAACAATAGAATCGAGAATACTATATTAGTCACTTTGCAAACTCATTGAATTTCGTTTGAATTGGTTGACAAATGTTGAAAAAATTTGGCTGAATATGGGTGATACACAAGTAATAGATGAAAAAAAAAAAAAATGACGAGATTTGACCACTTTCCACTACATGTAAATGTAGAGTAAACAACTGTCACACAAAACGTCACCATAGCACCAATTCTGAAACACGTTGAATATTCACAAAGACGCATATAAAACCAACACTGTATGCCAATAAAACACATACATACACAATGAATGGGTTATAAAATGTGTACAGACATAATGTATACGAAATATGAATCGAATTACATATTATCATAGAGCGCTAATACCAATTCACCAATTACAATTTGTTCAGCTGTTTTTGTTTTATTTATTTACATTTTATGCAATGGATATTCATTTCATTTCTCACATTGCATGAGAGAATTTGAATGAAATGAGAAAAGGACAAATTCCGTATTCTAAATCACCTTGGCCTAGTATTGTTTGTTTGAAATGTTTACATTTCCATTTTGATTTTTTTTTTACAATTCAATTCAATTCAAATTATAATTTTATATAAAATCATTGTCATTTACTCACCATGTGAATATTTTTGTAAAGAATCTCTTCTACAATAACCACATCGTGCTCCTTCACGATTGCGAAATAGATCAACAACTGTCACACTATGTCGATTCATTTTCACTTTGGCTAAACAATTTTATTTTTCCTTCTAAAATTCCAAATTGAATACCAAGTTACGAAAAAAAAAAAAGAATCAAATTCTATTCTCAAAATTCCTCTGAATGTATTTTTACTTGTTATTGCCAGCAAACAAACTCTTTTCATTCACACAAATTCATTTAGAGCATAAAAATATTCAAATCAAGACACAACACCACAAATGGCATGAATGGAATCAATTATTGATAAGTAGTTGATGTTGGAGGTTTTCCTTTCGTCTCTCTCTGTCTCTCTCTCTCTCTCTCTCTCTCTCTTCTCTCTTCTATGTTTTGTATAAGTAATTTTTCATGAGACGCCTACAAACAACAACAGCATCAGCACAAGCGCCAACAACAATAGTATCTGCACAAGCGCCAACAACAACACCAGCAATAATCATACAAAAATTGATATGAAAATACAAAACATTTACGCCAGATGGCAATACTAGATATTAAAACGTGCATTCATTCGTGTTTCAATATTTTTTCATTTTATTGTTAGTAATTTTTTTTTTTTTCGCCTTAAAATATTTACAAGAACATTTTTGTGTGTTTTTTATTTTTGTTATTTTTTCTTTCTTTCTTTCTTGAATTTCATTGAAATTTTCAATTCATTCTTCTATCTCACTCGCTCTTTCCATAGTTTTTTTCTATTTTTTTTTTTATTTTTTTTTTTATTTTTTTTTTATTTTTCTTTTTTTTGAATTTCATCGTTTTTGCGGTACAGATTTCGAATCGATTGAATTGTCGAGATGAATCGAAAACGGGAGACGCCGGCAATAAACGTTCACAATTGAATTTCAATTTTATCAAATAATAAATTTGATTGCTTCATTCATTCAAATTCATCTTATTTGCATCGCGCAACCATTTTATTACAAAGTTACACTTAAACACTAACGATTAGAAATTTTTTTCTTTTCTGCTGCTGGCTTGGTTGCTTCAGACTTGTTTTTTTTTTTCATTCTTTTTTGTTTCTCAATATTAAATGATAATTTGCGATGCATATTTTTTTTTCACTTCATTATTACCGTTTTTCTTGTATTTCGGTCGAATCTATCGGTAACGTTTGTGCTTTGTTTCGTTTTTGCCTCTCACTATCTCTTTCTCTCTCTGTTTCGTCCTCTTGCTTCAACTCTCTCACTCTCTCACTCCCTCTCAAAAAAAAAAAAAAATTAAAAAATCCGAAATTCGATTTGTCTAAACGTTGTCCACTTCAAAATTCATTCGAAACTCATTTGCCGAAATGCGAGCATATAGTTATCATTATTTTTTTTTTTTTTTTTTTTTACATTTTTCTTTACAATTATTCATTTTATGGATATTACAATTGTTCTTGATTACTGAGGAAGAAAGAAAAAAAAAAATTGATTCTTTTTTTTTTCTTCATTTTTCTTAAATTACAAATAACGAGCAAAATCCGTGCGATGAAACATTTCTAGTCAAAAAATGTGAAGAGTTTTTTTTTTCTTTTGTAAAATATTAAAAATTGATAAACGAAAAAAATCTTTTCGAAATCGAATGAAAAAGAAATGAAAATACAAATATTTCTAGAAAAAAAAAATTGTTTTTTTTTTTCTTCTTCTCTTTTAAATTGAAATGTCACAATATTCTATCTTTTGCCATGTTTGTCGAAACTCTCACTTTTTTTAAAATGTCAAAATTCTCACTTTTTTTTTATGTCGTTTCCTTGATGCAGTCATTTCAAATCGGGAAGTGACGTAATATTTCTTTCGTAATTTATTCAGATTTTATTTTTTTAACGGAGTTTTAATTTTTTATTAGAAATTTATGAAATGATTTTTTAGACTGTTTTATTTTCAAATTTTTCAAAGATTCTCTGAATAATTTGAGAAAAAAAAAAAGTTCAAAAAAAAAAAAGCCGTTAGCCGGTTTTAACTGAAATATGTTAAAAAGTATAATCATCGTCAAAAATGTGTCCTTGTTCACATAATCATCAATTTTATCCTCCCAATTTGAATCATTTGTTCTTTCTTTTTACGTCATAAATTCCATTGAAATTCATTTCTTTCTCTCAGTTTTTATTTGTCAAACACTTGATTTTCATTCCAAAATCCTTCTATTTTGCGCTTATCTTCTCACTTGTCTTTCTCACATACTTTTTCGTTTTCTCTCCATTTGTCTTACGATTTCTTTTGCGACTAGAAACGTTTCTCATACTAGTCCAAATATAAAATTGAATTTGTTTGTTGTGATTTATTTTTTCCCCATTTCCATTTAGATTATTTCATTTTATTGTTTTTGTTGTTGTTGTATATTGTTTGCTCTTTAACTGATTGTTGTATTTAATCATACTAATATAACTATTGTAAACTGTAACTGTGTAATAAAAAACTGAAAATTTGAACAATGTAAATTAGAATGAAAAAAATCTATTGTCGCTTCTGGTTGATGTTGTAATTTTTTTTTTTTTTTTTTTTGCGAAATTGGTTCTATTCTTCTTCTTGTTTGTATTTTGTTTATTGTGTATAAAAAAACAACCGATAATGTTTTATTTTATTTTTTTTTTTTTTTTTTTTGCAAGAAATATATTGTAACATTGTACAAACAACAGGATTTAAATGCAGTTTTTGGTCTATTATAATTTGTATCTATTTGTTATTTCATATGTTTGTCTATGGAAAAAACGGGTTGATTTCTTAAAAAATAAACAAGAAAATTTGAAATGGGAGCTTGGGGTTTCTTTAGTAGGGGCGGTGGGGGTTGTTTTTTTTAGGGATTGTTTGTTAGGGTGTGCAGGTGTGCACACAAAAAAATCAGTTTATAAGCTATATTCACAGATGTCGTGATAAACGCTCTTATTAGACATTACCATAGTATCTAAATTGTCTAACACAAAATGCTATAGAAACAGTCAATATGAAGTTGGATAAAGCTCTGTTTCTATAGCAACTTATGTGTTAGACAATTTAGACACTATGGTAATGTCTAATAAGAGCGTTTACTACGACATCTGTTAATATAGCTTATAAATCGAGTTTTTTGTGTGTGGATGTGTTGGATCAAGTGTATTAGGCAAATTTGGGCTATCAATCTCTGTTTTGGGCTAGCAATTTTACATGTAACTTTATAAAATCCCATATTTCATCTCATTCGGTGTCTATGGATTTGTTTTCTGTTAATCAAAAAATAACAACAATTTATTTCATCTCTTTGTTTATTATTATGCATTGTTTTTCTCTCACTCTTTCTCTCTCTTTCTCTCTCTCTCTCTCTCTTTCTCTCTCTCTTTCTCGCTCTCTGTCTTTCTCTCTCATTTTCATTTATATAAATAACAAACTGTTTCTTTATGCTATTTTGTGTATTTCTTATGCATTGTACCGATATAAAAAATCTGCTGTAACAACGGAATTGCGCGCGCGATGGAGAAAAAAAAAATGTGACAGAAACAACAAAATATGCTTTAGAATTCTAACAGTAAATGAAAAATCATCGAGGGCACTATTTATGTATGTATGTATGTGTGTGTGTGTGTACTGTGTACTGTGTATTATATATTTGACGGAATTGAATTGATTGACATATTGAATTGAATGCAACAATATGCATCACTTGCGATTATAACAGAAGTTCACATACGGATACCTTCGAATGTCAGATGTCATCAAAATATGGTATTTGTATGCCTATCTCTCTTAACCCGATCGAATGAAAGAGACAGGGAAGAAAAAGGAAAAATTAGTGATGAATGTTAACATTCATTCGATTTGTCTTTATTATATGGAAAGCAATTTGATTTGTCAATTAAAAACGAAATATATATATATATATGTATAAATTCTGCTCATGAAGTCTATGGTACAAACAATGCAATAAGGCTTCTTATTTCTGTTCATTTACTATTGGAAATGTGTCTGTTTATGTGTGTCTATGTGTGTTTTGTTATCCATATCTGCTGATAAATTCATAAAACACAAAACTCAAAAGATAAAAATGATATGATGCGATCGGGTTTTTACTGTTTGTATGTGTATCTGTGTATATAATTAGAATTGTCTTAGCTATTGTTTGCAGTTTGTTGTTGTGTTTCTTTGTTTTCTTCATTTGACATAAAAAAATATTCTTACAAAAATTTCTCTTAATTATTCTGCAAATTTGTAAAATTGTCTTTAATGTTTTCTGTCACCATTTTCGCTTCATTTTGGTTTTTTTTTCTTTTTTTCATTCACCCTAATGCAGTAATATTTAATAAATTGGTATAATAATTAGCTTCGGTTTCTGTACTATTTTTCATAATCTCTTTCATTTATGGTATTGTATTTAATATAAAAAACTCTTTTTGTTTATGGATTTTTGATTCAATGATGTGAATCAAATGTTTCAATCGAAATTCAAATTGTTGAATCGAAATTCAAAATGGATATAACATATCATCAAATGGTCATTATGATGATGATGATGTTTTCAAATGAAATGATCATTTTACGAAAATTCATTTCTTCCCATTGAATTTTGCCCATTGATCAATGATCAATGGATCATTGATCATTGATCATTGAACATTGATCATTGATCAATGGATCATTGATCATTGAACATTGATAATTGATTATTGATCATTGGACATTGATCAATCTTGAAGAAAATTCTCCGGAAAATCGTTAGAAAATCGATTTAAAATTTGATTCACTTCAATGAATTTATGCGTATGTACTTTGCGAGTGTGAGTTCAATTGTAAAAAATAGCACCACTTTGTACATTCATTAGCATTTGTATTGTTTATATTGTGTATTGTGTTGGAAAAAACAAAAAAAAAAAAAAACAAAATAAATCTTTGATAATGAGAAAAAGAAAATGTTGATTTTGATCAATTTTGATGTTAAAACTATCTTTTCTTCTGTCATTTTTTAGTATGGATCATGCAAACATCACGAATGCTCCGAAGCCAAAAAGTGGTTTTTTTTCTTCAAAATAGGAAGCTTTTGATCATTTGGAATGAGAAACAGTTTGCATGGTCATTGGTTTTTGGGATTTTTTTTTTTCACATTTTCGTTTTGTTTCGTTTACTTTATTTCATTTCAAGGAAATAAATTCAACAAGCGCATTCATTGGTGGGGTTCTTTTTTAATTCATCGTTGAAAAAAAAAAGGAAAAGTAAAAAGAAAAATTGTGGGGTTTGTGTGTATTTTGTTTGATGTTTTAATAATAATAAATCGCTAGCCCAAATAAACTATTGTTCAGTTGTTTCTGTGTGTATGTGTGTTTTCTGTTGTTTTTGTTTTTTTCTTCTTTGTTTAAATTATTGTTTGTAATTTCATTTTGTTTTGTTTTGTTTTTATTTCTGTCTCCTGTTTTTTTTTTTTATGATTTGTTTGTATTTGTATTTGCATGTGTCTATTTATAAATGTAATAACAAAAATTCGATTCGGTAAAATGAACGCTGATAAATTGTTTTGTAGTTTAATGCATTTCGTTTGTTCACATTTTTGAATGAATACTCTCTGCGTTATTTCTTTTCTTTTTCTTCTTGTTCTTTTGATTCATTCGTAATGATCATTATCATCTCTTGTTTTTAAATTCAATTTCATAAATAGCTAGATTTAAGCTAGGCACTCTCGTTCCATTTAACACTACATTTTGGGATGTGTTCTGGCTGTCTTCTCATTTTCATCTCTCTCTCTCTCTCTCTCTTTCTCTCGTTATCATTTTTATATCTATCTTCGAGCAATTTCTTTTCGCTCTCTCTCTCTCTCTTTTTCTCTCTCTCTCTCTCTCCATATTTCTTTCTCTTTTACATAATTTTTAATTTCACAACTTAAATTTGCTTTCAATTGTTGTGAATATCTTTCATTTTTATCATCGCCATTTTTCTTCCATTCAATTTATGTAATTCGTACGATTATACATATTGAAGTAAACACTCTATAAAATTGTTATTCCACGTAATAGCTATTTAAAATCGCTTGTTCTTAATTTACTTGCCGATTATTGCATTTTAAAAAATAAATGTAGAACCGAACAATTGTTTGAGAATAATGAACAAAGAGAAAGAAAAGAAAAACGAATTCGATTCAAAATGCAAAAATATTGTTTTTTTTTTCTTTTTTTTGGACGCTGTAATTGTTGACTGTCGTTGGCAACCAACGATAGGCTCGTCGATACTCATTTTCATTTTCATCTAATTCTGCTTCGCCATAATCTTCTCTTTCTTCTTTTGCTTCTTCCTTTATTTACTTACGTTATTGCACAAGAATTGTTGTTTAAAAAGAAATGCTTAATTTCTTTTTTGGTCCAATTCCAATTGAAAAATTACAAATTGAAAAACTGAAAATACAATCACAAACGAAAAATAAAACTGAAAAATGCAAATACGAAATGGAAAAAAAAAAAAGAAAAAAAAATAGAAAATAAAACAACAAAATTCATAAAAATGAATGTTTTGACGAGAGAATAAAAAGAAAAGAGAAAAAAGAAAAAAAGGAAATCATTATTGAATATATTAAAAATTTGTCTGAAATCGAATATGAGTGCGTGCTAACTAAATCTAATTCATGTGTATTACAATGTTTGCTGCTAAATTTATCTAAAAAAAAGTTTCAATCAAATAAAATGCGTTTTCATATATTTTTTTTTTCTTCTTCTTCTTCTTCTTCTTGTTCTGTTGTTGCACTTGTGTTTGTTTGTGTTTATCCCCGTTTGTTTATTTCATTTTTTTTTTTTTTTGTGTTCGGTAAAATAATGCCAACATTTTGTTGTAATTTGTGCATATAAAATTTTGGCCAATTTCCAGTGTTGACTTTGTCAACTGGACACGATTATGGGAAAGCATATGCCACACATTCACATACACACAATTGACACAATTTGTCTTATCTTCTGTTCATATTTTATGCATACACAATTTCCGTGCATAATTATATTTTATTTTTTATTTTTTATTTTTTTGTATCATCTCCTAATTCTTTCAGTTTTTCTTGTCACTTATATTTTATCTAAAAATTAAATCTCGAATTTCTTCAGTTATATAGAGAAAAAAAAAATCACAATTTAATGTTTTCTTTTTTATATAATTGATGAAAATTTGACGAATTTGCGTCTGAAAAAAAAAAAAAATCAACAAAAATATCTTAAAAAAAAAAAATTACAAAAAAAAAATAATTGATGAATAAAGATCACTTGGGGAGATAAAGAAAACACAATCAGGAACCAAGATTGAGGGGAAAAACAATGCTTTTCCTCTATTCTTCTTCTTATTCATTTTCTTCTTCTTCAGTTAAATGATTATTTTGCAGAGCAATTGCATACGCTCTATGATTTTATTTCTTGTTTTCTCTTTTGCTTCTTCTTCTTCTTCTTCTTCATAAAAATTAGAACTTAATGAGCATGACTAAAGTAAAAATCGAAAATCTAAAATTGGTTTCATTGTATTGTTCTTATGAGCTAAAAAAATTCGTTTAAATATTTCCCAATGTGAATTTACACAAGTTTTCATTTTTTGTTCACTTGTTTGTATTTTCCTTTTATTTTTCTTGCTCTTCTCAATATACGAGAAGATTACTTTAAGGGGGGGAAAAAAAACACATTCGACAACGTCCATGTAAAAAAAAAAAAAAAAAAAAAAAAAAATTTGAAGAAATCATGCAAATCTAATGGCTAAAAATTCGATATTTTAACAACAAAACTAAACTATATTTAGACAGTTAAATGAAATGCCTCATAAAATCAGCAACACGACAACGATGGCGATGGCGATGACGAAAGAAAAAAAAAAAAAAAAAAACAAAAAACAAAAATCGATTGAATAATTCAAACAATGTATAAAAAGTGGGAATTGTTATATTTGAAAAATTGATGGCAAACTGTTTCTGAACTGTACCGCACATTGTGCAGATGGTTATTTTCTCTAGATAACTATTGATTGGCTTATTAAATTGTGTGCAGTTGGGCTAAATTTTTTTTTATCCAGTCTAACTATCCTAAGAAGACGTCTCTTGTTTGATCATTTTCTTTTTATTTCTCATTTGCATTTGAAAAACAAAAAAAATATGTTATTAAAAAAAATCGTTTTTTGAAGAAAAATTGAACAAAATTTTTGATAAAAATAAAAATTCTTCATCATGATCGGTTTTAAATGATTTCGATAAAGCAAAAAAAAAAAAAAATCCGTTTTTCATTTGTAACTGCTTCATGGTAAATAAACATTTTTTTTTTTTTAAATGAAAACGTACACACAAAAATAAAAAAACGAAAATTAGACGATTTTCCATGGGCAAGAGCCATCGTGAAAAAATCACAAAACTTAGCTAAAAATGACGATCAAAAGTTAAAACAAATATGAGAAACAAAAAGCATGTTTCACTTATTCACATTTTATATCGCATTTACATTCACATTCCGAATGGCACCACGATCAAATCACTGTATCACAATTAATCCATTTAAACCGCACACACAAAACGCATTTGCTTGATTGGATTGGGATTGCGTGGAGGCAAAATGAAATAAACTACATAATTTTAACACATAAGCTTGTCACTTGAATTCTGGCATCATTAACTTTTTGATGTAAAAATTCTTTACTCTATTTTCGTCTTTTTCATCTTTTTTTTTTTTACTATTTTGAATTCTGCATCTTTTACTATTTATTCTGTCTTTCTGGTTGTTCTTCTCTTCTATTTTTCTTAGTACCTTTTGTCTCTTTTTTTTTCTTTCTTCTAGTACCTATTCTTCTACTCTTCTTCTACTTTGCTTGTGTTGATCTCTTCTTTCTTCATCCACTTCATTTTTTTTTTTTCATTCGTTTTCTAGTAGAAATTCTCTACATTGTGTGTTTTGCCCTGCATTGTCTTATATGGCAATTATTAATAAACATATCAACTGATTTTTATTGCACTCAAAATGAAAATTTGCAACAATTTCCCGTTAAGTTTTCTCTCTCTCTCTCTCTCTCTCTCTCTCTCTCTTGATTCAAAGGAAAATAATTAACCGAATTGGGGGGGGGGGGGGGAAACGGAAAAACAAATAATAATTATGGCTACATTCTTGTTTAGCATCTAAAAATCGTTTTGGATATAATGGCTAATTACACACATTTGAATATTACCAATTTGACTTTCGTATGCTTTTTTTCATTCTCCTCCCCCTTTTTTTGTTTAGCTATCTTAGGGAAGACAAATAAATCTAAAACATTCATATATCGAAATGGCCATTTTTGTCGTTCTTCAATGTTTAAATACGACATTTTGAAATATATATATATATATATTTTTTTGTGTCTGTGTGTGTGTTTGTGTGGATGAAGAACTGCGATTATTTAATTCATCGATAAAACGAACCAAATGAGAAAGAAAAGAAAAAAAAAAAAAAGAATAAAATTTAAAAAGAAAAACAAAAATCAATCAAATCATGAAGTGCGATTCTCATGAGAAATGAAAACAATTACATTGACGCGTCCATTTAAAAAAAAAAAGAATAACGTTTTTTTTTCTTCTTCTCATCACCATTTCTCTTAATTTTTTTTCTTTTTTTTTTTTTTTTTCTTTTTTGTTCATTCTCACTTCTCATCTGTGTAGATTTCTATTAATATAATGATCATTTTTTAAGAGCGTATTAATATAAAGAATATCTACATCTAAATATTGTTGTATGATTTTCTAATGAAACTTGTAGTAGGTCCGCGTGTCAATTTTTCTTTTCTTCTTCTTTTTTCTTTCTCTTTATTTCAGTGTGTGTTTTATGTGGTTTTTTTCCTTGCTCTTTCATTTTAACTCTTTGTTTTTATCTGTTTTCTTCTACTCGGATTTTTCATCGATTCTAAACATGTTTTTTCGGCAATTCAGTATCTCTTTTTTTTTGGTTCTTTTCCAAAAGTTGTTCAGATTGAATTATTTTTGCTGACGTTCTGCTTTTGTTATAATTCATGCATGTTATCAGGGCATGTGTGGCGGTGCAAAAGTTGAATGTCACTGTGCAACGGCTGGTGGTTGAATTGATGAGGATGTCGCTGTCGATGTATTAGCATTAGGTACCTAATTTAGATGATGGAAAATGAATAATTTAAAAAAAAAAAACATTTCGAACATTTTTTTTTTTTTTCACTGAAGAACACTCAGTTGTATGAATATTACCGATGAATTGTTTGTGGTGCCAACACTGCTGCTGTGTGCCTGTTGCTGTGCACCAAATTGATTACCAAATGGTGGTGCATAACATTGCGGGAAGTATAATTCATGTTTAATTGATGGATTCATGCGCGGTATTAAATTATTTTGTTTATCCATTGATAGTTGAAATGGTGTTTTTGTGCCATCAATTGGTGCTGGCATTGAAACGGCTGCAGCGGCTGCATTCACTGCAGCAGCTGCTGCTGCTGCATTGTTCATTTGATTTCGACGTGATTTTGATGAATGTGGATTCATATGGTTATCAATATGCTTTTTAACATCGGGCTCTGTTGCAAAACGTCGCCTGCAATTCGGCATTGGACAGCAAAATGGTCGATCTCCCTAACAAGCCGCAGTAAAAGAAGAGGAAAAACAAAAAAAAAAAAACAAATTTTTTTTTTCGGTTGTTTTTATTAAATCGTTTTGCCTCTTTTTGATAAAAAAATATTTTAATGCAATTGAAATGGATTTGAAAACAACTACCTGGTGGGTACGCGTATGCTGATCCAAAATGGCTTTCTGTCGGAAGTCCTTACCACATTGTCCACATTTGTACGGTTTTTCACCCGTATGGATACGTATATGCTATGTGTGAGAATTGAAAAAAAAATTTTTTTATCGTTTTTCTTCTTGAAATTAAATTTCCTTTTTTCTCGCTTTTTTTGCTTTTTTTGCTTTTTTTTTTTCTTTTCATGATTGAACACAGGATATGGAGAACACACACTCACCTGATTTAAAATGGTTCGCTGTCGGAAGAATCGCGGACAATATATGCATCCATATGGTTTTTCATTTGTATGTATTCGTAAATGTTGTGTGAGATGCGATTGTTGACGGAAACGTTTTCCGCATTCAGGACACGGGTATGGCCTTGATTCAATATGAATGCAACCGTGTTGCAGAAGCGTACTTTTTTGTTTGAATTCTTTTTGGCAAATCGGACATCGTACGTATAATGGCATGCCAGCATTTCGGCCTTGTTGCAATACATCGGGCAGCATACCTTTTTGGCCCGGTTTTAAATACTGCAACGAACCCAAATTACTACCAAACACCGAATGATTGTTACCCTTTGCATCTTTAAAATAGGCGGGATATTGTAAACCGGCACCGGCACCACCTTGAATATTAAAAAAAATATGCTCTTGATTCGGCCGTATCATGTGTGCTATTGTTAGTATAACCAATATTTTCGTGTTTATGTTTTGCATTTTTTTTTCCACATCAATTTGTTGCAAGGATGATTCATCATCGTTGCCACCATCACCCGGAAATGGCACATCGAATTGCCACAGTGTTGCATGCGATCTACCGCATCTTTTAAACACAAGGTGTGGGGAAACGTCTGAATGAAATTCCATGCAGACGAAGAAGAAAAAAAAAAACAAAAACACAAAAATTTGTTTGGTTAAGCCAACGAAAGCACCATTTTCAAACGAAATTTTCTTTGTTTTTTCTTTGGTTCAACAAATGTGGATTTTATTTTATTTTTTTTTTTTGTTTTGGTTTTGTTTGCACTTCAACGGCTTTTTTCAATCAAATTAAATCAACAAAAATGTCATGATAAACGTTTGATTGAGAATTTTTGAGAATGGATCATTCGATCGAGATGAGAATTGTTGATTTTCAATCAATTTTAATTTGTTTGAAGTTTGATGATTGGAAGTTTTTGTGATGATCAATTGATCAATAGAAATAAAAACGAACACAGAGAATCTGAAAATTCGAGAATCAAACGATTGAAATATGAAATGATCAAATGATTGAATAAATGATCAAATATTCATTTCATAGCAAGTTTTGAGATCAGTCAAGTGAATATGAGGTAAGAAGTGTCGAAGTGTCACTTGAGAGAGAAAGAGAGAAAGAAAGAGAGAGAGAGAGATAAAGAGAGAGAGAGAACGCAATTGATTATTGAAGAATAAGAAAGCATTTTTGCGAAAATTTAAAAAAATTGCGACTGAAGTGGTTTCATTTCGCTATCCGAAATAAATTGGATGGAGCCGTTTATAAAGATTGTTAAGATGGGCAGAAATTGAAAGCTGCAATTTTTTTCTTCCAATAAATGAAATGTGAACGAAGCTTTTGACCTTTATTATTAGTTATCCTCTCAGGCTAAAGGAATATCGATGTGAAAATGTATCGTATATTTTCCTTTTTCATACGAAACAAAGTGTTAAATCATGAATGTTAAGGCTTAATTGGATTTCAATTAAAAGTGTAAATCATTTTGTTTGTGTTTTTTTAATTTCTTCATAGAATATTGGGACGATGAAAGAAGTGTAAATTTCAGTTCTCTCTCGCTATCTATCTCTGTCTGTCATTCATTGATAATTGTTTCGTGTTGTTCGTTTTTTTCAATATTTTGTTTCATGGTTGTTTTATTTTATCTCTCCATGAAATGGATTCTTTTCGCTTTTTGTTTTTTCTTTTTTTCGTTTTTTTTTTTTTTTTCGTTTTCATTTTTTATCACAAACAATCAGATCAAATCAACAACAGAAAGTGTAAAAGTAGCGGTCAATAACTGTGTTGCTCGCCTTGATGCGTTCGCACATGCTGATTGAGGATTGCTTTCTGGCGAAAGTGTTTGCCGCACTCGGAACACGTAAACGGCTTCTCACCCGAGTGGATGCGTAGATGCTGATTTAAAATTGCACGTTGTCGAAAACTGCGAGGGCAATACGCACACGAATATGGCTTTTCATTTGCATGAATCCGTAAATGTTGCGTCAAATGGGATTGTTGACGAAAACGTTTTCCACATTCTGGGCATCCATACGGCCGGGTATCGGTGTGTATACGTTCATGTTGTAATAATGTACTCTTTTGTTTAAAATCTTTCCCGCATGTTAAGCATTTGAATAGCCGCAAATCGGATCCTTTGGATTTAATTGAACCAGGCGATGGTGATGTTTGATGCATATTATGACCGGGCAATAAATCCGGTATGCCTTGATTATATTGTTCGAGCGCTTGTTGCGCCTGTTCCATACTGAGACCAGGCAAGGGCTTATTCAAGTAATGTAATGGCGGAAAACCAGGCGGCGCCAACATTGTCTGACCTGGATGACGATAATAATTGATTTCGGCTTGTGACGTATCAAAGCACTGTACACCATCGCTATGGTAACAACAGGCAATATAAAAAAAGAAACGAGAAAAAAAAACAAAAAAAAAAATAAGTAAAATGCTTTGAGACACAATGGGTAACGGAATCTTAGCAAACAATCGTATTCTGCCTACGCAATTGAGCTTGAATACATTCAATTAAATTCTGTGAAAAATAAAAACATTTTACAAATCCAAAACTTCAATAAGGTGTTTTTAATTTTCATTTTTTTTTTTTCATTTTTTTAAATCCTTTTTTCAATCTTTTGCGTTTTTTTTGTTTCCTGCATGAAACGATCATTTGCGATTTGTTCCGAACATCGAAGAGTTTATCTTTAAATTGAATGTATTAAAATAAGTGTGCTTACTTTCGAATTGGTTGACTATTCGATGTGTTGCTTTGCTGTTGGCTGTTCTGTTGTTGATTTTGATCTGCGGACATATCGATATTTTGTTCTGGCGAAGATTGTTGATTTGATTGTTGCTGCTGCTGTTGACCGTTTTGTGTAACATTTTGGTTTTGATGCTGCTGATGCAACGAGTTCACCTGAAAAACCAAAACAAACAAAAGAAAAAAAAAAAAAATTTTTAGATTCACGATCGGGATGAATAATGTCAATTTTAGTGAAATAATTTAAATTAATTCAATTTTTTTTCAACCCCATTTTTTCAATTTTGTTTTTCGAAAATACACTTTACAAAAGTTAAAAGAAAATCCAATAAAAAAAATGTGTATGAATTGAAAAAGCTCTCAGGTTGAACACCCAGCAAATCTTTGTGAAAATTAAAATACAATGTGCTTTCAAATGAAAAAAAAAAAAAAAAAAACAAACCTGATTAATGGCGACATCTTCGTCCATATCTTGATTGGCATTGGTTTGTTGTGGGTGTGCGGCGGCTGGTGAGGGTAAATTACGATGTGTATTTTCGTTTTGTTGTTGTTGTTGCTGTGATTCGTCCCTTGGGCTAGTCGGTGCAGTATGTTGTGGTGGTAGTTGTTGTTGATGTTGATTATTACTGTGAAAATATTTGAGTTTTTTGTTGTTGATGTTGTTGTTGTTGTTGTTGTAGTATAATGTTATAGTAAAAACACACAGGTAGAATGAAGATGATGATGAAAATAAAAACACATTGAAAATGAGATGATATCAGTTTTATGCGCATAATTTAATTGAATTAAGGAACAATGATTTATTTTGGTATGTAACGTGAACTTTTGTGGGTGATTTTGTTTCTCTTTTTTTTTTTTCTTTTGGGAAGGGAGTAAAAAAAAGATGAAATAAATGAAATGAGTATGTACAAAAGAAAAAAAGTGAAATCGAAAACAAAAGGGCTTACTAAATCCAAAGAAAGACAAATTAAAAAAAAAAATGTAAATAATACTGGAAACAATAGAATTGTGTGGGTTCATGACGAAAGACTCGTTATTATTTCATTCTTATTTTTGTCTAGTCTAAGATAATTTTTGTTGTTTTTTTTTTTCTTTTATTTTGTAAATAACACATCGACATGTATACAATATAAAGCAGTGTGTGTGTGTTTTTGGTTTGTTTGTGTGTTTATTGTTATTTAAATTTGCTGAAACGATCGGAAAATCGCACTTGTTTTCACTTACTGGCTTTGATGAGGATACATATCAGCGCTCCATTGTCCTGACGAGCTTAACGCATTGCGTTCGGCCGCCTCTTGTGAATCTTTATAGAGAACGTATGGCGCAGTGTCCTGCGAAATGCAATACATTATTTGTCTTGGCACCTTTAGGCCGGCCGCTAGGCATGCGGCAAACGAGGCAGAAAAATTTATTGCCATTTTATTTGTTATGCTTTGCTAGCAAATGTTCAATGCTTCAGTATGATTCTTCTTGTTTTTGTTCTGTGTTCCACTCTCTCTCTCTGTAATTGTTTTGACCGTTTTTTTTTTTTTTTTTTTTTTTTGTTTCTTTCTTCGCTCTGTACTTAAAGTTTCTTCACTTTATTTTTGTAAATTGGCGCCAAATAACTCTTTTTCTTGTTGTTGTTGTTGTTTGGTTTTGTTTGACTCACATTCGTTCGGCTCTATCACTCGATACAATTGTGTTTATTATTATTTTAAGTTTTTTTTAGTCATTCAATAAAGAGTGTTCAATTCCATACGATACACTCTCTGTATAATATTTTGTATTGTTTTTCCGAGTGCAATCTGTTTATCCACCCATTGGGCATTGGTTTTATTCTCTTTCAATTTCAATCATACACATATACCAAAACAAAAAAAAAAAAACAAAAAAAAAAATAATAATAAGTGAACAAGTTTTGATGCCCTTTTGCAAAAAATATTCTCGCCGATACACATACACACATTGACATATACACACAGACACCGAACGAGAGACTCTATGAACAAAATATAAAAGAAATTTTCAAATATATGCTTGTAATGTTCTTTTTAAATTGTTCAGTTGTGATGCGAATTGAGCCAAAACTGAGAAAAAGTGAAAAATGACAACGAGTGATTGAGTAACTGAGTGAGAATTTAACACAGTGAGTTAGAGAGTGAGCAAGAGTGAGAGAGAGAAGCGAGTGTTGCGAGCTTTTTCTCTTTGAATTTTCTATTTGCTTGATCGCTGGCGCTCGTCGTCGTCTTATTTTTTTATTTTTTTTTTTTTTTGTTTTTTTTTTTTATTCTTTTTTGTATTGTTGGTTGATTGGTTTACGCGTATGAAGAGAAGATGTCGCCGTGTCACGGTCGACGACGGAACTATGACGATGACGACGAAAACAACGACGACGAAGACGACGACAACGACGACGACGAAGACGACACTGAGATGATGGTGCAATTATCGTTGTATCGAATCAACAAACGTAAAGCAATTCTGTGTTGATTTTTGATGCGCTTTATGCATATGCTATTATTCATGTTTTATCGTCGATAGGCTGTTGTGTGTATTGTTTTCTTCCGTCTGCAATCAAATTTAAATCAACAATAAATTTCAATTAGTAAATTGTTACGACAAATGTTCATTTATTTATATAACTATAGGAGTGAGTGAACGAGAGAAATAGAGAGAGTGAGAGAGAGAGAGAGAGAGGAAGAGAGAAAGAGAGAGAAAGAGAGAGAAAGAGAGAGAAAGAGAGAAAGAAATAAAGAGAGAGAAAGAGAGAAAGAGAGAGAAAGAGAGAGAAAGAGAGAGAGAGAGAGAGAGGAAGAAAGAGATCAAAAGAGATAAGGAAAAATATAGAGAGACATGTAGAGATAGAAAGAGATATAGAAAGATAGAGAAACAGGCAAAGAAGAAGAGAGAAAAATAATGAGGCACACATAGAGAGGCTGAAAGACATTGAAAATGAGAACAAGAGACATAGAATATGTGAAAGAGAAAGAGCGAGAAAATGGAAGAAAATGAGCGAGATTTTTAGAAACAGAAATAAAAGATGATAGAGAGAGAGAAGTAAAAACGAAAGACCGCGAGAGATCGAGAGTCATATATCATAATTGACTAATACATTAAAGTGGATTCATTGAACTTTTGTTAGAAATGGGAAGAAGAAGAAGAAGAAGAAGAAGAAGAAGAAGAAGAAGAAGAAGAAGAAGAAGAAGAAGAAGAAGAAGAAGAAGAAGAAGAAGAAGAAAAGTAGAAGTAGAAGAAAGGTGTTTTTCCACCAAAGTTGGTTTACTTTCAGAAGGAGCTTTAATAATAATTAATGAAAAATCCTCTCATTTCCTTCATTTTTTTAATCCTTTATGTGAAACATTACAACTAGCAACATCAACATCCAAATCACGAATGGCAAACGACGATGAAATGGCATAGAAAGAAAAACGCACAAAAGAATATGTGTGTGTGTGTGCTTCGAATGAAGACATTGAATTAAATAGCGAAAATATAATGCAAATGATGTATTCAATCTGGGCACGTTGTTGCCCGTTTGACATTATGCAGATCGTGTAATTTTTCATCGTGCGATGATATTCTTTCTTCATTCATACATTGAATAATGGCAAAGTGCAATGAATTGCGGTTTGATGTGACGCATTTAGAATTTAGAAAGTCACATACATATGACGCGCTCACGCGTTTGGAATTTCTTTTTATTTACTCTCTGTCTCTGTTGCTCTCCTTGCACTGAAATGTTGAAATGAAGAAAAAAAAAAAAGAAATGGTTTTTCGTGCACAAATTCAAAATTAAGATCGAGTTTAGCGTGAATTTTTCAAATGAATTGCGTCTATCTATACACATATACAGGCAATGTGAACTTGCTCACGCAACAACACACCAAAATGCATATCCAAAGTGCAAATCGCAAACGTAATTCTAATATGAATATTAGAGAAAAGAAATGTTGACGAGTTCGCACATTTGTTTCATGTCTTTTCAGTTGTGCTTCTTTCGATTGTGTTGGTTCCTTTTTCTCACTCAATTTCTCTTCTTTCCCTCTCTTTTTCGAACTCAATCTTTCTCTTTTTCCCATTTTGCCCTCTTTCGCTCTCATTCTCTCTCTCTCTTCTTTTTCTCCATTTCTCTCTGTTTAAGATAGAAATCGCTCTTTTTTGTCTCTTTTCCTCTCTTTTGCTTGCTTACGCACAACCATGATCCCACAGCAAATGCAAAACAGAACAAAAAAAGAAAAAAAAAAAAAAGCGAAAAAGAAAAAATAAACACAAAAAAAAGTCAAGAAAGAGAGAAAAAAGCACACAAAATAACGACAGAATCATTTATATTAATAGGTATAGACGAATGACAAGCGAGAGCAAGCACATATTGCACATTATTTATAAAAATATAAAATCGTATATAAAAGACAGAGAGAAAATGATCCATACAGCTTATTGTGCATGGTACACAGGCCAGACCAGATATAGAAAAGAAGCAAACGAAAAGAAATATAACAACAACAACAACAAAATGCGAATAAAAAAATGAAAAAAAAAAAACAGAGAAAAGATTGAAGAGCGAACACAAAATAATAACAATAATAATAACAGTAACCGAATGAAGAACAGAACAAAATAGTATTCGGTCGCATTGTGTGTGCAATTTTGCAATGCATTCAATTCATACGTTGTTACAAATAATATTATTCATTCGCACAAAATAATACACATATATCACATAGAGAATACACATCATCGAGTGTGTGAGACAGAGAAGGAGTGCGATGGAGCAAGGAAGGAGATCGATGGAGCAAAAGAGACAGAGATTGCGGGAATTAGAGAGAGAGAGAGAGAGAGAGAGAGAGGAGAGGAGAAAGGGACAAAACGAGGGAGAGTGATAGAAGAGCAAGGGCACAATACGGAGCGGCGCATACCACACAATAATATTTATACTGTCGCACTCTTGCTCTCTCTCTCTTTCTCTCTGTCTCTCTTTTGCAATTTCGTTGTGGTCTGAGAGTTATATATGCTATGCTGCACTAAATGGATATAGAGGGAATATATCGCGTTCAGTTTGTCGTTCGGCGTTTTCGTTGTGTTTTTATAATTATTTGAATAAGAGTGAGTCAATGAACTCGAGAACTCTCGGTGCTCAGTACTTGGCGCAAGTTGAATACGCGCGCTTTTTTTTCTCTTTTCCTCCCTCGCGTGTTTTCGATTATTATTATTATTATTATTTCCGTCGCTCGCCCGACCAACCGACCAACCGACCGACCAACCAACCAACCAACCGAACGTTTTTCGCCCAGTATGAAAGACATAAAATCCATATAAACATTGTTATTCATTTGAGCCGGATAGCGCTCTCGTTCCTCTCTTTTTCTTTCTCTCTCTATCTCTCTCTCTCTCTCTTTCATTTCATTTTTTTTTTATTCTCGTGCTGTTTTCGTTTCATTATTATTATTTTATTTCAGCATTTGTTTGTTTGTTTGTTTGAACTTGCCAATCGAACGCACGATGAGCAAAACACACTATTTAAGAATATATATATATAATATATATTTATATTTATACGCATATACATATGGTTCGGTTGCATTTTGCGAGAGAATGGCGGCCGCTCGAGCCCGTTTACTCTATGAATGCAATCCATAAAACATGATCCTGTGTGTTTATATTTATTCTGGGCTATGCTGGTCTTTGTGCCTCGCGAATTGAAACTCGTTCGGTTTTTGCTATTGTGTGTGCTTATTTTTGTTGGCAATTTTTCTCTATTTTGACGTCGTTTGTTATTGTTGCAATTTGGTTTATTTTTTTTTTTTTTTTTTCTTTTATATTCTTTTCTCTCTTTTATTCCCATTTTATTTTCTATAATTTTTTTTCTTTCTTCTCTTTATTTCGTTGTCGTGTGTGCATGTTTTTTTTTTTCTCTCCTCCATTTCGGGGTCGATTTTTATTCCAATTTTCTTCAGTTCTTTTGTTCAGTTATTTTTGCTCAATATATCGTTGATAATATCGAGTTGAGCGCACTTATAAATTTACATACATCAAATTTATTGACTCCGATGCTGTTTTGAGAATATATACGGTGTCACAATATGTCTCGAGTTGTTCAACTTAACATCATTGCGGTTTCATTCTATTTTCCTCTTTCACAATCTCTTTCTGGCTCTCGTTTTCTCTCTTCTCTCTCACTCTGGCTCTCTCCTCTCTTTCTCAGTCTCTCTATCCTTCTCTGTTTATCTCTCGGTCTCTCACTGTCTTTTTCTGTCTCTCTCGGTCTCTCTCTCTGTCTTTCTCTCTGTCTCTCTCTGTCTTTCTTTCTCCTCTCTTCCCGGCGCTCCCCCTCTTTCACTCACTCTTTTCAATTCTTACTCTAAACACGCATTTAATAGCTGCATAATGTGTATGGTTTTTCGTCAAAATGTTTTACACTTTACTTTAACTATTCGATTAGTTGCTTAGTTGGGCACATCTTTTAAACACATACTTGACTTGTATTGCACTCTTTCACTTCTATCCATCTATGTTTTTCTCATTTTCTCTAACTCTCTTTGTCGATCATTTTACCAAACATAGTAAATACGTTAAATGATTGAACCAAAGCCATTAAAAACTATTTTAATTCGTGTTTTTGAGTTGAAAACTTTGCTAATTTGCTTTTTTGTTTAATGTTAGAAATGTAAAATTGACGAAACCATCAAAAGTCAGCATTACACGCATCTCATTTTGAATAATCTCTTATGAACTTAACATCAAGATTAAAACACAAACTATAAGCATTTTCATTGAAGAATGAAAATAAAAAATAAAAACCAACAGTTTTACCAATAGAATTTTGATAAGCTGCATGATTTTTTCTAAAATTTTATGGTAACAAGATCGGTCATGTTTTCATTGCTCAACTAAAAGTTCTACTAAATTGCTTTTATTTTTAAGTGAAAAAAAAAAAAAAAAAAAAAAATAAAATAAAATTCGTTCGTTGCATAAATAATAATGGATATTACGAACGAAGGAGAGAGAAAAAAAAAAGAAGAAAGAATAACATGCGAAATTGCTGATGGTTTATAAAATGCAAAAAAATTCTAAATTTAGACACAAAATGTTGATGTTCTTTAAGCTTTATATTGAGATTCTAAGCGAATTTTGCATGCTAATGCAACAAGAACGTATTTGTTTGTTCAATCCACATGATTAATGCTGTTGCCAGAAATATACACATTTAGAATAACATAAATTTTTAAGTGCATATGCTCTTTGCATCTTCATCATTCATGACTTGTTCGATCTTGATCTCTTTCTCGCCCTCTCATTCACTTCTCATCTCAAATTATTACCCTGTGCAAACACAATAAAAAAAGGTAAGATAAATTGGTCCATGATGTAGAATTTCAGTGGCGTATGGGAAAGAGAAGGGAAGAGGGCAAAAGAGAGAGGGAGAGAGAGGGAGAAAGAAAGAGAGAGAGAGGGGCGCAAAAGGAAAAAAAGCGTAATTTTTGTTTTGGGTCAAAAAACTTTTGACAATGGTGTCGACTTTTATTTTTGAAGGTGTTCCCGTTGGGAAAACAAATTGCATTAGCAAATGACAGCTCATCACAAATCTCTAGTTGCACAAATTGATCGCTGTCAATATGGATTTGTTTTTCAACTGATCAATGTCCGAATTTTCTCGCTTTTTTGCCATTTTCAATAGGAAATTTGTTTACAATGTTTGTTTGATTGATGAATTTTCATTCATTTTGTTTTCAAGCGCTTTTAATGTCATTTATTTTCAGTTTTTATTATTTTCAATATTTTTTTTTTTTCTTTTTTTGAATTTGTTTTCATTTGATTTTCATTGTTATTATTGCATTAAAAATTGTCATTTTCCATTTTTTTGATAAACCAAAAGACTAAAATGTTGATGATTTTCAGTTGAATTTCTTACCGAAATTTAGTTATAATTAAAAATGGAATTGCATATTTCAGTGTATGCAAATGCCCATTTCACTGATGGTATGCATTTTTATTAAGTGTTGATTAAAAAGTTTCGTCTCATTGTTTCTCAAATATCAAAGCACAAATTGTGTGTGAATAAAACCAGTATGTACCAGAAAAGTACCCCGACTATATAAAAATTCCACTCACTCACATACACACAATTGTACTCACACACGCAGACAAATATCACCACTCTTTGAATCACAGCAACAATTTCAAACGAAAAAAAGCACATAAAAATCGATTTCAAAATAAATGCCAAAACACAACCAAAACGAATAACAACAACAACAAAAAATCCGTTCCGGTTTTCCGTTTTAATTTCTTCTGCCCGCACAGACTTTCTTTCAAAAGTTTTTCTCGTTTTATTTTCTTTTTTTTCTTCGTTCTTTTTTAACTGTCTTCGTGTATTAATTTTCTTTCTTTTCTTTCTTGTTATCCGTCGAAAAGAAATTTTTTTTTTTTTTTTTTTTTTTTTTTTTATTCAACAACACTTAAGAATATTTGTGCGCGCCCGCTCCACCGGTTAATAAATTTTATACAATTCGACCGGCAATAAATGTTTTACCATACGCGCTTATTAAAATACTCTTTTTTGCTAGACCGACTGTGAGCGAGAGAGAACGCTTTACACACAATCATCCAATTCTCGCACTCTCTATGCCAAAAACTCATGGTAAAAAAAAGCAAAAAAGAAAAAAAAAAACAGAAAAAAAAATACAGAATTTTATGCACGCAAATACATAACCAGCCATCATCACACTCTACTCATTGTGTGTACCTCACAAAATGTGCACACATGCATATACACACACACTGATAATGAGAGAGAATGAGAGACCAAATCCACAAAATCAAAATAACAGAACGCAAAAAGTATGAACGAAAGGAGAAAAAAATTGAACACACACACACGGCAGCCCCGAAGTTGATGTTATACCCACTCGAGCCTCTCGGTCGAAGCTCCGAATACCGACAACCAAATACTCATATTCAACATTTTCGCACACACAAAACTGAACACACAGTACATTTACGCGCGCGCAAAAATAGAAAAACATTCGAAAATGATTCGAACAAATGAAAAGAGAGACACAACGATAGAATGAGAAAGATCGAGTGCGAAATAGGGAGAAAAAGAGATAGAGAGAATGAAGGAGTCGAAAGAGAGAGAGAGAGAGAGAGAGAGAGAGAGAGAGAGAGAGAGAGAGAGAGAGAGAGAGAGAGAGAGAAAAGAGCGAAAAACACATACCGTAAAACATTGAAAAATGGATAGGAAAAATGGTTTGAAATAGCAAAAGAGAAAAGAGTATATAGTGCACACACAACGACACGAAAAAGAAAGACAAAAAAAATGATGAAAATGAAAAAAGAAGAAGAAGAAGAAGAAAACAGACAGACATCCAACTACATAGTATATATCGTAAAAGTTTTCAGAATGCAACAGCAATGCCAATAGCAATGGCATTAGCATTAGCAACAACCAAGCACAAATACATCCAATTGGCCAGCCCAAATACACACAGCGCCGGCAACAACAATGCAAGCAGGAAAAGTCGCTCATTTGGCTTGAATTTCACCGATTTTGTAGATACGAAAAATTCTCAGACACTGTATACATCAATATGGTTGTGCTTGTGCACGGTCGTCGTCATCGTCGTCGTCGTCGTAGTCGCCGTCGTTGTCGGCGTTATCGTTGCCGACGTTTTCGTAGTAATCGTCTTGGTTCTGCATGGGCTTTCGCATTCCGTGTTTCATGTTCAAACATTCATTCCGGCTGTGTGCTTGTGGCACTGATGCATCAGTATGTGTTTTTCGTTTTCGTTCTGTTTTTTTTTTTTTTTTTTTTTGTTCCTTCATTTTTAAACACTTTATGCTCGTCTCGCTCAATCTATGTTAGCGCGAATACATATCCGAAATGGATGAGTGAGCCAGATTGAATAAATGTTGTTGATACTTGCCAGCCAGACATTCATGTACTCTTCATTGCTTTTGAATGTTTTGGTTGATAGATATATAAATAATAGATAGATAGATAGATAGATAGATAGATACAGAGAGTGCAATGCCATTTGGTTGTAACGACGAAAGAACGTTGGCGCGAATAAAATTGGTTCACCAAATAATCCTATGGAATATTTATCGAAATCATAATTTTGATGTAAAAGACATGAAAAATTCAATACTTAAAATAAATGAATAATCAAACCGAATGAAAATTGGAAATGAAATGAAAACGAGCACACAAAGCAAATGTGAGTTTTCAAGCGAAAAAAAAAAATCAATAGAGCAATGAGCAGCAATGCAGGAGGACAACGCCATAATTCGGTTTCTATCGATGTATTGCTCCCCCATTTCAATAGCCTGTATAAACTCTCACTTACTCACTCACTTACACACAGAGACATGCACACAGTCGCACATTAGGTACCATCACATGCACTTTTTTTTTTCGTATGTCGTCTGCACACCACACATTGGCACAATAACAGCGTCACTGTCGCACACAATCGATTATCTAGAATTTCGAAAAACCAATTCAGCTATGTATTACACCAACTAAATACATAAATGATAGAAATGTGTAGCACTCTCTTTCGTGCAATAAATGACTAGCGAATCGTTTGTTCGTTGTTGGTTATATTTCTTTTTTTTTTTTTTTTTTTTTCTCTCCTTCTACTTCATTTTTCATTCCATTTGGACATTTCATTTTCGAATGAAATTTTTCATTCTTTTTTACTGTCGATATTTTCATTTTTCAACGGTATTGGTTGGTAAATAACAAACAGATATGTTTGTATATGTTGATAAACGAACATTTCATTTCTCTTTTTTTTTTTTTTTTGATTTGATTTGCTGCTTTTATTCGTTACACCTCACAAATAAACTACCAAATAAAGTGCAAACATTTTTCATGCATTTTATATTATATGGAGTTTTGTATGTCCTAATTCATTTTCAACAATTTTCACACAATGCATTGAAAAGTCAACTTTTATCGCAACACATTGCAACACAATAGCATCAATATTAATCCAGCCTAACCATTTTTATCCAATTCACAATTTGGAATTTTATCTATTTGTCCATATTCATTTTGAAATTTGACAATTGATTTTCAATTTAAATGGAGAATTTGATTGCAAATGGAAAATTCAAGGAAAAAAAGAAAAAGAAAAAAAACAATTGTTTCGAACAAAAATGAAAAATTGAAAAAAAAAAAAAAAAAAAAAATTTAAAACTAAAAAGCTTTTAGAAATGGAAAAAAGTCCAGAAAAATGAAAAAAAAGTCTAGAAAATGGTAGAAAAAAAAATGCTAAAAACAAATGAAATGCAATTGAATGGAAATATTCAATTAAAATCATCTTTGGAATTAAACAGCAATTGCATCGATAAATGTCTTTTCCATTGATTCATCGTAAAAGCAGTTGAAATTTCAAGAATTGCAAAATTCACCAATGGAAAAATTTTCCATTTTCTCCTTACATTTGCTTTCTCTTTTTTCCATTTCCTTTTCATTTTCACTCTTTCTGTGTCTGTTTTCCTTTCTTCTCATCTTCCATTCTATCCTCTCATTTTATTTTATTTCACTCACTCTCTCTCTCTCTCTCTCTCTCTCTCTCCCTCTCGCTTTCACATACACCCTCACTCAACTACAAAGTCAATGTGATTGACGGCGCTCAGTCATTTCGTGTATAATGCACATACTATATAGCCAAAGAGCAGCATTTGTGTGCATTGTTGGTTGCTTGTTTGGCGCGCATAAAAATAATACAACATGGGAATTTGAGAATGTGATGCCATTGACATGCATAGCATCGACTTTGTTTTCCCTTTGAATATTTGCTGGCTTATTGTTTGTATGTTATCCGTCGTCGTTTCTTGCATATTTTTGTTGTTTTTTTCGTTTTGTTTTGTTTTTTTTTTTTTTTTTTTTTTTCTTTTTGCTTTCGTACATTCTTTAGCTCTGAACGCGTGCAGACTCAATTAGAATGGACTTGAAAAACTAAACACAAATACATTGTTTTGTGTTGATTCAGCATGCGACACGACGGTGCGAATGCTAAGGAGAAATCGTGTGGCTTTTCGGTATTGCTTTTATTGTCAAAGAATGAGCGGGTGAATGGAGCAAATGAGATATAGTGAGAAAGAGTGATAGAGAGCGCGTAAAGGAGTGTGTGTGTGTGCCCTGTGTGCACCAAAGCATTGTGGCTGCGTAGTGTAAACAAAACACTATTCGAAACATGTTGAGGTAGATCACAAAAATGCCGTGGGCGAAGAACACGAATATTATGGCTATAAAGGAATCTTACAATTGTGCGGTTGGTGGTTGTAATTTTGATGATTGTGTGTATTGCCACCAATTTGCCCGTGATTTTCTTAACATCAAAATTCAACATTTTGTCTGATTTGCGAATTTTGGTATGTGCATTGTTTGTTTGTTTGTTTATTCACTGAACATACATTCGTCAATCATTATCATCATCATCATCATCATCATCATTATCATCATTATCATCATCATCATCATCAACATCATCATCATCAACATCATCATCATCATCAACATCATCATCATCATCATTATCATCATAATCATTGACGGCGTTTAAGTGTCTGGATTATTGTTGAAATAATTTGCGCCAACAGTGCACGGTACAACCCAGTACACAACGTGTCATTCTAATTATGGTGATGAAGAAGCCAATGGCACTGGACGAACAACTGACGTGATGATTTAATTATTGTCATTCACCAAATAAGACACAAATGAATGCCGGCAATATATCATTAGCACCAAATCGAAGTACATGATTGTGATTGGGAGAGTATAGAAAAAGCGTGAAACACAATCAAAGAGAGTGGAAATGAGAGAGAGAGAGAGAGAGAGAGAGAGAGAGTGAGAGAGAGAGTGAGAGAGCGATAGAGATAGCGAGAGAGAGAGAGAGAGAGAGAGAGAGAGAGAGAGAAAGAGCGAGCGAGAGAGCGAGAGAGTGAGCGAGAGAGGCAATGAAAGAGCACTAGTGGAAAGAAGAAAAATGTCGGCAAACTGGTTAAAATTAAACACATGAGCACGTAATTAACGCAAGAATGCATCACACATCGATCGGTACGTTTAAAATGAATTTCCGATTTCTTTCCTTTTTTGCTTTTATGCGTGCGTGCACTGTTCAAATACTTGAAAGAAATGAAGAGATACAGAGAGAATGGGAAAATTGCATTTCGTGCCCAAGAACTTGACGACAAAATAACAAGGTGACAATACTTGAAACCGGACGATTTGCTAACGATAACTGCATGGCCATCGTTGGAAATCAATTGCCAATTGAATCATCTCATAACCATACAAAGCCATCGAAGTCAGTTACGTTTTTTTTTTTTTTACACATTATTTCTTTCATTTGGTATGTCGTCTTAATGATTGCAATTAGAACCGGTACATAATATTTTTCGATTTGATTGACACTTTTTCCACCATTCAAAACAATCAATCGATTTATCAACGCACTGCGCAATTATTATTGAACATTGACGGAGCGATGACATGTTTCCAGACGAGAAAAAAAAAAATTCGTGCAATTTTTTTTTTTTCGCTCAGAATTTGAAATCATTAAATATCTCCTCGTCGAAATAGCAATTTTTTTTTTTCAACAATTTGTTTTGTCTTTATTTTCTATCATATCATAACAAATCTCCAGCCGAAGGTGGAAAAAAAAGGAACTTAATCCAAAACATAGAACACATTTGACAGACAATGCGATTGAAATTAATAAGTCGAAAAAAAAAAAACATAACAAACAGGCAACAAAATATACAAAACACTGCTTACACGTGCAACTCTCTTGTCGTCCATTTCATACTCTGGCTGCGTTTATTTCATGCTGTTGACTTTTTTTTTTATTCGCTAATTCTATTACATATTTTGTTTAATTGGTTTTCGTGAAAAGAACGAAAAAATGCGAATGGCAAACAAGCGCCAATGATAAATACAATGAATATACAAGAGTGAGTTGTATGTGGGAGTGAACGAAGAATTGATAGAAAACGAAAGAGAAAAAAAAGAGAGATAGAGAGAGAGAAGAGAGAGAGAGAGAGAGAGAGAGAGAGAGAGGGAGACGGAGAGAAACAAAGTGATACTGAGTGAGGGAGCTTAATTTCGAGTAAACGAATGAGTGAGAAATGCACGTTGAAAAGTGAAAATTCCATTGAAAAAGTTTTTCATGAACTCGAGACACACTCCCCTGAATATTTTAGATTGGCAGCAATGGCAATAAGAACAGTACAAAGTCAAATACACATAGCTAGCACTAACAGTAACAATAACCACATCAAATGTAGAAAGTACGACAAAATGTGAAGTAAATATACGTTAAAACCATATATTCTTTGGTTACTTTGGTGTTGGTGTGTATCTATTAAACGAAGCGATGTTGTGATTGCAACTGGTATATTTTGATTTTGGATTGGATTTTGCAGCATTTGTTTGTATGAGTGTGTGTGTGTATGTGTGTTTGGCGCTACCGTTTTTTTTTTTTTCTCACAAGAATGTGTATGTTATACAAAACAGCAAAATTTGTGTTGTGTGTAGATGAGAATAGCATGAACGCAAAAGGATACAAAACCGATTCGGATAGAAAATTGAAAATAAAAAGCTGATGACCTGCAACTGAAAGCGAACTATTTTCGATGCATGCTCGTAAATCGGCCGGGTGCAAAATTGTGCTAATCGAAACGGTAACTTCTTTCGTACTTATTCGCTTTTTCGTACTCTTTTTCCACTTGTCCATATGTTTGAAATGTTTCTTTATTTCTCTTCATTTCTACCTCAAAAAAAAAGAAGAAAAAAAAAAAAAAAGCTTCGACGGAGTCAATGAATTTGTCTTTTGTGCAAATGCCCTTGAATAAATAGTCAAATTCATTGGCATTAGCTTCTACTTCTGCTTCTGCTCGTCGGTTTCATTTTATTGCGCCTTTTCTTTTTCTTTCGCCTCTGTTCAATTCAATTTTATTCTTTTACTTTGTTACAATCATCGGCCGTTATTCTTCGAAATTATTTCGTTTGTTCATGGTCATTGTGGCAAATAACTTTGTTCGCTTTGTTTGTAAAAACGACAATTTCATTGTTATGCTCACGGTTCTTTTTTTTTCGTACGTAATTTATTTGGTTGCATTCAGTAGCAGGACAATGGCCATATATATATATATGAAAAAAAGAAGTATTTGATGATTTATGTAAAAAAAATAAGCGCGCACCTTTGTTGAAGGATGTATTAGTTGAGCTGAGTACTGAAATCATTATGTACACTTTAATATCAAAATCAAGTACTGGCGATGTGTTTTGTCAATGATTGAGGTGGTGGTGCTTTCACTGCATCACTACATGCATTGCATATGTGTTGTTTTCTATATTTATATAGAAAATTTTCAGTTAGAGAGACGGTTCAATGACGTTACATTCATATTCGTTCTTTTTTTTTCTCTCTTCGATGTGCTGTTGAAATGCAAACAAAAAATGCAGCCACGAAACGGAAAAATAATCAAATCGACGAAAAAGTGAATATGGTGAATATGCAGGAGTGAGAGATTGAGAAAAAATAAAATGAGAAGGAGTGATCGAGAGACCATCATTTTACCAGGACAGACGAAGTGAGAGAGGAAGAGAGCGAGAAAGAGAGAGAGAGAGAGAGAGAGAGAGAGAGAGAGAGAGAGAGAGAGAAAGAGAGGAAGCGAGAGAAATAGAGAAAAAAGAAAAGAGAAACAGATTAAGTGAAAAAGAGAAGGGTAGATTGATAGCGCAAACTCATGAGTTCGCTTCCATTGATAATCCATTGGATTGATTGCGACTGACCGCAAATTTGCGACACATAGTTGCAATCAAATCGATCGGTTCATCGGGCTACCAGGATAGTGAATGTGAGTGAATGAGTGTGTATGTGTAATGCATGGGATCCATTGCAAATGCCACTCATATCAACATTTTATGATAGTCATTTCAATTGTATAACCATTTTGGAGAATAAAAAGTGTGTGTGTGTGTGTGTGTGTGTGTGTGTGTGTGTATGTTTTTTTCCTTTTCGTATTGTCGAAATAAAAATTGCAAAACTACCGGAAAAACCAATATAGCGTGCACATCAAAATTAAATAATTTCACTCCCGCCACGAAATTCGACAAAGCATAAATTCAAAGAAAGAAGAAGAAAAAAAATTGAAAGAAAAATACACACAGACAAACACGAACGAGCGAATAAGTAAATAAACAAACTCATGCAATTGCATGAATGTTTTTATGAAAACTTTTTTGAATGACAAAACGAATGAAAAACGATGACAAAAGACCAACAACAGAGAAAAGAAAATATTTTTCTAAAAAATGTCATTCATTCCTAAAATGAATTCAAAACAAAATGTTGTTTTCGTTTTTACCTCCACCGTTGAAATCTTGTATTACCCCGTAATGCAGAGCATTAAATGATGGGCGAGAGAGAGAGAGGGGAAGAAGAGTGAAAAAAAGATAGAAAGAGAGTGAATGAGGAGAAGTGAGTGGGAGTCATCCACAAAAAAAAAAAAAAAAGGAAAAAAAAAACACGGCATTGGTATTTGGGTAAAAATGAGAAGGAAAAAAGAGTACGCACACACACATATCAGCATAACAACGGTAGCAAATTGTTTGAAATAATTTCCATGAATATTATGCTATTGTTTTCATAATGCCGGATCTGAGTGAGTGAGTGCACGAAATTGTAGCGTTGTTATCTCAGTAAAAATGAAAAAATAACAACGGAATTTTCATATATTATACATGGCTGTTGGGCATAAATCCCTTTTCACCCTTATTCTGTACTGAAATTTCAATCATTGATATACAGCAATAACACCGCCAACAACGATTATGACAAGAGAAATAAAGCAAAAAAGATGAAAATAAAAACGAGTAGCGTAGCGGCATTCATGAAAATTAAATGGAAACATAAAAAGCGTTGCAACCGACATTGACGACAAAGCAAGAGCGAGAGAGAGAGAGAGAGGACGAGGATAAAGAGAAAACAACCAAAGGGCGACAGAGAGACACAGAGTTCAGAAAAAACAAAAGCGGGAGAGATTGCGAGCAATAAAGAGCTGATTGAAAGAGAAAGAAAGAGAGATAGAGAGATAGAGAGAGAGAGAGAGAGAGAGAGAGAGAGAGAGAGAGAGAAAAAGAGAGTGATTGTGGTGTCGCGACGAGTGTAACAAAAGTGATGGAAAAGTGCGAGAGCAAAACAAAAGGCTGTGACAGTGGATTTGCAGCAACAATGACAGACAATATAGTGAAACAACCCATTTCTTAACGCGCAATTATTGCCCTTATCCCACTTTATAATTCAATATTATGCACATACATAATGCCAATGCGTTATAATGTATACCGTATACTGTTTTACGATGCGGTGCAACGAGCCAACAAAAAACACTGAACCGATTCATACTGAGTTCGTTTATTCAGTTTACATTTTGGTGGTTGAAGTTTCTGCACACAACCGTATCTGCATATTATCTGTACTTGACTGTACTCTATTGAAATTGAACTCTATCTATCTACTTTATCACACTCTCTTTCTCTCTCTCTCTCTCTCTCCCTCTCTCCCTCTCATTCTCCCTCTTTCTCTCCCTCTCTCTCCCTCTCTCTCCCTCTCTCTCCTTCTCTCTCACTCTCTCCCTGTGTGTTTGTTATGTAAAAACGCTCTCAAGCACCCCAACACACATACAAAGCCATAAGCTTACATATACAAACGCTAGATGCATTTTTTATTTGTTGTATTTTTGATCGATCACTTCAGTAAATGGCTCTCTTGAATTTTGCTATTTTTCCCACTTTATTGCATACAAAATTAAATATGAAAAACGATCGATCATCGCTTTAATATTGGAAAATGGCGCAGAAAGACAATCGAATTGATTACATTGTTTGTACTTGTGTTGATTCAGCTATTGCAATTGCTAAAGTTGAAAATTTTGGCATTTTTCACACAAATACAATATTGAATATGCCCATACACACGCAAAAATGGTATTATCCTTTAGCAACAAAAGAAAACGAGAAGGATAGTAGAAAGAGACAAAAGAGACTCAGACACCATTTCGACATGTATCGACGAATCGCAGTTACAAATCGAGAATGGCATTCAAACAAATAATTCGTAATCACTGCTAATATTTTACCGAATATCCACCGTTAAGCGCAAAATGTTATATGAACATTTTAATGTCGTAAAATATTTCATGCGAAAAGTGAGAGAGCTCTCTCGAAAGGGTATAATTGGGGAAGAGAGTGAGCGAATGAGAGGGAAAAAATAGAAAAACAGAGAGGGATAGGAATCAAGAAAGAGAGAGAGAGAGAGAGACGAAAATGTTGAAAAAGAAGATGCAGTGATACAAGTTGGAAAAAAAGCTGACGATATACTAACGCGAAAAGAGTTTACAGTTACGCATATTTTAAAAGCGAACAAAAGTGAAAAAATGAAGAATCTTTAATGCCGATCTCTTTTCGTGGTTAAGTTTGAAATTCGTTTTCGGCAAGTTTTTCCCTCATGGTAATTCTTCATGGTGTAAGTTTTATTCAACAAAAACTTAATAATTGGCTCATAAATAGTGCATTTGAAAATGTGACCTGTAATTGACTTTGACTATAAACTTGGTTATGAATGTTCGCTTCGCTTTATTCGACAGAATAATCAAAGAATTGTGCAAATGCATGCATTTATTCTAATTGTTTTTTTCTCATTCACTCTCACTCTCTATCTCTCTCTCTCTCTCTCTCTCTCTCTCTCTCTCTCTCTCTCTCTCTCTCTCTCTCTCTCTTTTCCTCTCTCAGTTTCTTTTACCTTCTTTCACTTCGTTGAATAGTTGGCAGTTCACTCTAAAGATATATTTTTCCAGTGAAATTCTGTCTATTGCCGTTGAACCGTGGCTATGTGCTTTCCTATTTATGGAGCCAAATAGTCTCAAGCGCACCAAATATGACGATGCACCGCCTTAACGCCACTTGCCAAATCATTTCAACAGTGTGCACACAACTACATGCACAAAATGCTGTTTTCATCGTTTCATTTCTGTATAACGAAAAAGAGAGTGTTTGTGTGTGTGTGTATATTTTTTCTTTTGTACGAGTTACCATTGACGATGTGTCATGATGCACTTTCGTCATTTACCACTCTGTTCATTTGCTCTTCTCGTCACTTCTCTCATAATTTTTTTGTTTCTTTTTGCTGTGTGCATCATTTATCAAAATCGATTTACAGACACAAAATTTTATTTAACAACAGAAGCAGCAGTAACATCACCAATACACAAGTACTTTCAACATAACGAATGATAAAAAAAAAAGAATAAAAAAAAAAAATAAAAAGAAATATATGTATGCACATAGACTATCACCAATTTTTCACCACAATCAACACAGTGATGAAAAACATTGCACTGCAACATGCGTAAAAGAGATAGAACGAACGAAACGAGCTTTTAATCCTGTTATATCAAACAGGTAGTACATAGAGAGGGTTGATGGCGCGCAATTTTAGTTTGTCAAAGCTTGATGTTTAAACTTTGTGTATATTGAGACACCCAAGCGCTCATCGACAGCGTCAGCAACAACAATAACAGGGTAAATCGTTCAAATATTTAACGATTCTTTTTTCTTTGTCGAACCAAATATTTTCAATAGAATGTAAAAAATTATATTTATATATGTGTGTTGAAAGAGAAGCGACGTCCGAAAAAAGAACGCACACACACAAACCCAAATTCGAGCTACATTGCAATTTTTAAGTGCGCTTGTGTGAATCGCCGATCAAGCGAGAAAGAGCACGAGAAAATGGAAAATGGTAATCAAAAGGAGAATGAGAGAGAGAAAGAGCGATGAAAAGAGAACGAATGGGGAATAGTGAAAGAGAAAAAAAAGAGAGAGGGTGAGACAGAGAGAGAGAGAGAGAGGGTGAGAGAGAGAGAGAGTGAGAAAATGTGCAGCACTGACATTCAAATATGACGAAATAGTTGAGCGAAGCTTGTCGTATTCAGGGATGATGATTCGGTTCGATGGATTTGCGCGCGCGAATATACGAAATAAAGAGAAGGAACGAACAAAATAAAAAAAGTGTTTGAGAATAATAATATGAAATAACTCGTTCGGTGGTTTGTATAGCAATTGCAAGCGAATGAAAGAAAGAAAGAGAGCAAATAATATAGAAATTCCAACAATAATAAACACGATAAACTAATTTTACCACCCATTTACTCTGTGTGCGCGCATCCATACACATATCATCGTGTTTCGATTGCTTCGATGGTTTTTGCATCGCTTATATACAAATATCCGAATAATGTGCCAGAATATGAACGGGAATTAGAAGAGTTATAAAAGGGTGGGGAAGGAAAGAGATCAAAAAAAAAAAAAAAAAAAAAAAAAATAACAGCGCACTTGCAATCGCTTTCATATATACATATAAAACATTTTGCCAAATCGATTCGTTAGTGCAATTGCTCACAATCGCAATCGTTATGTATTTGTGTACATTTTTCGGCATTCATATGATTTTGATGATTCGATGAGCGACTGCCAGAATGAATGAGACAATGTTAATTCAATTGAGAGCTACCGAGATAAGTTGAGAGAAAGAGGGAGAGAGTGAGAATGATCGTCAGAGGGGAATAGAGATAGAGAGAGAGAGAGAAAGAAAGAGAAAGCAAACTGTTTGGTGTCGCCCTTATTGAGCATTAAAAAAAAGAGCGCATTTTCCATTCACAGCTAGAAGCAATTTCGTATGAATTTTGTTGCAAATTCGATGATGCATTTCAATTGTAAAATAAAATCGATTTTGAATTCATGTTACAATACGTCAAATAAATTTCCACATATAATTCGGCAACAGCTTGGAAATTTGACAGACAAACGTACATCGATTATTTAAACTTTACGACACCTTGGTATACAAGCTTGTCGCTAGTCATGGGAATGAATAAAATGCTTGATTGTGAGTGTCATTGTCTCTCTATGGAGCCGATTTAGCATTTTCCACAATTTCAACTTTGGCCATTCAATGTTCCCCGATGAATTGTCAAAAATTTCTGTTTTCGTTTATGCTACGCTATCGTCACGTTAGTTGCCATTGTTGATTCGCTCTCGTCACCAATTTGATTTTGTCGTCTGTTTTTGTCAAAGAGACCTTGCACAATAATAGTTTCTATATAAGATAACAAATGTGCTCGCATCATGTTTATGCCTGATTTTCTTAGCGGCGAAACTTGTATTCATTTTTTTTTTTTCCTTTTTTCAAATGAAAGGCCGAGAAGAATTACACAAATCGTAAAGAAAGACACACACACACACATATAGAGAGAGAGTGAGAGAGAGACTCAGGGAGAGAGAGAGAGGCTCAGGGAGAGAGAGAGACTCAGGGAGAGAGTGAATGAGAGAGAGAGAGAGAGAGTCAGGGAGAGAGTCAGGGAGAGAGTGAATGACAGAGAGAGAGAGAGAGAGAGAGAGATAGAGAGAGTCAGGGAGAGAGTGAATGAGAGTGAAAGAGAGAGTAAAATGAAAAACACAGTCATTTGCTAAATAAATATAATCTCTTTCGTTATTTACACATTTAATTATCAGTTTAATCGATCCCGCATTAGATCACATTTTCTATGCCAATCGGTTTTACGAATTTATTATTTATATTTGTGTTATTTAATTTCAAATATTTGTTTGTGCACACAAATCGAATCGGTCAATGCAAAAATTATGATTGGGACTACGTGTTTTAATGAAGGCAAAACAGAATTGAAAGAAAAAAGAAAAAAGAAAAAAAAAAGAAAAAATGATAAAAAAAAATGTTGTCACTGTAATCGGTTGTGGAAAAAATAACCAATCGCCATATGGTCAAAAATAGACTGAAAATGATAACAAAATTGAAAAATCATTTGATGCGACCATTGCGGCCTCTCAAATCGTCGCAACCGATGACGAATCCAAATTTCATCGGTATCTCTTATTAAACACAGTTTATTTCTCATTACAGTTGAAATGATTGGGACAACACGTGTCAAACAGTTCATGTTTGCTTAGCAACAAAAATGATGAAACGATGCTGTAAGCAATTGCGAAGAAATGGATGATGAACATGAAAATTAGAAAAAAAATTGGAATAACGAGAGAAGTAGAGATAGCGACAAACGAAATGGGGAAATCATTCATTTGGAGACCAATAGATCGTATCAAAAATCAATGTTTGGATCTATCTCCTTGTCTACATCTCTTCCTCTCTTTCTGTCATTTTCATTTGCCACCTCTCTCTCTCTCTCTCTCTCTCTCTCTTTTCTCTCTCTCTTTCTCTTTCTCTTTCTCCCTCTTCCTCTCTACCACGATTTCAAATTTCATTGCAACGTTATTTACTAGTTATAATCTGAAAAGTATTAGAAGCACAAAGCTGCGCTTAGGAATAGTGCAAAACAGATACGTGCCATTATCATTATGTCAACAACATTGATGTTTATTTCGTTCTTTACTTCTGCTCTCTGTGCTCTCTCTTTCTCTATCGCCTTGTCCTTTTCTCATTCTCAATGTATTCCTCTTTTTCTTTCTTTTTTTTTTCAATTATTTTTATTTTTGCAAAGGAAAAAATAGAAGAAATAAATGAGGAAAAAAAAATAATAAACATTTCAAAAGATAACGCGCGAAAAATCGAATGCAACGATCATTGCCTGAAAAGTAGCACGCTAACCTGCAATTCGATTAACAAACAGACCGATTAAAAACAAGCAAAAGCTTACGTTAAATGCACTGTGATTAGTTTTCCGCATGCAAGAGCTCAATAAATGATCCCAATGTATTTGTATTTTCAATATAAATAATCTCTTGCCACAAAACTCACAGTGTAACGTGAGTGAGTAAGTGAGTTAGTGAGTGTATCTGTGTGTTTGCTCAAAAACTTCCATCTGAAATGAGCGAACGCAAAATGTTTACGTTTCTTGTGTGAGTTTGATTTTCTCTCTCTCTCTCTCTCTCTCTCTCTCTCTCTCTCTCTCTCTTCTTTCTCTCTCCTTGTTCTTCTTTTCCAATAATCCAGAGAATTTGGATACACTTACACACTCAAGTATGATTGTATTTGTCTCCGTTTATTTGTAAATGCATTAAAAATTCTCCACTCCTCACCTCAACTTTTCAACTTTTATGTTCCATTTAATCGACAATTTTTGCTTCTTCTCACTTTTTCTTCAGCCTCACCCTTCACCCTCTCTCTCTCTCTCTTTCTCTCTGTCTGTCCCTCTGTCTTTCTATTTTTGTCTGTTTGTTTGTCTTATTCTTTTTCTCGTATTTTTCTTCATTCTTCACATATTATTTCGAATAAATGGCAATTTAAACTCCTTGGTTTGGCTTTAAATGAATGAAAAACCATCGTATGTAAGGTGTTATGACTCGGAAATTTGAAATAGTCAAAGTTTTTCGGTAACTACAGGTAAGGTGATGGAAGAAAGACGGACATAAAAAAAAATGATTAAAAGAGGAATATACAAGGGAAAAGAGAACGAACATAAGAGCGACAGAGAGTAAGTATGATCAAGTATGAGGTAGTAAGAGCGAGTAAAATTATCGAACGATTCAAGTGATGATTGGTACCGTTTATTTGGTGAAGTATTTAAGAAGATAAACTATATGTGCAGTTTGCACATGACGCGGTGCTTTCGATTTATTTACACAAGTAAAACGTATGAAAATAAAAAAAAAAACTAAATGAGAATGACGACGAGATCGGTACCAAATTGCGCACGCTAACGACAACAAAATAAATGTGTCAGTCATAAAATATAGTCAAGTTTTCAGATAGCAAATGATAACATAATTAATGGAAATGCTAAATCGACAACAAACAGAAGAAGAAGAAGAAGAAGAAGCAAAAATGATATTTGGTCTGTATATTGTTTGGATAATACACACACAAAATGAGATGATTTGTGACAATCAAATAAAAACAAAAGACAAATGACATGAAGACGCCATGGTCTGTATGTACCGAGTATGAGCATGATGTGTATGTATGTCTGTGCAGAGAAGAATATTTTGAAAATTAAATGGCGCATAATAAAATATGATAATTTTTTTTTTTTTTTTCTTTTTTTTGAATGTTCTTCATTGCTTAGAGATGATACAGTTAATAATGAAAAATAAATTTAAAAAAAGAAAGAAAAAAAGAAAATAAAAACGATCAGTTGAGTTGCCTTGTGAGTGTGCATCATTGCTCGTCCCGTGCAATAATCGTGTATTTAATTGTGTTTATTGGCTGCAATCTCATAATTAACCCAATAATCACAAACGAGCTATAGTTGTTGATGATTACGTTGTTTATTGTTTTTATATTCCGACATCAATGCTTTTTTTTCCTTTCTTCTTCTTCTTCTTTTTCTTCTTTTTCTTTTTATTTTTCTTCTCCGTTTTCCTTTTTATATTTGCAATAAAAATGGTTTCATCGTTTTATATATTATAAGACTCATAATCATCGAATGCAGATCGATTTCAGTATGATCACATTTACGATGATTGCGTACATTTTCAAATTATGTATCAATTACATTGGCTGTTGTGCATTTCGTTCCTTTTTATTTATGCTCAGCCAGATCGGTTTTTGTTTCTTTTTGCCCTTGGGAGGATCAAAATGTATGTAGACGCGAATCATGCAGGTTTTTATGTACGTGTGTTTGTGATTGTGTGCATATGAGTGTGTGTGTGTGTGTGTGTGTGTGTGTGTGCACTGTTTAATTGTAAAGCAATTTGTAAGTTGATCAATGTAATTTGCACCCGCCAATTTATCCGCATATCCATTCGCAGCGAATGGTCGTCTATTAACAATATGCACGGTTAGCATTTTTGATTTGGAAGCCTCTATTTACATATCGCATTTACACGATTCACTGTAAATCGCATGCCAAACGATGACGTTGCCATTACACGGAAAACACAGCAGAGAAGCACAACGATAAAACAATAACAACAACAACAACAACAACAACAGCAACAACATTTCTGGTTGTAGAGAAGAAGGAGAAAATAAAACCGAAACAAATTGAAATAAAACAAACAAATATATGCGAACACCAAATCAAATGAAATGAAATGAATTATTCGCTGACTGAGTGTTTATCGAATGGCGAAAAACGAATTCGATTTCGCTTTGAATTCACATACGCAAATTGCAGACGCTGCATTTAAACACGGTGTGGTGTATTCATAAAGCGCGTGTATACTAGGCATGGTTCAAGTATAGTTTTTTTTTCATCGCTTTTTTACTCGCGCTCTCTCTCTCTCTCTCTCTCTCTTACTCTTTTGCACTCTTTCATTTTTTGCCTCTCATCCACTGTTTCGTTGTCGATGTTTCTCTCTATTTTCATTGCTTTCTCTCTCTCCCTCTCTATCTCTTTCACTCTCTCTCTCCCCCTCTCTCTCTCTCCAAATATCTCTTTCCAAATCTATTTCTTTCTCTCTCTCTTTCAATCTTTTCCTCTCTCCATATATCGCTCCCCTCTGCTCCTGTCTTAGGTTGAATTTTCGAACTCAATATACAAAGAGTCAAATGGAATACGTTTCAAGAGACAAACGCAATAACTAAATTCAATCGTAAATCTCATGAGTTCTGTAGTTTGTTTACACGCACCCGCATTTATACTTAAACGAGAAAGAGAGAAAGAGAGAAAGAGAGAGAGAAAGAAAGAGAGAGAGAGAGAGAGAGAGAGAGAGAGAGAGAGAGAGGACTAACACCAACAACAGCAACAGTAATAGCGACGATAACAACAACAAAAAAGAAAAAAAAAATATATAATAAACCGATCCAAAGAACAAAATCGAGTTTAAGGCCGGTCACAGGCGTATGTTTCAGTATACACACATTCTGTATCTCACACACAACAGTATGCACGCATTCATATATGCATTCGATCGGTAGAAATTATTGCGAAAAAGGAACACACGGATCAAGTCACATTTATTTTTGTAATTAAAATGCGATTCTAGAATGTGCGATACACACTCCACTAAATGCACTACAATTGTCGATTTGTTGACAAATTACGTTTTGAAATTTTAATTCGTTGTTGTGACGAATCTTTAAATTGGTCTGAAATATGTTCAAGAAAACAGATGGAGATAGAGAAAGAGAAAGAGAGAGAGAGAGAGAGAGAGAGAGAGAGAGAGAGAAAAAGAGAAGAAGAGAAAGGGAGAGGGAGAAAGAGAGGGAGAGGGAGAGGGAGAGGGAAGTGTGAGAGAAAGAGGAAGAGAGAGGGTGGATTTATATTTGATAAAATTCACTCAATCTTTCAATTGGGCACATTGTGCAAGCACGTGAGATGTCGGAATCATTCGAAAAGAAATGAAAAATATTCCAAGAAGAATGATTTTGATAGATGGAGATCAAGCCATAAAGTTAAGAATATAAACTGCTCATTACGCAAAAAATGAATCAAAAAAAGATGAAAATGAATAGTAACTTGAACTTAAGTAGATGCAACATAATAGTCTATGTGAGAGAGATGAGATGCATTGGCTTTGGATGTGCATTTACCATTATGCGGCTGGCTCATCACGTGATGTATATAAATGTTGCATGTCTCTACGTCTCCGATTCTCACTCACTCCCCCCCCCCCCCCGTCTCTCTCTTGCTCGCTCTACTCCTTCTGTCTTCGATTGACTTTGTTCGCACTATCATTGAAATACAATGAAAAATGATGTGAAGTGATATGCACGGAAATTGTTGCGTTCTTAAGCCAAAACCAACTGGTAATTTTGCTCAAACAGTGTTGACTAGATCGCTTTTTAAATGCCTCTCACTTTCATTCGCATACACTTAATATTTCTGACCATAGCTGTTTATTTATTATTATTTTCGATTTATTCCTCTTTTTTCTTCTCTCTTTTTCCCTCTTTCTCTCTCTCTCTCTCCTTCTCACTCACATTTTTTTTCGTTTTCTTCTCTTATTGCAATTGTGTTTTGTCTTCTTGTTTAATGGATTCCATGATTTTTTTCTTTTCTTGTTTTTGTTCTTATTTGCTATTCGTGCTCCTGCTGAAATACATTTTAAATTGATCGTCAAGCTATGTTTGCCAGGCGATTCATTTTTATTGGATTTTTAATAGGGAAATTCGTCTTTAGCTTTTTTTTCTGCTTGCAAATGCATTTTATAGAAATCGATACAATTTGAAAATTGAATTATTGTTGAGAGAGAGAGAGAGAGAGAGAAAAGACTGTCAAATGCACTTAATAAAATGAAACTTAAGCTTTTTCATACCTTCTGGAAATTACCATTGAAAGCAAATAATCAACAAAACAACAACCAATTTAGCAATGAATCAGCCGAAAAGTATCGCACCAAATAAATGCAAATTACACACACACACACACACACACACACACACAATCATACGATGCATGGATTTATTCATTCTCGCTCTCCCTTCTCTTCAGATCCAATCGCTCGATCTGACTTGTTTTTTTTTTCAAATTCGCTGTTCGTTCGTTCGTACGCTTAATTTTTAAGTGCTTGCGATTTGTGCGATTGTCTGGCCCGTTTATGTAGAATAGAAAAAAATGAACACATAATCGAGAAGCTTGCTGTTTCTTTTCCTCTCTTGCTCTCATTCCTTCTTCCTCTCACAATCTCCTTTCAGTCATCTCTCGATCTCTCCTACTGTAACACTCCTCTATTGCCCTTTTTTTTTATATTTGAGTTGATTTCTTTTCATGTTATATATCTTGCAATCGTGCGCTTATGCGACAATCATTTTGCATATTACTAACATTTGGTGTAATTCGATAAATTAGCCAAAATCAACTGGAAGTTGAAATGTAAAATGCAAACAAAACGCGGCAGTACAAAAATAAATAAATAGATGAGAGAACAAAGCGCAAAGCGAATGTTGTTTTATGGTTGTGTGCTTGCTGTCTCTATATCTATAGATATGTGTAAGTGTAAACGAAGAGGCAAAATTCCAAAATAAAATGGCAAATTTGCAAGCAAATGGAAAAGCCTGAATTAAGACAGCAGCAAAAGAAAAACAAATGAAAGAAAGAAAGAAAGAAAGAAAGAATGAATGAAAGAAAGAAAGAAAAAAGCAGAAATGAACCAGCCACGCTGAAAACGCAACTACGCCAAAATTTATTCACCATCTAATATAAACAAAGTTCGCTTCAAGTATTTTATTGAAATTGCTCATTTCAACGGCTCTTGGGTTATTTTAATGTAGCCAAAGTAAACAGACGGCTCTTTGTGATTCGTACAATTTGATAAAAACTCCGTTTGCATGCACTTTTTCCAATGCAATGCAATCTGCAATATGTTTGTTTTTAGATGAATTTAAATAAATTTAAAAGTGCCAATTCAATATTTCCGTATATATATAAATATATATATATACGGAAATATTGAATTGGCACTTTATATATAAATGTGTATGTGTATGTATATGTATATGTATATTTGTCTTTCATTGTCCATTCCAAGAAAATTGCTCATTATGAAAACATACGAACGAAAAACGATGAAATGTTCATTCCGTTGTATCGAATTTGATGATTTCAACTTTAAGCCATTTCAAGACGTTCAAGTGGACTAAATGATGACATGAAATAAAATCAAAGAGAACAGATTCAACACTTCATTCATATAAAGAAAACCAAAAAGATATTCAATCGAATTAAATGGTGTAATTGAGTGTGAAGAAAATAAACAAACAAACAAACGAATATGTCTATAAAATATGATTCATCATAACATTTTGTTAAATTCAATGCATCGAAAAATGACGATCTCACAATTATTGCGATGTTATTCAAACCTTTTTTTGTTTTCTTTGCGCTCAAAAAAATGCATCAAGATCAGTAAGTGACACTGTTTTGTCTGCTTTAACTGATAAGCTTGAAAGCACCTTTTAGACATTGCACTAAATCGTTAATGAGCATACATATGTATGTGTGTGAGAGTGTGTGTGTGTGTATACGAAAGTGTGTTTATATTTGTGTTTTCCTCTGTTGGATGCAAATGCAAATGGCAAATGTTATCCTCAAAGAAATGCGCCAATTATTATTATTTCTTTTCTCATTTTTCAAATCTTGTTACTAAATGACCAAAGGATCACGATTTGATACAGTATGTCTATTTTTAGTTGATACACATATATAAATCGAACGGTTGACATCGTTGATTAGATTTGTATATTTCAATTTCAATTTGATAGAGTTCTTTTTTTCTTTTTTTTTTAACTGAGCATATTATTTGCTCGAGAATAAAATAAACAAACATTATTATTTTACTTTATACTCAATCACATATATATACCTCATATATACAACACATAAACAAATCATTACCATATAATTCAATAAATTCATTTATTTGAGAAAAAAACATTTTTTTCATTGTAACAAACAGAAATATAAATGCTAAAGAAAATGTCATATAAGCAAAATTATATTGAGAAGAAACTTCCTGATATGAACTAAATTTCATATAATGAGAAAAATTGGAGAAAAGAATGATCATGAATTGAAGAGAAGAAATGAAAACATTTCAAGTAGCGCATATAGAAAAATTGTCAAAATCTCTGGAAAAACCTTAATTGATCAAAATCATTGGAAAACTAATTAAATTGTTCGAAAACTTCCGAAAACATTCAAAAATAATCAAAAATATTCAAAAAAACATTTCAAATTGTTCAAAAACAAAAATATTAAAAATTCAGAAGAAAATCATTCGAAATGTCATTTGAAGATTCCAATGAAATAATGAGAATCGTTGAAAAAAAACAAAACACTGCAGACATTCAATGAATAATTAATTGTAAAGAAAAAAGCTCACGACATCGATCAAAGTTCAACGTCATCAGAATGCATTCAGAATGGCGCAATAATTGCTTTTATTTTTAAAAATTTGAATTGGAAATGAACTGAAATCGTACTTTATTGAATCAGGTTGTCATTATTTGTGGTTTGCATTTTAATTTTTTTTTTTTCCATCTATTTTTAATTTTCATAACGGCAAATTAATATTTTTTTTTCTGTTTTTTTTTTTTTTAATTTATTCATTTTTTTGCTATATTCCGTTTTGCTTATGATTCGGCAATTAGTTTAAAACTTCATGTAGTATTTTGACGCTATTTCATATTTATAAATAAATTGATCCAGCAAAATTGTGTTTTATTTAAAAACCAATGAAATAAAAATGTGAAGAAGAAGAAAAGGCAAAATAGGTAAATTAGGTAAATTTCTATACCGAAATTTGTACCGATCAATTGTGTATGCGGGTATATGCATATACACAATGGACACAAAGAGTCACTAAAATATTTTGTGAACTTGGTACCAATACGGGATACACTATTATTCTAACCAATCAATTGCGGCAATCATTGGGACAAAATATCAAAATCAAAGAAGAAGTAGAAAAAAAAAAAAAGAAATGAAAAAGATCAAAATGTTAAGAACGAATAAAAAATGGAAAAGAAAAGAGAAAATTTAATTCGTTTCAATGAGCAAAAAAAAAAAAGATATGGTGTTTTGTGTTAGTGTTCCTTTTATATTCTGTTAAAAAAAAAAGGATTTTTTTCCCCTAAGCAAAAATGCTAAGTAAAAATTTCTTTAAATTCAAACTCACTGTTTGTTTATTTATTGCTGATGAGAAATTGCATCAGATCGGATTGATTGTGTTGCATTCGAAAAATGAAGTTGTCAAAATCACAGCATTTACGGTGTTGGGATCGTGTTAAATTTTCGATTTGTTGTTAGTATTTTTGGCCATTTCATGGAAGCGGCTTGTTGTTTTGCCATTGGCATCTGTCAATTGATTGCAACACAATAATTCAGTTGTAAATTGTCCACACAATGATCGTTGCACGTATGAGGAAGAAACACCAAAAAAAACAAAAAAAAAAAAAAAAAAAAAAATAGCGAACCATATATCGATGGCTCAATTTTTGTTGCCGTTCGTATGTTTCTTTTGCACAAACTTTTCACACACACGCACACATTAAAATATCAAATGATGTGAAAAATGACGATTTTATCCCTGAGGGGATTATTTGAATGTTACAGGGCGCTAACAACAGGATCAATTTAAACGAAATTTTTTAAACAAAAAATCCACTTAAATTATAATGCATCCGAAAACTAGCGTGTTTAACGATTTTTCTTTTTTCTTTTCGCTCGTTACGCGCACTTTTATTGTTTTTTTTTTTTTATTCTCTTCTTTCTTCTTTGTTAATGAAGAGCCAGTAGTGCGAGATAGAAAAAAAAAGCCTACCAAACGGGGAAGAAAAGAATTTAAATGAAATTTTCACCACTTTTTAATTGACGTTTAATAATTTTTCTGCTTGCGTTGGTCTTTTCTTTTTTCTTATAGCATTGTTGTTGGCAGCAAGTTTTCTGCATCACTTGTGATATAGTTTTTGAAAAAAAGCACAAACGAAACAAAAAAACAATATTTTTTTCTTTTTTTTTATTATTAATAACTGAACTTTTGATCACTTTGACTTTTGTTTTCGCTGTTTATGCAAAATGCTGCGATAAAATTGAATAATGCCCACAGCTGAAGAAGTGCAAAAAAAAAAAAAAAAAAAAAATCACACAAGCGAACAATAACAAAATAATAATTTCGCGCACTTGTTTTCGGGTCAATTTGCATTAAATTTGGTAATGGTTGCATTTGCTCATTATTTCTTCTTCGTTTTTTTTTTTCTTTCTCGTTTTGTTTTGCTTTGTTCGTGTTTGAATTTGGTTTCGAAGTTTTTTTTTTTTTTCTTTTTTTTCTTTCTTTCTTGTGTGAGTGTGTGTGTGTGTGTGTTTGTTATTTTTTCTGTTTCGTTTTCCGTGAGCGTCGGCAATAATTGAACTTTCAACGGTCCTCCCTTATTGAATATCGGTAGAAATGGAACGAAACGAAATAAAACAGAAAGAAAAAAATTTAACAAATTATTAATGAATATTAATTACTGCTATGGTATGAAATTAAATAAACTTTATTCTAATACAATCACACTTGTGAATCACAATCAAACACTCGACATTTTCTACTTCTTCTTTCGGTTGCGAAGTTTTTTTTTTCCTTTTTTTTCGCTTGAGATTTTCGTGTGTTGTTTGTTTTTGAATTTGTCGATTCGCCGAAATCGTGCTGAGATAGTAAAATTTTAGTAATTCGTCGATCGATTTAATGAAAGCGTAACAGAAATATGAAATCAAACTATCAAAATATGAATGACAAGTGCAAATTAATGTCACGAAACCTTTTTTTTTTTTTTTTTGGCGAATAAAAATTGAAACCAAAACTGACGAAATTTTAAATGACAAATCAAATGAATTCGGAATGAAAAAAAAGGAGAAGAGAAGAGAACTGATGACGACGATGATGATGATGATGGTGACGACGAAGAGAGAGAGAGATAGAAAAAGAGCGCGCACTCACAGACATTCGAACTAACGATGGCCAATCAAATATAATCGGTATTGTGGTATTGTGAAATGAAACCGAAATCCAATCGAAGAAGCGAAAAAGAGAAAAAAAAAAAGAAGAGTATGTTTCTTTTCTGCTATTTATTCGTCTTTCGTCAAGTGCACTGGTGTGTGCCGATATAATATTTATCATTTGGTTTCGAAATGGAGAGCGCGATGGAATGGATGAAAAGAGTGATATTAGGAGGGTAAAAAGCGAGAAAAAAGACGACAACAAGAACGGGAGAGAGAGAGAGAGAGAGAGAGAGAGAGAGAGAGAGAGAGAGAGAGAGAGAGAGAGAGAGAGAGAGAGAGAGAGAGAGAGAGAGAGAGAGAGAGAGAGAGAAGAGAGAGAGAGAGAATATGTGTGTATCGGAATATGTGGACGATCGTTACGACTTGTAAATGAACGACACTATTTTATCCAGTTTGACAATTAACAAATCACCACAAACGGAATTGGCAGATGAGTTAAACTGAGGAATCAACAATATACACCGAAACACATTGATGTCATGCATTCTAAAGCAACCACAATGAAACGCACAACACAATCAAAAAGAAAAAAAAAAGAGAATAAAACACGCGCGAGGGAGAGTAAATAGATTGACAGTGGAAATTCACACCAAGAACGCACCGATGAGAATCAAATTGCAAATAAAAAAAAAAAGAAAAAAAAAAAAAAAAATTTAAAAAAAAAACACAATCGTCAAAAACTGAAAGAAAGAAAAAACAACAAACGAATATATTTGATGAGAGTCGCGCGAATCAACAAAATCAAAAACAAAATCCACACACATATATCAAAGAGTAAGTAACCAATATCAAGACAAGCGCACAGAATAGAACACAACCAAAAACCGAATGGAACAGAACCGAATAATAATTTTTAGCGCAAACACAAGACGATGAAACTAACAACAACATGTAAACAACTTGAAGTGCCGAAAATTCGCGACAAATGCAATTTTGAATGAATTGACGTGCACGCCAAATATCAGAGGATATTTCTTTTTTCGGATTTTTGATTGCACACTGTCGTTCAGCTCACAAGTGAAAATATAGAAGAAGAAAAATAAGAAGAAGAAGAAGAAGAAGAAGAAGAAGAAGAAAAAAAAAGAAAAATATCTATATTTCCAATATCAAAGAACAAACTAAACAACAAACGACCGAAAGAAGAAGAGAAAAAAAAAAATATACAACAACCAATTATAATAGCAACAACAAGAACAACGACAACAACAACAACAACAACACCAGCAACAATAACAACGAAAATGAATTGAACTAAATAAGCGCACCGCGTTTTTTCGGTTTGTCTGGCGAACACTTTAAAGCAACTTGATAAACTAACCGGAGAACCCGCGCGCTTTTACTTGATAATTCTTTTTTGCGTTCTACCATTCAGAGACACGACATACATACAAAACGAATACATACCGTCAAACCAAACCGATACCGTGAGAGTGAGCGGGCGACTGAGGCAGAAAGAGAAAGAGCAAGAGATTGTGTGAAAGAGAGAAAGAGAGAGAAAGAGAGAGAAAGAGAGAGAGAGAGAGAGAACTCTCAGGGAGAGAACACATAAAGAATGCTTCGTTTCTGTTGCATCCATAATATTCAGTATATTTCAAACTGGATGGGAATTGCTGCGTTTCTTTTTCGTGTATTTCTTCTGTGTTCAATTCTATAGCTATACACATTTTTATAGATAAAGTGAGTGAGAAGGCGAATATTTCGAATCAAAGCGCATACATTGAGTGCCCGCCGAAGCTATGAAGCGGAGGTGGCGGCTGCTGCCATATATACTTGAAACAACAAAACTCCAACACTGAACAGCAGCCCAGCAATTGTCTCTTTCGTTCATTTAAATGTTCTTCTTTTTTTTTCGTTCGTTTATTCGTTCAACGTTTTATTTTACGTGTTTTTTTTTTTTGGAATATTTTTTTTTTTTTTTTGCATTCGCGAACGGGCGCGCGCGAGAGCTATATTCATTTTTTTTTTCATCAATTTTCTATAGCCATTGCTGCTGCTTTTTTCATTTATTTCATTAGTGTGTAAATAACATGAAGCGAAAATGCATTGGTCGATGATTCTAATGTGTGGATTTTTGGTGTATGTATGAAATCGCTCTCTCTCTCTCTCTCTCTCTCTCTCTTACTTATTCGCTGGTTTTTTTCTCTATATTTTACTTTCTTTGTCTAACTCTTTCGATTTTTCTCTTTTGCTCTCGCTCTTTATCTCACTCAATCTCCCTCAATCTCACTCGCTCTCATTCTCTGTCCTTTACTCTCGCTCTCTCCCTCACTAACTCACTCTGTCTCACTCACTCTGTCTCACTTACTCTCTCATTCACTCTCACACAGTGTCATATGCATCATGTGTATGTCAGAATGTCTTTATGGCCATTTATGAATACATACTCTATGGCAATGTACATATATAAAAATCGAGTAGACATTTGTAAATCGGTAAAATAGTTGAGCAAATGTGCATTCGCGCTCAACGATGACAAAGCCCGGCGCAAGAATGTGTTGACTTCAGTGTGTTCAGTGCGAATCAAATAACTGAAATATGAACGAACGAACGAACGAATGAATAAACGAAAAATAGAAGAAAACAAAAGTACGATACAAAGAATGAAATATTTCATTTTTGCATTTCGTTGGTCTTATTCGTGCATGCAAACAATGCAAATCAAATCAAAGTTCGAAAACCAATTGCCAATTGCATTTTAATGCTGAATTAACAACTTGCCATTTTATGGATGGGAAATAGTCGGGCGTAAAATCAAATCTTCATTCATGATATTTGGCCCATAAACGATCGAAATCGATAACCAATGATGTTTCCGTCGATGTTGTCGTTGTCAGCATTGCCGCCGTGACCGCCATCGCTATCGTCGCCGTCGCCGTCGTCGTCGTCGTTGTCATTAATATAATGGCAAAATGATTCAAGGCGCACATTACGTAACCAGGAGTCATATCACAATCTCAATCAATTCAAATGCGCTTGATCGCGCATCTTTTTTATATTAGCGCCACAAACACAGAGAAAGAAAGAGAAAGAAAGAGAAAGAAAGAGAAAGAAAGAGAGAGAAAGAGAGAACACAACATTGACGTTGTCCTCTGTATCTCGTGGAAAGTCACATTTCTATAAAGGATTACAAAAAGATCCGTTGTGCACTCTTTTTTTCCTGTTCTTCTCAACTCAATCCATCTGACTTTAACTCGCCTGTTCATGCGACCAAATGACAAAAAAAAAAAAAAAAAAAAAGAGTTTCAGAACTATGTGCGAACAAAAAAATGAATTGAAACCAGAAAATTGGTAGTCGCGTGATTTTCGATGTGCAATGAAGTTAAAATAGCACGTGCCAATGTATGTTCAACTTGGCAATTTACATCGGTAATACACAATGTCCGTGTGCTTGCTCGCAAGATTCTTCGAACTCTTGACTCTTGGTGTCTTTTTCTCTCTCTCTCTCTCTTCTCTTCCCCTCCCCTTTCTCTCTCTCTCTCTCTCTCTCTCTCTCTCTCTCTCTCTCTCTATTTCTTTTTCATTCTTGTGCTCTGTCACAAACCAACTTTCTCATTCTTTCGCTCATCCATTCAGTCACCTTTTTGGTATCGAAGCATTACAATTGCTGTGAAAAAAAAAAATAATTTGAACCGGCTCTTATTCGTTCTTGTCTTACCATCAATTGTACGGTTGATTTCATTGTTTCCATTTCGTCTTCTGTTTTTCTGAAATAGTTTTGGTTTTTTTTTTTTCATTTCATTTTTCCATTTTGCATACACCACACCAAAAATCACTTTCGGCATTTCTTCTTCTTCTTCTTCTTTTATTTTGCATTTTTGTACTGTGGTCGTTTCACATTTCAAATAAAGTGGAAAGTTCGTTTGATCTTCAAACATGAAGTATTTGATTAAGTCAATATTGAAACATTTCATTTAACCAAAAGTCGCTGGAAATTTGTTTGCGCCTGAAATCACGTACCAAATTGCAAATGGTTTTGTGTGTGTGTGTGTGTGTGTATTTTTTCCAATTTTATTTTTACCGTCTTGTTTTTCACCTCGATTTGTACATTCACGTAATGTGTAAATGAGATGGTGGCTTGTCAACAGTATACCGTCAAGAGCTCACCGAATAATTAGTCATCAATGATAAGTTTTACGAAATAATTCATTGTACACATTCGAAATTGGCATCGTCAATCACGTTTTTCGCATTTTTTTTTTTTTTTTTTAATCCTCGGTGTGTCGATTGTGCATGCATTAATCGTGTATGTGCGTGCCTTGTGTGGATATTAAAGAGTTTTTCATTTTGTATCGTGTGTGTTTTTGTTTTTTGTTGTTTTTTTTTTTTCTGCATCGTACACATAATTTTTATGGCATATAACAATTTTCAGTCTAAACATAGAATGAGCGCATGTGTGTCTCTTTCTCTCTTTCTCTCGATGTGTGTGTGTGTGTGTCTGTGGATTTGGCGAATGATAGCGGGGAGACCGACTCACACTAGAAATCGTTTTGATCCCTTTTTTTTCACATTTGCATCATCGGCATTAGCATCAGTTTCGTACCATTTGAATATGCGAACCAATTTGGTTTCGCGTCGTTTTTTCATCTTCTCTGTTTCTCTTTCTCTCTCTCTCTCTCTCTCTCTCTCTTTTCGCTCCCTCTTTCTCTATCTCCATGCATTTTGTGTTCGTCGATTGCATTTTTTATTCACATTGCTTTACTCTTTGCTCACTTTTGTTCTCTTTTTTTGCAATTTTCTGTTCGCATTGCCATTATTCATTCGTGTGTCGTTCATTTTGTGCCTCTTTTTCGTTCATGTTACTAAATGTTTCAGCTTATTTCGCTCTTTGTTGGCATTTTTTCTTCTTCTTCTTCTTCTTCTTCTTATTTTTTTTTTAAATATTAATTCTCGTGTGTGTGCGCATTCATTCGATTCACTCTACGTTGCACTCTTTCGCATAAATGCAAAAAGAAAATTCGCATTCATATCTCGCGTTCGCCCATATACACATTTACAGGACGCACGATACACAAATCTATATAACCAAACATAAAATCGACAACTCACTCTTTCTAGCTTTTTTTTTCACTCGATATATGAATGTGATCTAGTGAATGAGTGAGTGAGTGAGTGTGAGTGTCTGATGGCTATTTTTTTTTCGGCGTTTCAGTTGTTTTTCAATTCAAAAATTTTCGTATTGTTACTTTAGTTCGAAATATTTTATTGCGACGCAACGTTCGAGAGCAAATGAACGAAGATAAATTGTTGTTGGCGGTTTTGATCTCGCTTTTTCACTCTCACAAACAATTTTTCTCTTTCTTTCTCATTTTTCATTCAATACTCAAGTTGTTCTCTCTCCCTTTCTCTCTCTCTCTTCCCTTTCTTTCCCTCTCTATCTCTCTCCCCCTTGCTCTCCCTCTCCCTTGTTCTCTATTTCTTTATCCATTTCTCACTCTCCCTACTTTACTCTGTTTTTCTTTCTCTTTTTCTCTCGTTCTCTTGTTCTCTCTTTCTCTCTCTCTCTCTCTCTCTCTCTCTCTCTCTTTTTATCTCTATTTAATGCATTAAACGCACGCACACACATACATAACAATAATGAACGCCGTGTGCCGGTTTGTTACCACATAGACAAAACCTTTCGGCATTTATCTAAATATACGCTCGGTAAATCAATGCGATAAAATTGAAAATAATGATGAAGAAGAAGAAGAAGACGACAACAACGACGACGTCAAAAACGCAGCAACATCAAAAAAACATTGTGAAAAGTATGAGTGAGCGAATCGATTTGCGAATGCATTGCACTGTACTGTCTTTAATTTTATCTGTTAATATATTTCTATATTTCTATATGTATATATATATGTATTATATATAGTTCTATATGAATATGCGATGATATTCATTTCGATGTGTATTTTTAATGTAAACGATTCTTTTTGACGTTCCATCGCTTCATCAATGTGTCTATCTTTTAGTGAGCCGACATAGCGGCCTTTATCATATTATATGAATGCATATAGCTGTAAATCATGGAAATCCTTTTGTACGAATAGGTAAATGACTGATATGACAGCCGTACACATGCATCCAAAAATCTGTATTGAATTCGATCCAATAACCAAATTGATGTTTGGTTTGAGCTTGTGCTGCTGATGTATGCATATGCATTATAGATTAAATGTTCTCTTAAAAATAGGCATCTTTCAATTCAATTCAATTTTCCTTGCTTTTCTCACCAATCAAACGAATGAATTTCATTCGTATTTATTTATCTTTTAACTGAAATTTATTTGGATGAGCGTAGCGAAACGAAGAAAAAATGAAAATGCAGTTGCAATAAGTTCACACAGGGTCTATGCATGGAGCTAAGATCTTTCTCTTTTCTTTTTTTTTTTTTTTCTTGGTTCGTATTTTCCTTTTTGATGCACATCAATTCGGTTTATTCATTGAATTGTCGTCAACACACATACAATGCGATTAAACAACATATGTCTTTGTGTTCTCTTTTAAATAGAATTGTATGGATTTTCATCTCCATCTCGGTTGCACTATCCATTGTCAATCATATCTGGTCGCGGTCTCCTTTGTCCATGTGTGTGTGTGTGTGTGTGTGTGTGTGTGTGTGTGTGTGTGTGTGTGTGTGTGTGTGAGTGAGTGTGTGTTTTCTGTTTAGATTCAATTTTAAAGAGACCTCACGTGGAATGAACGAGTTTTTTTTTTTCTACTTTTATGGCCATTTTCTTTACTAGTAAGCACTTCAAAATTATATTAGCACGCAGAAGATTCACATACCAGAGACAACGCTCATGAAATGTGCATAACAAAATATGTTTTTGTTATTGTTCTGGGTTTTTGTTTCTTTTCATTACATCATCACAAAATTAAAATTTCAACAGAAGCTTATCGAGAATGGGAAGAATAAAAAGAAGTAAAAAGTATAAAGAAGACATTCATTTGAACCAACGCAAATGATTTGCGTAAGTCAATATCTTTGATCAAAGTCGAAAAATTTCCATTTTCAATCAATTGTTTTTAACTCGATCTTTCTCTCTTTCTTTCTCTCCCTCTCTCTCTCCCTCCTTCCCTTTCTCTCTCTCTCTCTCTCTCTACTCTTCCCCTCTCTGTCTCTCCCTCTCTGTTTCTCCCTCTCAGTGTCTACGTCCACCAGTGATTTCTCCATATCTTTTTCTCCCTATCCCTGCGATTTCTCCATATTGCTATCTCTCTCTTTGTCTCTGCCTCTCTCTCCCTCTCTCCCACTCTCCCTCTCTCCCTCTTCCTCACTTCTTAGTTTAGACAGAATGAAGAGACCAACGCAAACTCTGCAGCTTTGAACTGTTATGCTGACTGCACGATCCAACTAAACTGAATTGCTGATCAATGCAATTTAACGCAATGGCTTCGATTAAACGAGTGTTATTAATAGCATCAGATGAAACGGTCCAGACGATAAATATTACGATTAGGCTCAACCCAATCTGGATAAAATAATTGATAGATCTTTCATATTGCAATCATGCTCCTGTACATTGAATCTATTTTTTCGTTTTGTTTCATTTCAAAGTCAATTGCACGCAACTGCTACACCAAACAAATTCGATATCATTATAAAAAAATACGCAATGCAAACCTCATCGTCGTTTCGATAATATGAAATCAACTCTATATCATACGAATGAGTTGATACTGTATTTTTATTTTTATTTTAGATAAGGTTTTTTTTTTTCATCATTTGACCACTTAAAACACCAGTATTGACTTAATTACATCAATATCAGACCGTATTGACCCAACGTTCTATCCAAAAATAAACATTCTCGAACTATTCACCATACATTCATAGTCATATACATGACACAGCAATGAAGGAGAAAAAATATGCTTTATTCATTTATTCATTCACAGCTTCAATTTATTTTCGATTGATTGTTTATCGGCGGTGAGTCGCAACTCTAATATACTCTATTAACAAGCATCATTCAAGCCTGCTTTCTCTATTGTCTCAAACATTTATGAATTCAATGACTGATTGCACATTTTATATTTGAATCAAATTATTTCAATCAATATGATTGAAATTTACTTATTTTGAATTTGGAATCTATAGATAAGAGAAACTTTCTACTAGAAAGAAGGAAAAAAATGGAGAACAGAGAGAGAGAAAGAAAGATAGAGAAAGAGAGAAAGAGAGAGAGAGAGAGAGAGAGAGAGAGAGAGAGAAGAGAGAGAGAGATAGAGCGAGATGGAGAGTGAAGAGTGGATGTAGAGTGGATGAGGAAAGAGTAAAGTGAGAAAGACCGAAAAATAGGAAGAATTGGAGAAAAAACTTCCTTTTCTATTTTCTGCTGAAAAGCGAAATTTTTGGGAAAAGTTTTTGTCTGAAAATTTATGTTATTTCTGGTTGAAAACAGGATGAATGGAATCTAACAAAAATATTTATTGTTTACCTACCAAACAAATCAATTTCCTACTCTTACTTCTTCTTCCTTCCATTCTTATTCACTCACTCGCTTCCTCCTCCTTCTTTCTCTTTCTCATTCATTCTTCTATCGATTTTCACTTGTGTTATCTACAAAACTGATTCGTTTCCATTTTGAAAATTCAAAAGAATAAAAAAAAAAACAAGCGAAAAACTCAAATTTATTTTCATTGAACTAAAGCTCATCTTAAAATCATCATGTTTGAAATGCCTTGGTAAAAAGTGTAAAGTTAAGTATAACGATATGTGGAAACATGTTTGTTTCGCTTGAATTCGTTTAAATGGATTTTGCTGTAGAATGAATTTGAAGGTGTTACAAAGAACCAACGAATTCGGCAGAGTTTTCATATCGAAAATATGTTCTCATTAGGTTTGGTCTCTCTCTCTCTCTCTCTCTCTCTCTCTCTCTCTCTCTCTCTGTGTGTGTGTGTGTGTGTGTGTGTGTGTGCATGTCGCGCGCGTCGACTGAATGATGATGGCGTTGAATATTCAAGCATCAACAGAGTGCGAAAAATGGTTCGATGCGGCTGCAAAGTACAGTGACAAGAATGAACGGTAATAAATTGAAATGCACGGTGTGCGCAAGAAGAGAAATATAGGCAAGAACATTCCAAAAGAACATTTAATAACGAAAACACATACGGAACAGAGAAAATACAAACGAAAAACACAGAGAGAATGAAAAAAAAAAACACATATGAACAACAGAGAACCACAATTCAATGTCCAATTTTTTTTTTTTTCGCCTTCATTTCTTCATGTTATTTTGCTTTTGCAAAAAGTGCGCACAAAACAACGCGCTCAGATCTACAGCAAATAAATTAAAACCGGTTCCCGTTTTTCTTGAACGTAACATCTCTAGATTATGTGCATACTGTGTGCGGTGTGTGTGTTTTGATTCGGGAATTTGTAATTTTGTTTTGTTTGCTCTCGTCGTTGCACAAAACGATCCATAGCATAACCGAGCCAATTTCGCGGTATCGGCATAACGAAGAGAACGAAAGAGATGATTCGTCCGCAACTATCTGAACTATTTTAATTATTTAATTTTAACCCGAACCCAGCATTTCGATGCTATTTATTTTCTGATTATGGGTTTTTTCCTGTTGCCGCGAATGATTATTTCACCTTTTTTTTTTTCTCTTTTTTTTTGCAATTAGTTTCAGTCGTAGTTCTGCTCTTGTAAAGAAGCAAACATGAGCTGTAACAGCCAAAGCAGCCAGCAAACGCATCGGCGCATGAGAATTATTACCACAAATATAACCATGTCGTCTGTTCACTTATGCGCACATTTATTTTTATTTTTGATCTCTCTTTTTCCCTTTCTCTCTCAATCTCGTTCTCGTTTTCTCTCTCCTTCTATCTTTCCCGCTCAATCACATGTTGGAAAATTCACTTATTCCAAACGACATGCGGCGTATTATGTAGGAGTGCCATTCGATTCTGTTGTTGTTGCTGTGGTTGTTGTTGATGATGATTTTTTTTTTTTCTTCTTCTTCTTCTTTCGTTCATTCTTTTTCTTTTGCCATTTTTATCATCATTTGCTAATTTTGTGATTTGAATGCAACCACGTCGAAATGAGCAAACAGTATAATCATTGCGCTTGATTTCACTATCATCAACGACACGAAAATAGCAACAACAAAAATTCTATTGAGTTTCGTATCAAAGGGCATATGGCTTATCGATGCATGAGCATTGAGCACATCACATTTCAGAGACGATGTAGAAAACGATGAAAAAGATGGTTAAAATCGAGGTTGTGTGCAGGGGCATATGTGGTTGTGTGTGTGTGTGTTATGTGTGTATTCAACACTTTTTGCAAGTCAGTCTTCATAACATTGCGCCGCATAAATATCATCGCATACACACAACCGAGAATTCTCACATTCGTGGGATGTTCACCACATATTAAATAGCAATATTTTGCACGCCTTTTTATTAGCATTATTTTTGAAAAAGTAAGATAGAGTAAGGCAATGAATGGAAGAAATTTTTACTTTCTATCTCTATCTCTATCTCTATCTCTATCTATCTCTTTCTCTTTCTTTCTCTCTCTTTCTCTCTCTTTCTCTCTCTTTCTCTCTTTCTCTCTCTTTCTCTCCTTTTCTCTCGAGAGAATGCGGCAAAAAATGAAACCTAATTCACTCCAATTTAGCGCTCAAACATTGAGTTGGTAAATTTTATTTCGAAAGAAACCGGAAAATTCATTTTATTTGAATAATTTATGATTGATGTAGAAGTAAAGGAGTTAAATTTTGTTGTTTACTGCACACATTTCTTTGGAGAGAAAAAAAAAATCTTGTATTGAAAAATTCGTATATTTTTTCCAAAGGAATCTTTATATTCTCATATTAATCTAAACTATACCAGTTCTGTGCAACTGCGGGGACTGAAAGAGAAAAAGGTTGCTTATATGACCGAAATTCTTTGAACCGCAAACATTGCTCACCAAATAACCGCAAGCTGAAGAAGTCAACAATTACAAAGAATACTGATCAATGTCGTTCGCTTATCAACAATACGTACGATTTTTCTCTCTCTTTCCCATTTTCCAATGATTTTTCTTTATCTTTCTTAATCCCTCCATTTCTCTTTTTTCCCTTTAAGTTATGACCATGTTGTTAGATATCAAAAAGAAATTCGATCAGACAAATTGGTTGATGAAAGAGAAGCAGACCCGCTGAACAGCATGTAAACAGTCTCTCGTTCTCTTTCCCTTCCTCCCTATCTCTCATTTACTTTTCTTTTGCTTTTTCTCTCTTTCTCTCTCTCTTTCTCTCTCTCTTTCTCTCTCTCTTTCTCTCTCTTTCTCTCTCTTTCTCATTCTCTCTCTCTCTCTCTCACTCTCAATCTCTCTCTCACTCTCAATCTCTCTCTCTCTAACTCTCGCTGCCTCTCTCGCTCTTTCGGACTGCTTCGTGGAATAAATCAAAATATTCTTGCAGGGAAAAACGTTTCTGTTGCACGTGGCACGAAATATTCGTTGAATATACGAAGACGTAGAGAAGAAGCGTAAATGTGCCGAACGCCTCGCATATGCACCGTGAACTTGATGGTATTTTGTTTTAGTTTGATAGTTTGTTTTTGTTTTTACGCTGCTTATCTGGGCACAGTGGGCCTCTCTCTCTCTCTCTCTCTCTCCCACTCTCTCTTTCTCTCGTTCTCCGTTGAATGGCATTCGCCAGAAAATGTTGGCGTAGGTTCGAATCAAAATATATACGGCGTGCATTATTTGCACACGAACGATTTTGGCCAAGTTAAATGCGAATGCGGCAAGAGAAAGAAGAAAAAAAAAACGGCTACATAAATCGAAACCAAAATCGAAATTACGTAATAACAAATGCATCCATTCACATTTTATTCGTGTAATTTTATTTGCATTGGTAGAATTTATGCAATCACATGTAATTTTCTTACTTCAGAAGATTTATAGGATAATTTGATGATTGCTAGTTTTGTAAAGCAAGGAAAAGTGAGAGAGAGAGAGAGAAATGGGGGTAGTGAGTGAGAGATAGAAAGAAAAGGAGTGATTCAGCGACTTTACACAATTTTACCGACTTCAAGTCATTCGCACCAGTATGAGTCAATCACAACAATTTCAGTCATTCGCAAGAAGATAAAATGCAGACGAACGCAATGGATATCTCAGCATATTCATCAATGGCAGCAGCAGTATCTCAACATTATTTTTCATTCTTTTTTTTTTTCTCCTTTTGTTCAACGTCAAATCACCATTAGTGATCGAATCAATGTTCAACGTCTGGCTCACTACATGGTTGCAGTCAAACAGTTGCAACATCGAAATGTACAAAAGAAAAAATCCATTTCAAAACGTACAATTTGAAACGTTGTTAAACGATATTCGATCAGCGAATACGGGTGTCGATTCGTCAGACCGAGAATTTTGTTCATTCTTGTTTGGCATAATGCAATTCCTTTTTTTTTTTTTTTTAATTCTCTCTTTCTATGGCTGCGAATGTGCTTTTCTATTGAAAGAGTATTTTATTCGTACAATTTTTTTTTTCTCTTTCTTTGTCTCTCTCTCTCTCTCTCGTTCTCTCATTCTCTCTCGCTTGAAATTCTTTTTTGTCTTTAGTCCTGATATTTTCCAATTGATTTTGATTGCGAACGTCGCTTAGTTACTCAGCACGGGCTTTTTAAATTATATAAAATGAAACGAATAGAGATAGAAAATGAGAAAACAGTCGGCCGTCATATCAACATTTTGTTGAAAAATTGAACATGCGATTTGGCATATTCCTTATTCATTTCAGAGGTAACTGGCAATGCACACCAAATAGCAAACACACACACACACATCCATAAATACATGTGTATTCATTCTATATTCAATCATACAGAAATATAATTCAATATGTGCCGTTCAACTGTGCATTAAATGCCAAAAACTACGAGCATTACATTTTCACCGTCATGATGACACATACACATATTCCGGGCGATGATGGTTACATGGATGCACATAAAAATGGATATAAAAAAAGGTGTGTGCATTGAATTGTCGGGAGTGAATGAGAGCTAAAATGTTTGGGAAGAGGCAGCAAAAAGGAAAGGGTAAGGGGAAAGGGAAAGGGTAAGGGAAAGAGAAAGGGAAAGGAGGAGACAAATGGGGAGATACAGTCGAAGTAAACGAGATCGAGAGAGGAGAGAGAGAGAGAGAGAGAGAGAGAGAGAGAGAGAGAGAGAGAGAGAGAGAGAGAGAGAGAGAGAGAGAGAGGGATGAATCGGAGGGACGAAGAGTCAAAGGGACAGAAAATAAAAGAGATTTTTAGCGCCCGTGACATAGGATAAAGAACAAAAGCGATAGTAACGAGTCGAAAATTCAATTGAATCCTTTTCTAAAGTTTTAAAATGACATTATATTTTAAAAGTGAGCGCAGCGCAGAGTAAGCGACAGATTCAGCTCGATCATTGTTCGATTGCGACGTGAGCTAAAACAGAAATCCAAAAACATGAGCAACACATTGAATGCGAGCATAAAGAAATAAAATGTACAGAATAACGAGCGCATTTCATTGGGAAAAGGATCAATGAACTACTTACACACACCGAACAGAAGGGCAAACATCGACAACGGCATCAATGACGGCTACAGTAACAATCGACTAGCGTGTAGCGAATCGCGATGCAGAGTATGAGATAGACTCAAACACTCTTTATATGCAATTGCAATCCATGATGGAATATCGTTCTGCACCTAACGAATTGTTTTCTCTTCCTCTCTCTCTATCTCTCTGACTCTCCTCTCTCTCTCTCTCTCTCTCTCTCTATCTCTCTCTATCTATCTCTTGTCTCGACTGTAACGCATGGGCGTATTACATTCAATGTTCGGCCACATTTTCAAATAGATATTGTGTGCACTGTTGATGCTCAGTTGATTGTGTCTCTTTTCAACTTGTTGCAAACTAAACAAACAAAACGACAGAAAGCCATTGGATTAGACTCTTTTTTATTCTGTGCACAAAATCACTCGGTGATTTTTTTTTTCTTCTCTTCTTTATGTTTTATAGGTTTGGTTGTCGACTGCAATCTGCTCACTCAAAAACGATTTGAACTTGACTTAAGCCATTCGATTTTATCGCCAATTCTTCAAGCCGCAGCTAAATTGAGTTAGGAAACACCATTCCTATTTCTATATTTATCTGATCATTTTTACTCGGTCTCTTTCTCTCTCTCTCTCTATTTCTCTCTCTCTCTCTCTTTCTCTCTCTCTCTTTCTCTCTCTCTCTTTCTCTCTTTCTCTCTCTCTCTCTATTCTCTCTCTCTCTCTCTCTCTCTCTCTCTCTCTCTTTCCCTCTCTCTCTTTTTTTCTTGATTTTCTCATTTTGGTCATTCATCTCATTATTGTTGTGCTTGCAATTTCGCAGCAATTTTTTAGTCGAAAATATGCTCAATATAATTAAATCAATTGCAATTCATGGTGCACATTTTTCCATTAATAAAGTATAAATTCAATGGATCTTTTCAAAATCAATTTTATTTCATATAAAATGTTGTCTCAAACACACTGATTTTCCTCTAATATTTTATTTAATCGAGAAAATGATTCTATTCATATTTTGTGATGGTAACTTTATGCTAGCGAATGTTATTCATTTTGTTTAAATTTAGACTCATCGTCAATTAACACACCGTTCATTCACATGAATCCACTTTGAAATGTATTTTTGCAATTTCTCTACCATTTTCGACAGATCTTCCTTGTTAGACAATTCAAAATTCAAATGAAAATAAATAAAACAATCTGAAAATAAACATAAAGTTCATTCATTTCCTCATCTCTTCTCACTTTTTATGGAAAAATATTGTTAAAGTGCAAAGTGATAATGTCGTAGGAGTGCCATTTTGATTGCGTCATGGATTTTCATATCTCCAATAGAAATTTCGAAAAAATTTCTCTTTAAAATTCAAATTTAAATCCGATTTCATTTTCTTAATTTGTGTCATTTCAAACAATTTTCGAACCGATTTACAATTTAAAAGAATTTATTCAGCTTTTGTTTTGTAATCAACTTCCAGCAGATGGCGCTAGCTTCACAATGATTTAACACTTTCTATGAACAAAAGCTTTTACAGCCAAACGAAACTTGAATCAAGCTCAATCAAAGAAATCCATTAAAATAAAAATTCAATTTCATCACAATGAATCAAACACATCAAATTATTTATTTCGAAAAATTGATTTCGGAAAAATTTAAAAGAATATTATTTTGATTTGAATTCAATATATGTATATATATTTTGTATTTATTCATACATTTTAATTATCAATTTTGATTTTTGATTAATGAAGACAGAAAATTTTTTTTTTTTTTTGGTTAAAAAACCTTTTGAAAAAACAGCTCATTATATCATAATCGTATATATCAATAAAAATTATTTCAACTTTTATAAAAAAAATGCACCAATTTTGTTTTGAAAAATCCATCAAAAAATGAATGAAAACTATTTTCATTTTGGGACGGCTAATATTTTTAATTTACGTCATTTTTTCTTCACTTGCTACCGGTTTCATCACTCGCTACCGCAAATTTTCTGCTTTTGCATTCAAAATGGTTATACTTCTTTTTTTTTCTCTCTTTTTGTATTTTGTTTTGTCTCAAATTCTCTCTACTGATTCACTGGATTCACTTGAAGTAAATCACATTTGGTGTAAACTTTGCATTGTGCATCCCTATTGAGGCACTCGAGATCTACATGATGATTTTTGTCAATGAAATATATTGAAAATCATTCGCCAATCGTACTTAAAATAAAATCTACATTTTTCTATTGACATTCAAAATATTCGTCAAATAAAATTGAAGAAAAAAAAGGCGATTGATTATTTTATTTTTTTTTTTTTCAGTTTTTGCTGTTGTGGCGGCAATTTATGACCATCCAAAATCAATACCAGTCATTCGGTAAAACTTCATATTGTACGGGCGATAGAATGCTTTCAATTGCTCATAGGCATTACCTATTGTCGGAGAAATGGGTTTGGTGGTGATGATAAGAATAAGAAAAATAAAATAAAATAAAATAAAATTAGCTAAATTTGTACGCATCATTCAATTCGAATTTTAATGCGAAAAATTACCACTAATGGATGGATGATTACGACCTTTACTTTTTCCAAGGCAATGAGGCGATGAACGTGCTTCCGATTTGATTAAACATGGAAAACCTTTCGATGAATTAAAATAAAAATACTTTTCCGTAATGATACGTTTTAAACCAAGAAAATCCTGAACACGACCAATTTCAAATCTGAAAATAAAACATAATACATTTCATCCGAATGAAAATTAAATTATTGAATAAACAAAAAGAACATTTTCTTATTAATCTAAGAAATCTTACGCCGGATCGACAATTAAACGTTCTCCGCTGACAAATAAAAATTGTGATAAACTGAAATATTGCAACCATCGCTCTAAATATCGTGCATACAAGCCAATTTTGATCGGTCCCCATGTTGTATCGACTGTACCTTCAAAGAAAATAATAACAAATTATGCATTTGTTTATTATAGAAAAAATATGAAATTCTCAACAGCAAAAAAAAAAAATGAACATTTTTCAAGAATTATATTTTTGAAGATTTTCGGAAAACGACCAAAATAGAATTGTTTGAAAAAATGTCGAAAAAAATAAGAAAATGCAAAAAAATTCGCAAAAAACAAAATTAAAATTCTTTGAAAAATTGTTGAAAAAAATACATTTAATTGTGAAGTTGGAAAAGTTGGAGAAAAAAAAAAATTGTTTTACCAATAGTTTGATTTATAAATGCAAGCTCTTCAAATGTTTTCATTTCTTTCCGTTTGCTTGCCGCTTGTGTATAATCAGAAATGGCCCTAGTGACTGGATCACGAACAACAACCAATAATCTGTAAAATGAATATGTGAATTTCATGACATTGAATACAAAAAAAAAAAAAAAAACAAAAAAAAAAACTTGAGTACATTCATGTAATTTGGATGATTTTTTTTGTTTTGTTTCGTTTTCTAATAATTTAAAAAGACAAACTTTGTGCTTGGATTCATGTGATTAACACGAAATGGAACTTCCTTTGTAATGAAATAGCTTGGTGTTTTTTCCATTGTAATTTGTCCATCAATTGTTGGTGGCATATGATTTCGATACCAATGCAAACCGCGATGATAATGACGATCAAAAAAATGCACTTCACAACCAGCCGCACGAACATTTGGATGTAATCGTATAAATTCAAGCAATGCCCGTGTACCACTTTTCTTTACACCAATGATTAGCACATCCGGTAAATGTCTATTGAATTGTTCACCACCATCGCTTAGCATACGATATTTTGGCGTAAAATCGATTTCATTTAAACCAGTTAATGGGACATTTCTCACAACCGTATCAATTAATTGAATTTCAAGCACTTCACTTAAATTATTTGGCATCATTATTCTCTTTGGACCATCATTTTCGATCGAATTGTTCTTGATTTGCATGAGAAAAAGCAAACGAATTTTGATTAAACAAACTTTCAACTCAAAGTAAATTTTATTTGTTTTTTCTTTCTTTCTTTCTTTCTTCATTCCTTCCTTTGTTTCTTCCTTTTTTCATTTTTTCTCCTCTTTCTTCTTTTTCCCTCTTATTAAATATATAAAAAAAAAAAATTTAATTCAAAATCAAACACTTACTTTTTGCAATGACCGTCGAAGGCTCGGTATTAAGCAGGAGTTTAATGTAAATGAGATATAAAGTAAAAATATACAAATTAAAATTGTAGCGACAATTGTGCGATTACTGAAGTACGAATACATTGTGCATTATTGATGAAAAACAGTACAAATGAACGAAAAACGAAAGAAAACAAAATTGTTTTTTTTCTATTTGTTTATTTCTGTAGTTATTTTATGTGATAAATGTAAGAGAATCACAATAATTCACAATTCGATTGACAAAATGATGAAAAGCGACAAAACAAAACGAAAGAGGAAATTATTTTTTTTTTGTTTGTTTATATAAACAATAATAGTGCTGGTTTTGTGTAGTGCAATGCGGAAGAAAATGACGCGATGTTAAATGTGTTCCATTTCAGTATGTTTTTAAATGACCTGACGCCGAACAATCAATCTGTCTATTGTGTCATCACATGCGCATTACGTATCCTTTCAGTTAAATGATAACAGTTTGATTTCAACGCGCCCAAAACATATCACTCCATCTGATGAGCAGCAAAAAGCATGCCATCACATAAACACGCGCTCACATTCCGATGATATGGAAAACAGCTGCTTTCTTTTTTATTTCATTTAACATGGACAATTTATTTGGAAATTTTTCAAAATTCATGAAATTTTCAAGTTGATGTGAGAATTTTTTTTTTTTAATTTTCACATTTTTTCCCTTTGCATTTCAAGTATTTCAATCGATATATTCGAAGTACGAAATTTTCATTGTTTTGTCGAATGATCCTCATTGCACGTTTTCTCTGAAAAATAAGAAACAAAAAATGAAAAAAAAGAGAGAAAAAACAAATCATTATCGATGGCCAATGACCTGACGAATAGACTATATGCACATGTTATACACGTGCCACTTGATTGTTTATGAAACCATTGTTTTTTTTTAATAAACTTATTAAACCTTTTACCTTGCTTTATTTATATTCTGATAACATAATTACTTTACAATAGTTAATAATTGCAAAAATTATTGTCTCAATTCTTTGTTTTTCACTCAAAGTGCTAAACAATTTTATTGCAATATTCATCCGAACATTCGTTTTGTCTGGGATGCGTAAAACTTAGCTGAAAATTATTTGATCATAATTAAGCTTGGAAGCTTAATAAGAAGCATGGACTGTTTCTCTAAGGAGAAACTCTAGTGAGAACCAAACTGAGGAGGAGGAGGAGGTGTTTCTCCTCCTCAGTGAGGAGCAAGCTATAATTTTAAAATAATCAATTTTAGAGAAAATTCGAAAATTTTAGTTAGCTTCTCACTGAGGAGGAGCAGTGCTGCTTAGTCAACTCCTCCCCCTCAGTTTGCTAATCACTAGAGTTTCTCCTAGGGAGAAATGACTCGCAGCGAATCCCGATTTATTTGTCAACTTCACATGTAAATGAAGATTCGTAAGACTCGTAAAATTCGTGAAAATGCTTCGATTTCTCTAAAATTTTGAAAAGATTTGCAAGAGTCATTTCCCCCTAGAGTTTCTCCTCAGTGAAAGAGTCCCTAATAAGAAGGCTTTATACTAGGGGAATGGAACTATTCGCGAATGTACATTTTTTCATATATTTGTCTATGCAATTCAGTGGAAAGGTTTGAAATTCATTTCAAAGTGAAATATTTGCAGACAATTCGCAAATTTGGTCAATACATAATGCAAGATACACAAAGCAGAAACGAATTACAAAAACAACAACGTGTTTACGCATCAATGAAGAATTAAGAGAGAATAAAAGGATGTGACAACAGCACAGACTTTTTGAGTTACGAACTGAGTAATTATTCGTATTAATGCGTTTATTATTCGCAAATTCGCTAAATATTTGATTTATTTGATATTTAGGTGCATCAGTAATAATTCAAAAAGAAGTCATTGCATTTGTTCGAGTTGAAACCCCCTAGGCTTTTTACAGTTAATGGAATATTTGGAAATAGAATAAGTTTCACTTTAAGACACTTTTTGTTCCGTTTATTTTCCTCAAATAGAGAAAAGAAAAAAACAAATAAACTGCAAATATTCAAACGTGACTTTGATTTATGATTATGACCATTGATATTTATTTCATTGTTGCATTTGTTAATTATGTATTAGAATTTAATAGACTCGTGAATACGATATGGACTAGTTGTTCAAGTGGTTTGCAATTCGTTTCTATTTTTAACAACATTTTCTAGTTCAGTATTTTTTTTTCACTTCGATATTGTTGAAATGATTTCATTCTTTTTTTTTTTTTTTTTTCAAAGTAAAATGGAATGTGTACACAAGAGTTCTTGAAAGAATTTACAATATGCACTTGAAATATGTCAATCGGATAATTTGTCAATTCGTTGTTAAAACCACTTTATACATTTGAAAATTACACGAAATTTCCGATTTTGCTTAAACGTGACTTTGATCGATTTTATTATTATTGGCATTATCACAATATACTGAATATACCGGTTCATTTCTAAATAAAAAAAAAACTCCAAATAAATACGCAATTTCAACATTGTAAACTTTGATTTTTTTTTTTTAAATTGTTTTTGGTTTAGCACGTTTATAATTTTACAAATTGTTTAAATGTTGTTGAAATTGAAGAGCATTAGAATACGCATTGTAATGAAAATAAATTACTGCTTTACTATTCGTTGAATGCGTTGTTGTAATTACCGTGATGATTTTTTCTTTTTTTTTTTTAATTGTTGAATTGTTGAAACATGATGATTCGATATTTTAGTGAGAACAAAACCTAGCTATTTCGATGGAAAAAACTAAAATTGCTTGCAAAACTTGTGGTGAACAAAAAATTTTGTTAACGCTTATTGAAATCGCGAGCCATTTCGTTGATGAAATTTCAATAACAAACACAGAAATTTATGTGCCTTTTCGACCTAATATCACAAAAATGGCCATGAACAATGTATTTGAATTAGATTGATAATTCATTACCTATTTTTGTCAAGTGCTTGGATGCACTGATAAGTAATCAATGAAAATGGTTGAAAATGTGGCGATATCGGTGATTCAACTATTCTAAAAATAATTTTTTAGATTGAATTTAATGATTTAGCCGCAATTTCAACCGAATTGGAGTCATAAATTAGGAAAGTTAAGGAGGGAATAAAACCCTTCTCAAGAGGATGACATGTTTTGTTGTAACTTGCAGCGAACTTGTGAACTACGGAAATTTCATTGCAAAATGATACGGCAGTAATTGGCGCCACTAGTATTCCAAATTTCATTTGTTCTGAGATGTCATCCTTTTGAACCACTCCCCCTCCCCCAACCACTTTCAGAATTAATTCAAAAAAGTTATAAGGGGATGAAAAAATCTCACAACTCATAGCAGGTAATTTTCTGCAAAAGCGTACCCTTGGACCTCTGATCACAAATTCTGATTCAGAATCTATAATTAGTGTGGAAGATTTTATTTTTTCACATTTTTCACTTTTTCGAAAAAAAAAAAAAAACATTAACAATTTGAAAAAGTAAAAAAAAAGAAAATTTGACTTGATCAACAATCACATTATTTCGAGGGTAAGCCCTTTTGTATAAAAACATTTAAGTAATTTTTTCATTATAGAATCTGCGTAAAAGATATGTATTTATCAAAGTGAAAATGTTTGAAATTAATATCAGTGAAATGTTCAAATAAATTTCCTACAATTAAATCCAATGAAAATTCTTTGATTTCTGTGTGTTTAAATGAATTGACACTTTTCAAAACAATATGTATAAAAGACGTTTAGTAGAAATTCCATGACATTTGGCCATTTTAAGTAATAAAAGTCAGTCATTCAAAATGAGTTTAGTTTTTTGCACATTTTTGCTTGGACTCATAGTTATGGTGAGCGCTTTTAAAACGGAAACGGTAAGAGATAAACAATTTCAATACATCATTTTCAGTTATTGATTGATGTAATCTATCACTGATGCGTTATCCATTAGATTGAATGTGGATTTTATATGTGAATCAAAGATCGGAAATTGTCAATGTCTGTTTTGTACAAATAAAACATTCAAAGTTGATTAGATGTCTCAAATCAATGCCAGTTTCAAATTACTTTGGAACATCATTTCTATGCTATTTTGGAATGTCATTCATTTTGATTTTTTTTCTTCTTTTTTCTTTTTTCTTTTTTTCACCAATTTTTATTTCCTAAACAAGTTATTTATATTTGCAGTGGCCAAATAAAATATTGTATACAATATATGATGTCGATGGTATTGTGAATTTTTGCTACAATCATTGTCCGGGTGCAACAAAAACTGAATGTAAATTATTTGAAATTACAAATGATTTTAACAATATACCACAAAGTCAACCGTTAAAATGTTTTATACATTGTTCTATGGAACAATTAAATGCTTTGTATCCAAATTCGACAAGACTTAAACTTGAAAGTTTAATGGATACAATGTCATTATTACCAAAAGATGACCAAAATATTATGTTGGCCATGTCAAAGGGATGTATAAAACGTTGTCGATATATAAAAGATCCCATTGAATTTGCATACACGCTTAATTTGTGCGCTAAAGAAAATGATAATGAGGTAAGCTTGTGTGTGTGTGTGTGTGTGTGTGTGTGTGTGTGTGTGTGTGTGTGTGTGTGTGTGTTTTTTTGTAGTGTGAGTGTCAAATAGAATTAGATTTCATTGTTTGCTATGAAATTATTCTGTTTTTTCTTTAATATTTTAACCTTGTCTGATTTTAGCATTACTATCTCTTCTACTAAATAGTGACAATTTGAAATTATTGTTTCGTTAATATAAAAACAATAATAACATTGAAGTCAGGAGGAATCAAATCATTACTATCAGCATAATGGAATAGAAATCCGCACAATATATTTCAAAAGTAATTTGAAGTCTAAAAATAAATTTGCATATTGAATTTACGTATTTAATATTTGATTCTAATGTTTGTTTTTATTTTTGTTTCTGCGTTTTTTTTTTCTTCTATTTTGATGATAAACAAATTTGTTTAGACGAATCAAATTTGTGTATTTTTAATTGAATTCAAAATATCATCATTAATTGAAAATGAGTTTTTTATCATTCTGAATTGTTCATTACGGATGTTACATTGTATAATAACAAAAACAACAAAAAAAACACACAAATGATTTTCTGAACTGATACATTTGTTTATTCAAAGATACGCAACTTATAAAGAATGCAATTACCTGCAATGACATTTAAGATAAACTTGAGCTGTTTTTTTGCTGCCAGCAGAAAAAAAAGACGAATACGACACCACAATGAAAATAGGATTTTGATTGTTGCTCTAATTTTCAATTGTAGGCAAAAATATCGGTGCTAATGTGTCATGTTATACAGTGGATAATAAAACCCTTTTGTTTATAATTGCTCTTTTGATTTTAAATTTGTTTATGCTCTTGTTTTTTTTTTTTTTTTTTATCTTTCAAATGAGCATTTCACGTGTTGTCTGCCAATTGAAAACTCTTTCTCAACACGCAATTTTGATAAAATGCTATTGTTGGCAATAAAAAATCAATTCAACACTGTTAATTACTGTTTTGGTAGCTAGATAAATGAGTCAATAGTTTTGTATTGAGATAGAGAAAAGAAAAAAAAGATAGTATTGTGTGTGTGATCGATGGAGAGTGTGAATTAGAGACCGATTGTATGAGGGCTAGAGAGAATATGTCTGAGAATGGGAAAGACAAAGATAGAGAACAAGAAAGAGTGGGGGAGAGAAAGGGAAAAAAAAATGGAGACAGGGAGACAGGGAGATAGGGAGACAGGGAGACAGGGAGACAGAGAGACAGGGAGACAGAGAGACAGGGAGACAGGGAGACAGGGAGAGAGAGAGAGACAGGGAGACAGGGAGACAGAGAGACAGGGAGACAGAGAGACAGGGAGACAGGGAGAGAGGGAGAGAGAGGTACAGAGACAGAGAGAAAAATCATGATTTTGTAAACCGTAGTTTTTTGGCATCAATAGAATTGATGAAGTATTGATTTCTTAATGTAAGCTTCGCTGCAAACAGGTTGTTAATTGAAACAAATACAAAAAAGAAAAGCTCATAAAAATCCGATAATCGGATTCCGATTGAGTGTAAAGTAATAATTACACGGTTTGCTTACAAAAAAAAACTAGTACACGAGCAAATAAAAACGTCTACTTCCTCGCATGTCAAGTCATCTGCTCACTTTAAATGCCGACATTATGAAATATAAAACGATAGAAAGGAACTATGTAATCATCAAACACATGCACACATACACACATGCACACACACACACACACACACACACACACAATTTGCGTGGCAATGCATTTACCTGGGGCTTGTCTATCGGTGTGCACTTCACTTTGTGAATACAGTGTGTGTTTTAGTGTGCGGTATACATCTTTTATATATCTAATTGTGCTGTTGATCATTTTGTTTGAATAGTTTTGTTAATAGACACTGATGTCAATCAAATGTGATCAGCGGTCATTTTAACTCGGTGGCTGGATTGTTCGTTTTGTTATTCATTTATTTTTATTATCAATGTTAAAAAAAAATTGCAGAAAAAAAAAAATAGTCGTGTTTATTTTTCGCGTAAAATTATTGTGTTTTTTCCATTTATTGTCAAAAACTTCGTTCTGGCTATTAGCTTTTAATTCGTGTGGAGGTATGCGAGACAAAGAGAAACCAAAAGAGAGAAAAACCGCGAAAGAGTTTTATCATCATTAATGGACATCATCTAGATTTCAAACGAATAAAGATAAAAGAAAGCTAAATCGAAATGGAATCGAATAATTAACAATCATTTTATGATGTAGCAGTTTTTTTTTTCTTTTGGTTTTGCTATCGGTTTTTCTTCTCTCTCCTATCAATGTCATTCGCCCGTTAATTTGTTAATAAAAAAAAATCACAGAATCACTCTAAACAATGCAATCCATTCGAAATACACACATACCGTAGTTTGTGATTTGTATTCAAATTGTTTATTAAGGTGATTTCCATTCGAACAGACAATGCAAAAACAAGTTCATGATTGATAAATTTAGAAAAAAAACAAAAAAAAAAAAACAAAACAAACCATAACAAAACATGCGCCGACAAAATACACATAATTGAATAAGTTTATTATATATTATCGAAGTTGTAACCGGGGCGAAAAAAAAACACATATTTCGTGCATTTTGTGTTATACATTCATAATGATATTTTTTTTGTCTATGGTCGATGTGAAACACACTGATTCCAATATATCGCTATTCACTTTTCATATTTATATACAACATACGCACACGCACACCATCGTTTATTTTTCGTACATTTTTCAATCGAACAAATACACAAGGTTCTTCAAATACAGAGTCTGAGTTTTGCTTGAACAACAACATTGTATCGTTGATCGTTTAACAGCTGGTAGTTTGTGTACAAAATAAAAAATATAGAGAGAAAAACGAAGAAAAATTACAACACAAAATAGCATAATTATCGTCATTAATCCCACTTACAAAATTGATTTCAATATTTTGGTTTTTTTTTTTCTTTTTTTGGGTCGCATTTCGTGTGTAGCTGCTTGAGTGTAAACATCATAAAAATGTTATCGACAATATTATTCAATTTTGTAAATCGCAACAATTTTTTCCGAATGTGTCTTTTTTTTTGAAAATACAACGGAACCAAATCACTTGATTAGAAAATATTTAAAAAAACATAAATAAAAAGAACACATTGATTGCTTGATAGCAATGTTTACATTGTTTTTTCTTTTTCTCTCTCTCTCTCTCTCTCTCTCTCTCTCACTCTCTCTTTTGTTTTTAGTGAATCAAAGTGTTAATTTTTTTTTTTTTTTTTTTGATTGTCTCTTCATTTTGAATTTTAGTACGGTTAAAATTAAGCGCTTATGAAATGAACCGCTGAGTTTCACAAAATAATCATTTTTAATGCTTAAAGTGAATGATCAATAAACACTTGAACGCAAGCAAAACAGAACGAAAAAAAAAAAAACGTATAAGAAAAGACATTGTTTTTGATGTCCTCAAACAATGACAATGCTTCATTTGAAGTCAGTTAGTTACATGGAATTGAAATGGAACATAGTGAAACAAAAAGCGTGAGTTTTGTTTGATTTTGTGCTTCTTTTGTTCTAAATGATTGCTGTGAACTAAAATGTCAAGTGCTTTATACACACACACACACACACACACACTAAATAATGATCACTTGAAGTGCACCGTTTATACAATTACTTAAATGTGAATTTATGTGGAAAAATTTGACTCAGTTTGATAATTGTTAATAAAAATTCACACAGAACGCTTATCGATTTTATAGAAAAAGAATCATCGATCGATTTTTGGAAAAGAGTTTAAATGACGACAAAACGATTTTATTGAGTGCAACCGCAAAGAAATGAACAAATAAAAAAAGAAAAGCGAGTATAAAAGCGAGAAATAAAGAAATGAATGTGTAAATAAACCGGGATTCACAATAATGATTTTGACAAATTGCCCAATTCAATTGACTCATAAAAGAAGGCACCAATTTTCACACAGACTCACAACAATTAATGGCTGAACAAAAAAAAAAAAAAAAAAAAAACAAAAAAAAACAAAACAAAAAACAAAAGAATGATAGAAGAAAAACACCAAATAAAGCGAAGAGAGAGAAAAAAATGAAAAACAAAATCAAAAACAATTGTCGGGCTGAGAGTAAAAACGGTTAAAGTGAGCTTACCTCCTGCTCACGCTTATGGATATATCTGTGAGAGTGAGCAGGAGGTAAGATCACTATAACCGTTTTTACTCTCAGCCCGACAATTGTAAAATAATTTAACAATGATTTGTCAATCAAACGCATAATCTTATCAATAAAAAGCACCACATAGTCAATTGTATGTGAAAACGTATATGTGAAGTTGATTGTTTTAGCCGATATTTTGCCATTGGTTTTTTGTGAATATTACACCGAATGAAACGTAATAATTACAATTACTTTGCACCCAAATTTGTCATCGCAATAAATGAGCGAGATAGAGAGAATGAGATAGATCGGAAACGAGAGAGAAAACAGCACCCGCAATAATTCAATTAATTTGTATGCAGTGCAGAAAATAAATAAACATTCCGGAAAAAAAAAAACACGGTTCTTCACATAGACACAGTACAAATAATAAACCGAATTTACATCGTTTTTTATTTCTCTTTTCTTCAATATTTTGTTTGTTTCTCTTTTAAATTAATCTTTCATATACTTCACACTCTTTCAAATAAAATGTGAAATTTTGGAAATAAAATCGAAGGAAGCTAGAGGATTGAACGAGCGCACAAAATATTCTTGCAAGCAAAATTTCATATCAAACAAAAGAAGAAGAAGAAAAAAAAAACCATCGACAATTTGATGCGAAGCGAAGTGAAGTTGATAGTGAGATAACAAAAGGTGGGCACAACGAACCTGAACATCAAACCTGAACGAATTCAATATTACTGCTGTGCTTCATTTGTTTTGTTTTGTTTTGTTTTTTTTCGTTCAAAAATAATCGGATACATTCACGCAAATCGATCACGTCTTTTGCCATATTTTATTGAAATTTGAAAAATATTCGTATTTGAATAAAGCCAGCAAAAGAAAAAAAAGAAAACAATTACCATATTTTTGGTAGTGCATTGTTGTGTACACACGAATTTACGTCAAAACGCGAAAAAGGGTAAAAAAAAAAAAAAAAAAAAACAGTTTTTAAAAATGTGGCCGCTTTATACTGGCATTGGTTGAGAATTGCTCGAAACATTTCCAATATTCTCGTTTATTGCAGAAATAAGTGCAATAAACAGACAGAACAAGTGGAAGCAAAAAAAAAAAAAAAAAAACGGTAAAGAGAATACGATGAAAAAGACAGTTAAATAACTAAATAATCATAAAAACCACACACAAACGAAACAGTTCTAGTAAACATTTGTGCAAAAACACTTGAGCGAGAACACGAAAGTGAGTGAGAAACAGAAACAATTTAGTCAAGTGAAAAACAAGTACAAAAACTATAAAAATAAATATAAATAATTTGTTTTTACGTAATTTGAAATTCATTACGCATCGGATTGCAGACACACACACACACGCACGCACGCTCGCACACAATATTCAATTAAATAAACAAGGCAATAGTTAATTGCAAGCGATGAGGAAATATCTATTGAATATCATTGGTAAGTAAAAACTTGGCTTTCGATTGCCAAATTCATTAGACAAATCATTAGCAATACATGATCGATTCATTGTTTTTTTTTTTTTTTTTTTTTTTTTTAATTTGTATTTTGGTGCGGATGGCCTAATGCCAAACAAATTAACAAGGTCAATTTAGTTTAGTTTTGCATTGTGTGAAAAAAAATTTTTTTTTCACTTTCTCATGCAAGTAATCTGTATACTTCCGCGATCCACATACCGGCTGTGATCGTGTCCACAGTTAAAAAACTCCAAAAAAAAAAAAAAAAAAAAATGCGCATTAATTAAGTCCAACGAAAAAAGAAACATCTTTATGTTGATGAGAATGGTTCATTCCCAATATGGCTCATGATATTTGCCGCTCCTACACATTGGCCAAGCGGGACAAGTCAAAAAAAATGAAAGTCTGCTTTGCATTTTATCTCCTGCTGCAAATCTCAACATTTAACACCGCATGTGAACAACGAGAAAACCGTATTTAGAAACGTGAATGATTCGAATTTTCACAGTCTTTTTATGTCATTTCTGAAGCAGCTGGTTTCTGCCGTTTTTTTTTTTATCTACTTGACTTTTTCACTGTGCCACACACGCATTCTGCTTCAAAAAAAATAAAAAAAACACTCTTGCAATGAAAATAATTAAAGAATTATTGAGAGAGTTTTTTTTCATTTGCTCACAGACACTTTCAGTTTCACCATCGATACAATTTTATCGATTTATCGGTTCAAATCGTATTAATAAATCAATCCGTTCTAAATATAGTTGAAAAATGTTTCAAGCAAATCATGTTTAAAATTTGCTATTAAATTTAAATTGAAATGAAATTGAATATTTAAGCGATATTTATTTTCCTTTTTTTTTGTGATTTAAATGAAAACTTTTGCTGAAGAAAGCCGAAAAAGGCTAGAAATTTCAATAAAAAAAATAGAAAATTACTCTGAATACATTTTAATATGTAAAATGAAATGAAATGAATTTAGCGTGCATTTTTAGAATACAATTTGTTTATTGCAGATAAAAATTGCAAAACTTTGGATTACAGTGCAAAATGCTTGATCGAATTCTCTGCATAATTCAATACTTTGAAGAAATGCATTTCGTATTTATTTATTTATTTATTTTTTTCTTCATTATAAGCGCCAATTGATTTCATTCAAAATGACGAATGGAATTTTTAGAGAAAAAAAAAAACATTACTTTTTATCGACGCGTAACTGATCGTTTTGAGTGATAACAAATTGTTTAAATGTATTAAAGAAACACGTTTGTATCAATGATAAGATTGTAGCAGCAATTAGCAAAGATTGTTGGAATGAATATAGACAGCACAAAATAATCTTTGAAGCACACTCGTCCTTGTTTTTTTTTCTCTGTTACCCTCAGAATTTTGAATTAAAAAAAAAAAAAAAAAAAACAAAAAAAAAAACAAAAAACAAAAAAAGGAATGAAGATTAAGATGTCAATAGCGAAATGATAAATTGATGTGCGTAAAAATGTGTAAATGTCTACATTTAACATTGAGATGATTATTAACCACTTGCGTTAGATATTCCACTTAGAAATTGAACTATATTTTGCTTTGTTTGTCCTTCGCAAAGTGAAAATGACAAATGGTGTACAAAAAGTATGTTGTTTTTCTGCTGATACACATAAATTCTCACATATCCATTGAAACAATAGACAAAACAATGGTTTGCGAACGTGCCAAACAGTAGCGCACGCATCAATATTTTTCAACACTATTCTAATGCTCAAATCAGCATGGATCAGTTGAAAATTATATCGTAAACAATCGCACGACGTCACTCCTCTCTCCCTTTCTACCCTTCTCCCTTGCTACACACTCAAACTACCACCCTCCCTCTCCCTACCCTTCCTCCTCCCTCTTTCTATCCTTCCTCTCTCTCTCCCTCTCCCTTACTCTTCACAATTTTTCTTTCCTATATCTTCTCTTCACTTCTTTTCCCTTTTTTCCCTTTCTCTCTCTCTGTTCCTCTTCGTCATTTTCTCTTTCTCTCATATAATCATAAAATATACATGAATATATCCAATGTACATAGCAAAATCAAATCCACGAGCCGTACCCCGATAACCATCAAAACCACAAAATATAAATCATTTGGCTGAGTGCAACTGAAACGCCACATAATGAAATTTAATACGGAATCAAAGAAGAAGAAGGTGCAATTGATATGGAAAAATGCTAAACAAAAGCAAATGTTGCACGTCCAGGCAGAAAAAAAAAACCATAGATGGTCGAATAGTTTTCCGAGAAATCTCTTTGCGCGCGACACACAAATCACACGGCACGGTATTCAATACCACTAAAAAGCAAAATAGATTTTTTTATTTTTATGCTAACCGAAATAAAGCAGAGTCTTTTTTTTCTTTTACTTGTTTGTTTGTTTGGGTATTTATTCATTTGCAATGGACACGAAATCGCGTACAGAATTTCACACGCCGACACAGAATTATTTGTAATTTTTTCAATTCCACCGAAAATTACTGATTCTTTGCATGTGCCGCTTGTGATCGGTTCGTTAAAATCTCTTGAGCGTTATGGTGTGGTTTTATTTTTTCTTCTATTGCTTGCTTACAAATTCATATCCAAAATACAGTCATGTGGCCGTTCATGTGAGTTTAAATCAATTGCATTTTGAAATTTGTACTTTCGACCAATTGACGATTACTTGACAGTCGGTTAACTTGTCATTTCGTATGCAAATTGATGGTAAAAAAAAAGTGATTGTAACGCTGCCAATACTAATATTTCTGCACATTTGTTTTATATCCATTTGTAAAAATAGATTTTCAGACCCCATTATTGTTGATAAGTGCGCGATTATTCATGCATAAATTTATGGCTTAGTTATTACTTTTCATATTTTTTATTCAGCTATTTCTCTCTTTTTTTTATAGTTTCAAGCGCATTAAAACAGGTGGTATTCTATGAATACTATTTGCATTTTATGCTCGTTGAAACTGATTCGCAAACAATCAATTGGCAAGAGAGTTTAGTTGAATCTGGTGTTTAATTTTTATTCTTTCGATATTTTATAATTCGTAACATTTTAGTGGTTTATTTGTGAATGAAAATTGTGTGTGAAGTGTTAAGCTATCTAAAATCAATGGCGGATTATCCAGAAAAAAATCCAAGGAAATTGAAAAAATTGTAAAAAATTGTAAAAAAAACTCTATGAAGTGAATCAACACACATGAAAAAAACATACATTTTCTATGAAATCATCGATTCTAAACTTAATTATCGCCTTAAAATAATGATTATTGAAAGGTGTTTAGTGTAAAACTAGATAGATGAAAACCTTGATTCAAATAGACAACCTTCCGATTACAAACGAAAAAAAAAAAAAAAGAAAAATTGCTTTGATAACGGTATTTGGTGTGTAAACATAAGTAGGAATTCGCTGTGCTATGTTCAGTACACATTGAAAAATTGTCACTTTTGGTTAAATTGAATTATGACTCGAAATTCAGGAAGAATAGAAATTCGATTAAAAATTTATGATCAAATATCAAAAAAGTGCAAAAAAATATATTAAAAAATTAAACCAAAAATTACCAAAGAAAATCCATTTGTAAGAATTCATTTCCGATCCATTTAAAGTGATAACAATTCGGTGCATGCACGTGCATCGATGATTCATTCATTTATTATTATTAATCAAGGAATAAAAAATTTTAAATCGAAATTAATCGATTTCTTATTATTGAAAATAAAATTATTCTTGAATAATTTATTCGAAAATGTCATTCGTTTCAAGCATTCATTAACATTTGAATTGTTATTAAAATATCAACATTGTTTTTATGTGAGCTAATAGTCAATCATTTTAAATTAAATATGTTTTTCATTTGCCAGAGAAAAATTGCGCGAGATGTTGTTGAGTCAAAAAAAGAAAAAAGTGTGTTGTTGAACCAAACTCAATCTATTCGGAAAAAAAGGAAAAAAAGGAAAAAAGAGGAAAAAAAAAGGAAAAAAAGAGGAAAAAGAAAGGGAAAAAAATGTAAAAATAAATGACATGAAATCAAAAACCACAAAAGAATTCAAAATTGATGAAATCCGTTGAAAATTTAAAGTCAAATTGAAATTAGCAAATAGATGGCGCCAGATGTATGCATTTCATTGAAATTGTCAAACGAAAAAAAATTATCCACTCCTGTGTTCTTGACATTTTGCATCGGTATTTACAATTTTGCGACTGTATCGACAATTGACAAAACCAAAATTAACGCGTGAATCATGAGTTTTCATTAAAAAAAAAAAAACAATCAGTTTTTTTGGTTTTCAAAGTTTTTCTAGCCCAAATTATTCCCATCGAAAATTCATATTTGTTCATTTAAATAAAAGAAAATAATTTCTAAGAGGAAGAGAAAGAAATAATTTATGAAAAAAAGAAGAAGAAGAAGGAGAAAAAGAAGAAGAAGAATGTTGGCGTCAAGTCATCAGTAACATGCGATACGCAAAAGCTTATCGACTGTTAAACACAATACGGTTGTTTGTTCCGAATGGGATTCCGTCAGTTCGTCTCTCATGCTCAATGTGAGTCATTTATAAGCAAGACACACCGCTTGACTATCAGCAAATGCGACGGTAATAGAAGCGGCAGTTTCATTGTCCATGTGTGTATATTTCATTATTTAGTATTGTCGCAAACATGCGTTTGCTTTACCGAATTTCCAATACATATGCGTCCATTTTTCACTTATACAATGAAAAAAAAAAATAAGAAAAACAGTTGTAACATCGAAATATACAACAAATTGTTAAACATAATCGTAGTATATCATTATGTGTATTGGTGAGCGCGTGATGCGCCTGTATATGGCCAGCAAAAGTGCTGCGATATGAAAGAAGAGACAAAAAAAAAGCACACATTGAAGAAAAAAAAAAACGAAAAGGAAAAAAAATAATCTTTAAACACGCAAAATTTCCAGGTGAATCAAAGTCCATTCAATGTACAATATGACAATTGTAGCCAATTCAATGACTTATTCAATATTATACAATTAAATTGACATTTAATACATGTTATGCATGTTCAATAAAATGGTTTATCGTCGTCAATTCTTATCACTACTTCGGTTTAGTTTTCATTCAAATCAATGTCAGCTCATGCAGTCGATGTGCTGCGCGCTAAAGGTTCTTTACGCTTTCGTCTCCGTAGTGAGTTGTGAGTAAAATTGAATTTCATACAAATCCATATACAACAAAGTCAATATAGAAAAGTGTGTGTATTTTCTATATAAAGAAGAATCAAAAGAAGAAGAAGAAGAAGAAGAAGAAGAAGAAGGGAAAAAAACTTTTTTTTTTTCTTCGGTTCGTTTTTGCGACATTCGGAAAGACAGATATACACACTTTGAGTTGTACTGTGTTCTGAGCTGGTTAGCAATTTAGATCCTTTCCGTAATACGGGGGAATTTCAGTTTTCCAAACAGTTGTTGTGTTACCTTCTTTTATTCCGTGTGTATGTGTCTCGGTTTCTATATTAATTTTTGGTTTTGTTTTGAAAAAAATCGTTGTTTTTAATTAGCAAATCATTTTGTACATAATTAATTTTTGTATGAAATTTTATTTGGGAATTTTCATGGTAATTAACAATGGTGTATATTACAATTTATGATTAATTATTATGCGTGGTTTTGTTCAGTCATGGCGCATCCTAGAATCAATGAATCAAATCAAATCAAATCAAAACAAATTCGAATTGAACTGAATACTGATGAAAGGGAAATATTATTAAAATGTGTTGAGAATGTGATTTTCGGCCCAAAATCAGTGTGCAATTCTTCAAATATTTCTTTTTTTACCGTCATTGTCATCGTCATTATTATTGAGCAAGTGAAAATGAAAGAAAGAAAGAAAATACAAACCAATTCTTCTATTCATTATAAGTTTCTAATGAATGACAATTGTTTGGAAATTCCACGAAACAATGTAATGACACATTGGCAAATTGTGAAACAAAGACAACAAAAAAAATAAAAAAATAAAAAATAAAAAAAGAAAGAAAGAAAGGAAAGCAAAAACAGAAAAAAGAAATGACTTAAAATAACATCAGCCAGCAGTTCATTGTGTGGAATTTTTGTGCAAAAAAAAAAAATGTTTTTGAAATTATTCTTTGGTTTAGATAGTGTTCAATCCATTCAGCTGAATGTGTCCAGTTAAATATGTGTATTTAAGCTTTTGAGTTTTCATTAATGCTCAGTTTGTTGTGCGTTCACATTATTGGGGCGGCCCACAAACAGCTGGTTCATTTCGTCTGTGCAAAAGGGAAATAATTCGGCGTGACTTATCAAATTCAAATCAGTTTTTTGATTCATAAAATGGCTGTAAATCGTGATTTTTTCTTTATTTTACTCAGTTCATTTTGAGGGGGGAAAAATGTCTTTGTGTGTTTTGGTTTTTTTTTTTTCTTTTTACTGAAATGAATTTTACTGGATTCATCCAGTTGAAACTGGTAAAATCATGAAGAGACGATAAACGGCATGGTGAGATGAGAAAAATCACCATGAATTCGGTGGTGTTTTTTTTCTCTTCCTCTCTCACTCACTCTTTCTCTCTCTCTCTCTCACTCTCTCTCTCTCTCTCTATCTCTCGCTCTCTCTCTCTCTCTCTCTCTCTCTCTCTCTCTCTCTCTCTCTCTCTCTCCTCTTTGAATGATTTTTATTTTTGTGGTTACTTCTATCGATAACGTTCGTGCGTGCGTGTGTATGTATTAATGAGTGTGTGTGCGTATCGATTAAATAATGCCACTCATCAATTCTCAGAATTTTGGCTATGCCGACAATAAAATTTATCATTTAATTATTGACAACAATTTTTATCCTCTTTCATCTTGATTATTCTATATCTCCATATCTCGATCTCCCTCTCTCTCTCTCTCGCTTTCTCTTACTCTCTCTCTCTCGCTCTCTCTCTCTCTCTCTCTCTCATCTCTCCCTCCCTCTCTCTCTCTCTCTCTCTCTCTCTCTTTCTCTTTCTCTCGTATCTGCCCGTCAATTGATTGACATGATTGTCAATGAAATTGCCTTCAATTAGTTATAAATTATTTAGCAAATTCCAAGTTTTTCTTATTGTCACCATTTGTGCGTGTTTGTGACACACAGTAAAATTATTTTTATTGAATTTCGTTAAAATTTTCATTCAATGTTGATCGATCAAATCGAAATTTCTTTTGCTAACAAAATAGTTGACATTTTCTAATTGACAACATGAAATGTTTTAAGAACGAAAAAAAAAAAAAAAAATTGTTATCGAATTGAAAACGTGAAGGACAAAGTGAAATTTCTTTTTTTTATCAAAAAATTTTATAACACGCGTGTGCATTTGGCACAAACACATTGAGTTTTTTTCTTCGTCTTTCTGATAAAAAAAAAAAAAATTCAAATCATTCACACAAAACACATGAAATTCGTCGATTTTGTGCACATGCATGTGATGGTGCTAACATGTGTATGAGTGATCGTTAGATTGTTCATTGTTGCGTTTTATATTCAGTTTATTTTCATTCACAATTACATGCGGCAAACATGGTCTCTTTCTGTCTCAATCTGTATGTATTAGTGCATCTATAAGTCACATAAAACCGTTTCATTACAGGTGATTTTTACAATGACATAAAATGGAACGACTATTACAAACAAAAGAAAACATCATTTTTTGCATTGCATTTATTTCTTCGATAAGGTAATTATATTATTTCCAAGAACGAAGCAAAGACAAAAAAAAAAGAAAAAATATTGCATGAAAAATCAGTGAGTGAATGTGTGTGTGTGTGTGTATGTTTGCCGAGTGTATTACGTTAAAAGTGATGTGTTTATGTGCGAATGATCGACAATATGTTAAATTGTGTGTTAAATGTGTGTTTGTGTGTCTTGTATGTATGAGAGTGCGGTAATGTGATGAGGAAAGCGGTCCATGTGTGATAACACGCTCATGTGTCAAATGATAATGATATATTTGTTTTACATATGTAAATTCACACATAATCTAAATCGGTTCTCATTCGGTTGCCGTCTTTTGTAAAAGAAAACGATCTTGTTTTTTTCCTATATTACATTTGATGTGTTTATGCCATTCTCATTTCCTGACATACCAAAAATGAATGAAAAAATTAAACAGAAAGAAAAAGAAAAAGAAAAAAAAAACAACGAAGAAATGAGACAAAAATTCTTAAGTTCTTTATCAATGTTCGAGCTATACCAAAGTCAATGTGCGACATATCGCAACAATCTATATGTGATCATAGTTTTGCGAACAACAACAATCGAGACGACAAGAAAAAAAAAATAACAAATAACAATTTCACAATCAATAGTTTTGGTCCTGCTAACGTCATTTGTGGTTTTGGTTTTTTTTTATCGCTTTTTTTCTATCGTTTCTTTGAATAAATTTTACAATTTTCAATTGAGGACGTATATCGTCGTGTTAGTGTGCAAATTTTGCTTCGTTTCTAATTCGTTGGCAACAATTCATTAACAGTCGAAAATGTGAAATGGTTTTTTTTTATTTGTTATTCGTTTAAATGATTCATGCCAATTTACTGAAGTATGGTACAAGAAAGGGAACGAGTGTGGTGACAGCGAATAAGAAAGTGAATAAAAATACTGTAAGAGCAAGTGAGGGAATGAGATATATATATATATGTAATATACATAGAGAGAGAGAGAGAGAGAGAGAGAGAGAGAGAGAGAGAGAGCAAAATACAATGTGCGTAATATTCGCTATCTCTTCTGTTTATAGCAGCATGTAAAATTCCATAGGTTCTACGAGCTAGACAACCGTGTGCTATGGCTGCACGTTGTCAAAAACCCGCTTTTTTTGTCTTCAAACTGTGCCTTCCTTTTTTTCTCATTTTTTTCATTTTCCTTCTTCTTCTTTTCCTTTTTCTTTTTCTTTTGCACTACTTTTTTTCATTTTTTTTTTTGCTGTTTTTTATTCTTAATCGTTTTCCTTGCAATCCAATCGAGATCGTGCGCACACGGACTAAATTTTAAAAATAGACCATGTCGTAGACCAATGATTTTAGCAAACTATGAATTTAGAATGAGAATGAAAAATTAAGTTGAATTGGTAATGGGAATAAGAAAATACAAGTTATGTTGAAGTGAAGTGAAAAGAAAAAAAAAAACAAACAAACAAATAAGAACTGAATCACGTGTAATGAAATACGATCCGTAACATATAAACGAAATAAACAAATCACGAACTGACCGACACTGTGATGATGATGATATTATTTTTTTTTGTTATTTCGTTATCTATTCGCCTGTCTATTGTTGATTTACTCATTCATTGTAAGAGTCACCTGATCTATATTCGCGATGATTGTCATGTTCATTTCTTCATCGCAGTTATCCAATTACGTATTTTCCCGTTTGTTTCTCTTTTTCACACATACAGACACACTTTTACCCCTTATTCTGTCATTCTCTCTCTCTCTCTCTTTCTCTCTCTCTTTCTCTCTCTTTCTTTCTCTCTCTTTCTTTCTCTCTTTCTCCATTCGTCCATTCAACTGTCTCATTCTCTATTTTCGTATCGATGATTCATTCAATAAATAAACTAGACAAATAAACAAACATGATGTACATTAATTACATGAAATCACATTTTGACCCAGCACATTTGTTGCTCAATGTTATGAAATTTGTAAAATATAATTTCTCAAAGACGATTTTTGTCCAAACAAAAACAATCGGTTCCGATTCGAGATGACAAATAAAAACAAAGCGTCAATAACCTATCATAAATATGGTTGTTCAAATCCATCAAATTGACCTGGATGGAATCACGAAAATGCAAATTGCCGTTTTCACCAAATGTCGGTAAATTGGATTCAAACGTGAACGGTCGATCACAAGAAAATTCAAAAAGGAAAAGGAGAAGCAAAAAAAAAAAAAAAAACATACAAAAATCGAAACTATTTGGTGAAAACGATGACGATTTTCTTTGAAAATTGTCGTCGACATTCGATAACAACACGAACGAAACAAAAAAACAAGAAACAAACAAAAAAATTCGACATTCAAAATGTTATTGGTCTCAGAACCATTGAATCAACAAACGGAAATCAAATCCATAAGGAACTAAATTGTATACGATAAACGTGTTTTTAACTTTGTAGTCAACTAAGTGCCAAAAACAGTTTTTGTTTCTCAGTTTAGTTTGTATTCTTTTTTTCCTTTTTGCTCATTTGTTTTTTTTTTTTCTCTCTATATCGGTTTTTCCTCACTAACCGAACGTGGTATACATACGTCTATTTCAATAAATGTGTCGCCCTCAATTTCGATATAGCATTTCGTTTAATTTTCGTGTTTGGTGGAATGTATGAGAAAAGTAAAAATGTCGCATTCATTTAACAATAATAGTATTTGGTTGGCGACCGTTGCTATTTGGCACCAATCATTCTCCGAATTATATCATTCTGTGTGTGTGTGTTTGTGTGTAAATGTGTATGTTTCGCACAAAATATGTTCTATTTGCCAATTGACAAATGCCCAAAATATCGAAAAATGCCAATATTCTACAAGGAAATTTATTGAATTTTCGATTGGATTTTGATTTGGTTAAAATTAAATCATCAATTTCAATGCGATGCATGTTCATTTATCGATACAATCATTGAAGCGATGAAAATCGACCGAATACTGAATTTTCTATTCGGTAATTTTGGGGTTCACAATATAAATTAGCATACAATATACAACATACATATCCAATCGATCTGTAGGAATTTCATCAGCTTCGACAATCAAATAAATATGGTATCGTTTATTTCGTTTAGCGATATAATTTCAAACGACAATTTTACTTGATGAATGATTAAAAAAATATTGACTTTTTTAAGTGAATTTGCTGTATAGTCGCCGTTTGTAGCACATTCAACAAAGAAAGAGAGAGCGAGAGAGTGAGTGAGCATGAGAGAGAAAGAGAGAGATAAAGAGAGAGATAAAGAGAGAGATAAAGAGGGAGAGAGAGAGAAAGATAGAGAGAGAGAGAGAGAGAGAGGAGAGTGTGTATGTGTCTTAGAGGGGGATGTGGTCGCTGCTAAAAAACAAACAAACATGATAAATGTTTTTGCATACATTTTATTTTGGGTGTTGAATTTGTGGTTGGTTATTCCGTATATAAGACGTAACCATTGATTGATCATTGAAGCGTGCTCACTAACCAAAATATTAACACACAAAAACATCGAAACAAAACAGCAAAAAAAAAACAATAAATAAATAGAGAGAGAGAGAGAGAGAGAGAGAGAGAGAGAGAGAGAGAGAGAGAGAGAGAGAGAGAGAAATAAGCACATTGAAGCACAAACCGAAGTTTGGTTATTGAGCATAAGGGAAAGTGATTGCATATTAGTGCTTTGTGTCATTCATTTATTTGCCCTAGGTGTTTTCGAAGTCGATTGTGTGTCATCACGGTTGTGCTACTTCTTTCAACAACTGTAAATACTCATTATTCAAATGATATATTTTGTGTTCGTTAGATTTGACGTAATTTAAATGATATATCACAATTTGTAGTGACTTCTATTTCTGCTTTATGTGTGTGTGTATGTGTGTGTGTGTGTGTGTTTGTTTTTTTGCTTTCGCTTGACATTCAGCTGGTTATACGCGTCATCATTGCCCATCATTCTAAATACTGAAATTAGAACTCGCCATGCACCGCAATTACGCGAAAATATAAAATAATGATGATGATGAGCAAACAACAACAACAACAGCACAAGTCGCAGCAACAGCAGCTAATCGAAATTTCATTATAAATGCTCCATTTATCCAATCAAAATGCGATCGGCCGCTTCTGACAAAAACCCATATTGTCGCTGCTCCTTTGTCGCTGCAATTAAATGTGATTCATGCAGTCAAACATTACCGGCTTGTACATGTGCGACTGCACTTGCTCGATTCTGGCATTGATTCAAGCTCAAAATCCTTTCAAAAAAGAAAAAGAGGACTCTGACTCGCACTCACTGTTTCTCTTCATTTCTATCTATCTTTCTCTTTCTCCCTTTCTCTCTCTCTCTCACTTTCTGCTTCTTCTTTTTATTGCGTTATCTTGCGCGGTTTTTGCCCCGTTATTTGCATTTTTAATTAAATAAATCATCAATGACAATATAAAAAGGCAAAATACATAAAATTGCGACACAACCACATTGGCACAATTTTGAAATAACAACGAACAGGAGCAAACGAATGAACAAACAAACAGAAGAATGAAAAAAACAAAAAAAAAAAAAAAAAAAAGAAATAACATCGTCGAAGAAAAGAGAAACATTTATAATGATGTTGAAATGATCAATAAAACGTTATGGAATGCGTAATTTATAAATTCCATTTCAGTCATCATTCCGAACGATATTTGTATAAATCGACAGATTTGTATGATTTTTGATTAATTGATCAAAATTGAATTCAAATGATTTTCAATGAATTATAATTTGGTGGCTACAATTCGAATGAATTTAATACAGAAATATGTCTTTGAATGTATTGAATGGAATAAAATCAAATCATTTTTAAGAATAGCAATAAATTATGACGACAATTGACATCAGACTCATAATTAAAGTGTGCAGGCGCATCAATTTAGGCAAATTGCGTTAAATTATTGAATCGAGAACAAATAGCAAGAGAAATGAATTTCAAATGTAAAACCAATCAAAGCAAATGAAAACCACTCAAAAGTTATTGCATGATGAAATTTTGGATTGCTCATGCAAACGCACATTAATTGTGTATACGTTCGAGTTCATTCTCATTTGAACTTGATTCATCCCTTTATAATATCGTCGTTCATCGTCATCATCATCACTACCAAAAGGCGCACAACGTTTCTCAGACGGTTTTTCTTCTCTTTGTTCTTCTCTCTTTTTTTTTTTTTTAAATTTTTACCTTTGTGTACTCTTTTTGTCTTGCATTTCACCGCTTGTGAAAAGAATGTGTCGAAAAAATGCCGCATATATGATACATAAATGTTGTTTACATTCAATGGTGTTGTACTCGTTTTATATGCACACAATTTATAAACATAAAATATGCTGATATGTCCATTTTTCTTATTGTCAACATTGATGGGCAACAACCCGGTACAAAAAGAAAAACACACACACAGAGAGAGAGAAAGAGAGATACAGAGAGAGAAATAATACACACAGTCAAAGTCTCGCCAGATTTTAATTTTACTTTAAAAGGATGTGTATATACATTCAGTGGACGGCGGCAAATCCAAATGCAGACGCACCGTGTTCACATTATATTGCATGTAGTTTTGGATATTTGGTACTGCCGGTTATTAACCTATTGAATGTCTGTATGCATGCAATAATTCTCCTGAATTACATTTCATTCACTCCATGATTTTTTGCTTAATTTTGCCCGGTTCTTTTCTTCAGATGTTGAATGGCCGATTATTTGCTTCGGAAACATTTTCTGTTTGCTTTCACATGTCATGGCTTGACGTTTTTCTTTTTTTGTTTGTTTTGTTCTTCTTCCTCATTCAGAATGAAAATAGATAGAGATATGTATGGGAGAAAAAAACAGAATCGAGGAGAAAAATTATTTCTTTATACACCACACTATATGTGATGCCTGAGGCTATTCCAAGTGAAGGAACTTACATCAATTCAAAATGCAAAAACTACTATGATCCTTTGATTTCTCTTTTTCTCTCTCTCTCTCTCTCTCCCTTCTTTCTCTCTCTCTCTCTCTCCCCCTCTCTCTCTCTCTCTCTCTCTCTCTCTCTTCGTGTGTGTGTTTTAATCTCTTTCACTCTCACTGTCGCTCCCCCTTCAAAACGTCAAATGTTTTTCCACCGATGCGATGAATCAGTAAATTATTAATATAAACTCACGAGCAGCATATTGACTGGAAGGTATATGCGCTTGACTTATGACAGTAAAAGAACGATGTTTTTTCATTCAACTTTGATAAATTCTCATTTTTTTTCCAACATTCCGTTGAAATCACAACAAAGCACGACGCTTAAAATGCAATTTATAAAAACAAACGTCTGTAGAATAACTTTCGCTATTTGTAAATTTACTTTATCAAGAAAAAAATCTCAGTCAAATCCGTTGCAAATAAGCAAGTAATATTTTATTCATTTATACAATAACTCATATCAAAGTTCAATTTTTTTTTTTTTTTTTTTTGTTCAATGTAATTTTTTCTTACGTTAAAAATTGTACGATTTTGGGCGATTCTGTCTTTTGTGTGAGTGTTTGTATGTTTTATGTGAGAAAAATGATACTGAGAAGTAAAGTATAATATCTTACTTGAAAGATAGTACGAAAATGCAATTTTTTATTGAATTGAAAAAAATTGCAAAGCCAAAAAAAAGGGTGAGCAATGAGAAAGGTTCAAAATAATTGAAAAACACAATTGCATCGTTGATCTTTGAGCCCATTTGACTGAACAAACCATTGCACATGCAATTTGCGATATTTGACTCAATTGTCGTCAAAATTAAAATAAAAAAAATCTTCTTTTTTTTTAAAAAAAATTTCTTTTTTTTTAAAAAAAAAATTTCTTTTTCTAGTGTTATTACGGAGATTTTATTTTCCAAATCAACGTAGCGGCATAAATAGAACCGGTTCATTGCGTTGAACCGTTCAAAATGTAAATAGTGGATGAAAAAACAATTTATAAAGGAAATCGATTTCGACGAAATCGTTTAATAATGTGTATATTCAAGAGTGATTTTAAAATTCATTAGAGACTAATTGAAAAAGACTAAATTAGACACGAAAAAAGAAAATTCAACGAGAACTCAAATGTGAACGAATAAAGGCATAGAATTTTTGAAAAACGAAAAAAGACGTGAAAATTCATTTCGTTTCTCGGAAAAAGAAAAAAAAAAACACTTTGTTCGGTTTGAGAGAGAGAGAGAAAGAAAAAAATTTCGCTTTTTCGGTTCGAAATTTTTTTTCTCTCTTCATTTTATTTTTTTTCATTTTTTCTCGTCGTGATTGATAATCAAAAACAAATGTAAGCAAAAAAAAGGTGTGAACATTTTCGCGAACGTGTGGAATGTCGTACGGGTGACTGCTTGGAAGTGAAAGAGAATTGAGAACGTACGAATCGGGTGGTGAAAAGCAAAAAAAAAATTAACGCTGAAGCGTTAAAAATCGAATAAATATAGAAATTGTAGCCAAAATTCATCCCTCAATCAGTTAGTGACGATAAAAACAAATACGTTTCCAAATTGAAAAGGTACTAAAATACCCACAGCAGCAGAGCTCATCGACAAATCGTCAACCAATAACATCACAATTGTGCTCAAGACTGTAGTCGAATCGCAACGAAAATAACAACAAATCAACATCTAAATCGAAGCGCAAATTACAAGAGATAAAAATTCAAAAAAAAAAAAAAAATAAAATAAAAATTTCGAAGAAAACAACAACCCAGTTCAAAAAAAAAAAAAAAAAAAAAAACCAATAATGACTACGTCTGGGTCCATACCATCATCCAATGTTTGTGCCTCAACATTAAATTTTAAACGACAATCGATCGAATCACGTCGACGATCATCATCGACACCATCAACGCGTAAATCAACCATTCGCAATAATTTAATGCGCTTACGTCGATTTTTAATCGGCGGCACTACGCATTTGCGACACAAGAACCGATTTCGCCAACAAAATGATTGTGAAATTTTTGGAAATGATGCAAACATTATGGCATTGTCATGTACTGCTGCTGATGAGGAAATTGTACCGTTAAGTCCAAATCGTGCTGAACGTATAGTTTGTAAGAATAGCCTGGGTGTGGATAATAATACACATCCAGAACATAACGAATATTTAGAACATAGAGCTGAGCTCTTAAAAGGTACTTAAAACTTCACCTAATTACAATTTTCTACTTTTTCTTTCTTTGGATTTTTGCATTTTTACATTTTTCGCTCATTCTCATATTTTTGAACAATCTTTTGAATCGATATTTGCTAATGATTTTCCATATATTGACTTAATTTTTATACGAAACTTTTGGGCTTAAGGCTCAATTTCACATTGATTTTCAATGTAATTTTTTCAAATGTTTTTTTTTTTTTCGTTTTTTTTTTTCGCATTTTTGCAGGAAATGAATCCAAATCATCACTTCCTACCTCAAAAAATGTACCGGCGGCGAAAACAACGGCCGTTTTAAATGTAGATGAAGACGATGAAATTACAATTATTGGCTATGAGCGTTCCATTGTAAAAACAACACTTACATACATTGCATTTATACTATCGGCCGGTTTAATCCGATTATTTATGCATTGGCGCCGCCATTGGTTATTATATGCAACACATCGACCATGTGGACTAAATGTAGCCAAGAAAATTTTAATTCGAGAATATTTCGAAGGTAAACATACCATACATTATGTCAAAGATGTGATCACCATGGATGCTGAATGGTTTCGGTGAGTGAATTTAAGAATACTTTTTAAAGGGATTTAAAAAAAAAAAAATAAGTCGAATCATGAAATCGATTCATCAAAAACTTTTATTTGTAAACAGAATTCAAAATTTCATTTTCAACCATTGATTTATGTGAAAAAAGTGATTTATTTTTCTAAAAAAAAAAAAAAACATTTTTTTTTTCTCAAAATCAATTTTATTTTCTGTCATTTTCTTACAAAAACTTTACGAAATTCAATAAATTGAAGAAATTTAAAAAGATGAAATTTAAAAAAAATCAAACAAAATTGAACGAAATGATTACGAAAATAAATGAAAATCTTTTGAAAGAACACAGACAAATTTAATAGAAAAAAAAATGCATTTTATAAAATAATTTTCAATTCGAATGCAATTTACAGGAAAATGCGTGCTAAACGAAGTGGAAAAAATGAATTTATGCCATTCGATGAAAGCGATACAGCAACGGATATCGATGAGAAAAATTTCCAATTATCTATTCATTTATCCGGTGGATTATTTCGAAGTGAGTTTGTCTGATTCAATTTCGCTTTTTGCTATTTGTGAGCGTGTCCTCGTTTTGCAATTGATTTCAATCCGTTTTTTTCTTCTTCTTCTTCTCTCTCTCTCTCTCTCTCTCTCTTTCTCTCTTTCTCTTTTTGAATTTTCTTATTTTTTTTTTTCTCTGCATTAGATATCGATTCATTGCGGCTGTTCAAATGCAAGCAGCTGCGATACATATGGGATGAGGGATCATCATCATTTGTAAAATTACGTGGATTGGATGAAAATGTGCCAGGTAACGATTTTAGTTAAATTCAGAGTTAAGATATGTAACGCTTTCACTCATTTCTGTGGATAAATTGATCGCATTCTCACTCATTTCTACCGTCGGAATAGGATTTAAAATCAGGTGATTTTTTAATGGTGTGCCACAATCAATTTTCACTGTTGATTAAGAATATTTCATTGAATCCTATTGAAACTGATAAGAAAAAGAATCAAATTTCATATGTTCACTGAGTTTGGGAAAGATTTTAACTAATTGGTATTTAATTAAAATATTATTATGTTGAAAGATTGAATTAAAATAAGAATCTGAATTCAGTGTAAGTACCGAAAATTCCGATTCGAAACAGTAACATTCAAAATAGGATTTTTGACATTTCAACACATAAATACATTCACGAATTTCAAACAAGGAATATGGAATCGTATGCAGTTCAAATCAACATCGTCACACAGTTTGAGATCAAACTCCTAATACAATGGAACGCCGCTTCGTTGAATATGATCATAGTGTTGGTATTGTTAGCATTGTTGTTCGCCTGCTTCGAAAATTGTTTGTTTGTGATTTGTAAACAAATATGCATATTGACATCGCATCGATTTCTTGCTGAATCATAACGACAAAATCAGAAGTAGCTGTGATTTCAAAGAAGTAAGTTGATATCGTATCCACCATTTTGATTGTGTTTAATTTTTTTTTTTTTTTTTGTTCAACATTTAGAGGTATAGTCGAAGTCGAAAACGCAGAAGATTTTCAATGGCCAAATCGCACTATTTTATCCAATAGCTTTGATTATTTTTACCAACAATATACAACAAACGTGAAGACAAACTTGAAAACTCATTGAGAAACGCGTTTAAAATATTTTTTCCGAATGAAGTGCTATCAATTGAATGCCAGCAACAACTATCCGTATCGATTTGATGACACTGATATCCGAAATGCCCTCAAAGATGTAATAAAAGATCAAGATTGGACAAGTGGAATCGAACAACGGGAACAAAAAAAAGAAATTTTACTTTGCTATATTCGTGAAATTGGTTGGCCCGGTGACATCAACATGAAAACGTTTGTCACAGATAAAAAAACGTGGTTTGAATCGATTTGGTTGTTTGGTCAAATTCAACGGCAGATAGAGGAATTTTTCATCATCAATGCTCACATTGTCAATGAATGGAATGCATTCAACAAAGATCCTGTTACAAATCGAATGCCAATTATACCGCGACCGCCAAAAGTGAATAGTTTCACTGTTATTCCATTGTGTAATTATCAGTTGAAAAACATACGAATCGATCATCGAGCTATGTATGAACTTGCGAAATCATTTGAGCTGATACCAAAATACATCAATCCGAAAACGGGAAGAGAGAATATGTTCAGTGAATCCCACTACAGACAACATAAAGCGGAACTGTGGGGAATGATTTTCAACATCGATAAAATCAAGCAGATTTGCAAAAAGAAACAGTTTCATGGCCAAATTCTCACGAATAGCGTTTCGGTATCGGTTTTGTATGATTTGCGAAGGAAATCAACTGAAGAAATACAAGATCACCTTGAAAAGGTCCGTGAAATGCACAGAGCACACAAATTTAGGCATGTTATCGCCATCGATCCGGGCATGAAAACGTGGTTGTCCGCGGACTGCGCGCAGTATGACAGACTTTCATGATCGTCTTTGGAATAATATTCTTCACAAAAATCAAGGAGGTAAGTGAATATTGAAATGCTTTGTTTCAAAACGATTCTTTGAAAAACACCATTAAAACGCAATTGGAATTTTCTGTATTTTTTTTTTTTTTTCATTTATAAACACTTTTTTTTCATTTCAGGAGAACATCACAATACCCAATCATCGATATCATTGGGGAGCCAAGCAGAGTATACGTGATCGCAAAGCTGAAGGTATGACCAAAGACTTTACAAAAATCGAACAGCGTGCATTCCATTCCAATCCAATCCTCATTCCATTACCACGTGGTTCAACATGGAGAGCATATCTAGTGACTCTCATAAAATTGATGAGACAAGGATTGGCAGTTTATGCCACACGCAAATACGAACGACTTGATATCGATCATTACATCGAGTCAAATCGAGAAAGCGACAACACAGCAAAGATGCTTACCAAGAATGAGCCGTCGCTGGTATTTATTGGAGCCGCTGAATTCGCTGCCAATTCGCCTATTGGCATCAAAAAACGCAAGAGATGCCCAGGCACACGAAAGCTCTTGACTAGTATAAAAAAAACTCGACCATTCATTTGTTGTGTTTGTTGATGAATATTTCACGTCTCAAACTTGTGCGAGATGTTTCGGCAGATTTGATCCAAGAACGAAGCCAGATCGCTTCAAAGTCTGCCGAAACTGCCAACCAAATCCTGCAGCAAATTTACCATCGAAAATCACAACAAAGAAGAGCAAACGTGAGTTGCAACGTGATCGGAAAAAAGAAAAAGCAAAACGATCCAAAGAAGAGAGCGATCAAAATCGAAACAACAATGATGTTTTTGTTGAAAATGGAGCACAACCAATTGAAACAATTAAGCGTTTGGCGTCGAAGATAAAATATTTCTCCAAAAACTGGCGACCAATGCTGAATAAATTGAATGGTGAATATTGTGCTACTGAACAACAACAACGGTCATACACTAACTATTGTTTGGAATCGTGACGTCGTTGCTTCGAAATGCATTCTGTACAAAGGTATGTATGAAAATCGATTGTAAAATTGAAAGTGTTCTTCATGCTTACCGTTATGTTCATGCTGTTTATATCAGTCTTTACAAATGTTTTGTTTTTTCTTTCTGATTATTATTTCAGGGCTGTGTGCACTTTATGGAATATCAGTGCCTGAAACGTTGCAGAGACCACCGCCGCAACACAGACCCCTATACTCAGACCATTTATTGAGCGCAGAAGACAATAATGCTAACAGTTTCAACAAAAACAGTACCATAGTATTAAGAAACCAAAAAGAAAAAAAAAAATTTTAACAATTAAGTTAAACCCAGCTAGGCTTGATTATGTGGCTTTGCAAATGTACAGTTTAGTACGTACAACTAAGTATTTACAACGCTGTAGGTACGATGCATTTATTAATTTGTACACAGTTTTGTTTGGATGACATTCATTCAAAGTAGAAATGAGTGAAACTACGATCAATTTACCTTTTTAGCTTCCATTTGACCATTATTGTCGCTTATATTCTGAAAACTAATGTAATTTTTTTTTCTAATTTTCTTTCGTTTCATGCACTTGGACTACGCCCGGAATTCTCTCTATTGTGACGGTGAAATTGTTGGATCTTCGGTTAATTTCAACCCCAAAATCAACCTTGGACATATGCCTGAATCTGACGTATTTTCGTTACTAAATGTTGCTTGGGCAGCCACATTGTTGCATCAAATGAAAGGATTGGATATACATACACAACGTGCCCGACAATTGGTCTATGGTTTAAATCAAATTTTTATTCCAATGAAAAGTGTCTTAACATTGCTATTTCTTGAAGTTTTAAATCCATATTATGTATTTCAAGTATTTTCGGTTGGCCTATGGTTTTCATATAATTACATTTATTATGCAATTGTAATTGTGCTAATGTCCATATTTGGCATTACAATGTCAATTATACAAACGCGAAAAAATCAATTGGCATTGTATAAAACTGTAATGAGTCTTGAAACAGCCGTTGTTGTACGAGCAAATGGTAAATCGCAAACAATTGATACCAAATATTTAGTACCTGGTGACATACTTGAAATACCATCCAATGGTTGTACAATGCAATGTGATGCAGTTTTATTGAGCGGCAATTGTATATTAGATGAATCAATGTTAACCGGCGAAAGTGTGCCAATTACAAAAACCCCATTACCATGTATACGCGATCTAATTTTTGATACAAGCGAACATAGTCGTCACGTTTTATTTTCTGGCACAAAAGTAATACAAACACGTTATATTGGCACCGAAAAAGTACTCGCCTGTATTATCAATACCGGTAATATTACAGCCAAAGGTGGCCTAATTCGTTCAATACTTTATCCACCGCCAGTTGATTATAAATTTGAACAAGATTCATATAAATTCATTTCATTGCTTGGCCTAATGGCTGCACTTGGTTTCATCTATACACTTGTATCAAAGGTATGTGTGTGTTTATGTGTATTCAAAATAATATTAAATTCAATTATTTCATTTAAATTAATGCTATCAACTTATTTTATTATGAATTGAACATTTAAATTTTTTCGTTTAAAATCAAAATTATCATTCTCTCTCTCTCTCTCTATCTCTCTCTCTCTTTCTCTCTGATGATCAACAGATTCTTAAAGGAATAGAAGCTTCCAAAATTGCCATCGAATCATTGGATTTGATAACAATAGCCGTGCCTCCAGCTTTGCCAGCCGCAATGGCAGTTGGTTCATTTTATGCTCAAAAACGTTTGGAAAAGAATAAAGTGTTTTGCATTTCGCCGCGATCGATCACAGTTGCCGGTAGCATTGATTGTGTTTGTTTTGATAAGGTATTTTTCTCTTTTCATTATCATTCAATAAATTTCTTAATTCTTTTTTATCATAAAACTAATACAAATTGCTTATTTCGTTTAGACGGGCACACTGACCGAAGATGGTTTGGATATGTGGGGCATTGTGCCAACAACATCGACCAACATTTTTCAAATACCATTGCGTGAAGTTGAACGATTGCCTTATGATCATTTACTTTATGGTATGGCTCTAGGGGCTGAGGACCCTTTATGAATATATATATTTAGTAGATATTCAGAATATTCACGCGATATTTAAATATTTATGGTATATTTGCTAGATTCAAAAATACACACACCATATCCATAAATATTTGAAATATCTAGTGAATTCAATTCATTTT